>CM050206.1:35899337-35911837 GCA_027475355.1 Coilia nasus
CTACCGCTCCACCACTGAGAGCCTGCTGTGGCCCTCTACCGCTCCACTGAGGGCCTGCTGTGGCCCTCTACCGCTCCACTGAGGGCCTGCTGTGGCCCTCTACCGCTCCACCACTGAGGGCCTGCTGGTGGCCCTCTACCGCTCCACTGAGAGCCTACTGTGGCCCTCTACCGCTCCACTGAGGGCCTGCTGGTGGCCCTCTACCGCTCCACTGAGGGCCTGCTGGCCTACGCTGTGCCAGTGTGGCACGGCAGCTGCACAGAGGCTGACAGGAAAGAGACTGCAGCACAAACAATCATCGGCTGCCCTCTGCCTTCCATAATCTCCATCTACAACTCCCGCTGTCTCAACAGAGCCAGGACCATCCTGAAGGACAGCACTCACCCTACAGGTCCCTACCGGCCTGTACAAATACACTAAGGGACAGCTTCTTCCCAACGCTGTCACCATACTGAACTCCAGTTTGCACTGAGAACTGCCATTTGCACTGAGAACTGCCATTTGCACTGACTTTTGTTCTGCCTCTACCAGCCCGTATGCTGCTGGCCACTGCACTCACTTTGGACACACTGACAACTGACATGTTTGACACTACCTCTACCACCCAGTATGCTACTCACCACTTGGACTTACTGTGCTCCTTGGACTTTGCACTGACATTTAGTATGCTGACCATCTATTAAAGGAGTTTTGTCCTATCCTAACTACTGAGGTGCCTGACAACGGACTAGGTGACGCACTAGATGTTAATTGCTACCTCGACTATGCTACCTCTATATCCTGGAAGTTTTTACATTTCACTATATTGGAACAGTGATTACACTGACCACATTTAAACCACGTGGTCACAACCATGTGTTTTTAGAGGGTGCTGGCAAATAGCTATGGCCAGCACCCTCTAAAAACACCTGGTTGTCTGGCAGTTTTAAATGTGGTCAGTGTAATCACTGTTCCAATATAGTGAAATGTAAAAACTTCCAGGATATACATGGAGACACTACATATGAAATAATTAGAATTAGAATGTCAACTCTGTAATGTATTCTATATTGGCAGGACAAAACGTCGACTACAGGACAGAATTTCAGAGCATAAATATGCTATAAAAACAAGAAATGACAATTACCCAATGGCTCGTCATTTTAAGGACCACCATAATAGTGACCCTTCTATTTTAAGGACCATAGGTATTGATCATATACCACAAACTATAAGAGGTGGTAATAGACTTAAACAACTAAATCAACGAGTGTCACGGTTTTACTCTGTTGGGTGGTGGTTTTGTGTTTCTGTGTCGTATTTTCTGCTACAGCCTCATTGTCTAATTATCAGTTCAATCTCAATCACTTTACTTCCCCGCTTGTTCCTCCACTCTGATTACCCTCACCTGCTCCGCCACGCCCATCTCCAGCTGCCACTCGTTTCCTGGTTTCTCTCCCTCGCTATTTAATCTCTCACTTTTCACTTCTTCTCTGTCAGACCGTCAGCGAACTTCAGATCCGTCTAAGCAAGCATATTGACTCTGGCTTTTCTCCCTGTCTCCTGCTCTTTGTCGTAGTGTTTACCTGTACGTTTTCATTTCCTTTGTCGGCTCCCTGCTCGTTCGTCTCCTGTGTTCCTGCCTGCTCGTTTGTCTCTCCCTCTGCCTTCAGTTCCCCTGTGTCTGGCTTCTGCCTACCCTGCATCTGCTCTCTGGTAACGAACACGGACCGAACCGACTCTGCTCAGCGCTTCTGCCCCGGCTACAACCCCTGCCTGCCCACGACTCTGCTCTACTCCACTGCCCCGGCTACGACCCCTGTCTGCCCACGACTCTGCTCTGCTCCACTGCCCCGGCTACGACCCCTGTCTGCCCACGACTCTGCTCTGCTCCACTGCCCCGGCTACGACTCCCGCCTGTCCCCGACTCCGCTCTACTCTCCAGCCCCGGCTACGACCTGCCACCTGCCTACGACTTCGCCCTGCTCCCCAGCTCCGGTTCACTGACCCGCCGCCAGCTGACTATCCTAAGTGCTCCGCTCAACTCCACGAGCTGCAGTCCACCAGATCGTGGCCGTTGGACTATATCCCTTTTCCCCCCGTCCCTTAATAAAAACTCTGTATTTAACGTGATGCTCTTGGGTCTGTCCGTTCTGTTCTGGTTTGTGACAACGAGAGACCTATTGTATTTTTAAATTAAAAGCAGTTACATACCCTGGTCTTAATGAAGACACAGAATACTGTCATTTCCTATAAAAAAAAACACTTGTGTTGTGTGTGTGTAGGTTTATAGGTTTATATCAGAGAATCTGTAAATGTTTCCTTTTTCTTTGTGATTTTCCTGTCTTTCTATAAAAACGGGAACTTATACGGGATATATCTGTAGGGCTTGGTTTGAGAATCATTTGTTTGGTAGTAGGACCCCTGCTGGCCAATATGGATGTTTCTAGTGTGGCCTCCTTAACCTATGTTCTCCTGCCACTGGCTAATTGATGGTCCAACCCCACACACCTGTAACATCACCCATACTAATTGTTTTAACCAGACCTACCTGCTGAAATCGCACACTTCCTGACGAAGGCTTCTTGCCGAAACGCGCCGAAGTGCATGTTTTTAACTATGTTTGAGCCCATTTAATAAAGGCTTTTTTGATAAAAGATGAGTGCCTTGGTATTTTCGGATTTTTGATACCTATCTACCTGTGCCCCAATACACCTATATACCTGTACCCCAATATACCTATATACCTGTACCCCAATATACCTTTTTTTTTTTTTTTTACAAAGAACACAAAGTACTTGTGCATGTAGGAAGAGCACCTTAGGGAGAAACTATAGCTATTACACCTACCCCTACACTATCTATAATCAAGTAAATAGTTCAGGCTGTTAGTCCCTACTCCCAGGTGTAACACGCACAACTGGCCGCTGACTACAGCTATTCACGCAACCTCATGTGAGCTGTACAGGACAGAGCAGCTGAGGGGATGGCCAACTGGAGCCGTACAGACAGATGCTCAACAAGGGTTAACCTGAGCCAGCCGGCTACCGTTACAGTGACTGGGGCTGCTGGGGCCGTTTACATGATCCACTCAGCAGCACCTACCTATCGCTTTCCCCCATTGCTTTCACCATGCCAACAACATGCATCCCATCCAGGACCACTGGCAAGCCTTTGCAGTTTCCTCCAACATTTCCTTAACAATTAAAATAAATAAATAAATAAATAAAAATACACGACACTTGCACATGTGGGGAGAGCACCCATTGTACCACACTTCAGGCTTTCCTAACTACAGCCATTACAATTATCCATACACTATGTGGGACACATCCTCAGCAGTGTACCTCAGGATCAACGGGTGTTTCGGGCCTTTACTCACTGTACACCCTCCCCTGAGGCGGCCCCACTAAAGGTGATCAATCCTTTAGTGTGTGTCCACAGTTTAGCTACCTGCTACCCAAATTTCCAATATGTACTTCCACAATTCACTTACAACCACAGTTTACTTCCAAAATTTACTACCTACTGTTCATTACCAACTGTTTGCACGACTTCCAAAGTTTTACTTACAAAATTAACTACAACCACAATTTCCTTCCAAAATGACCTGCTTACTTACTAATTAGGACTTGTTATCGAATATTTGCACTTTACCACCATTTTACCACAAATACTATCACTTTGCAGTCACTAATGCATATGCCATTACACAAATGATCCTGCCAATGCTAGTTCTAAAGACGATTCTACCCACTGACTTAATATTAAATGTATACACCTCTTGATTCTAATGGTGACTAATGCTCAGTTATAGTAATACAGTAATAATCACATATTGATCCTTTTATGGGTGACTGTTATATAATAATAATAAACTGGCTGTTGCCACTTACCAGTAGGAGAGAACCTCAGAGAACTGACCCGTATCTCTGGCTTAAAGTGGCGAGAGCTCACGATTCTACCCACTGACTTAACATTAAATGTATACACCTCTTGACTCTAATGGTGTCTAATGTTCAGTTATCCCGTGTTCCATACACCGCAAAACCCCGGGAAACTTGGCCACTCTGCACACCGCACGATCCCAGAGAGCCTGATCTTGCATGATGCAATAATGTAGTGTCACAGCGATGCAATGCCCCATTTATGCGGGCTCTTGCGTGGCGTAAAAATGCAAAGTCACAGCAACGCACTGCCCCAATGCCCCTCGGTAGCACACTGGCTAAGGCACTCGACCCACACCTGGAGGGCCCGGGTTCGAATCCCTTCACGGCCCCATTCAAACATGGCAACCCTACTGCTTACCCCAGGCAGAGACCGCCCTTCTCATCCAGATCCAATTACTAGTCCTAGCTGCTTCCTCTGACATCTCCCTAACAGTTTTACGTAGATTCTTACCACCAACCCCAAGCTCCCCTAGCAGTGAAATGACTGACCTCCCTACAAACCCTCTACAACCCACTTCTACTGGAAATACTCTTGCCCTCCATCCTTTCTGCTCTGCTTCCAATCTCAACTCTTTTGAGAAAGCTTGAAAAGCTTTGAAAGCTTTTTCCTTTCATATGCTTCCTCTAGGGAGCTCAATACAGACAGTGAGTTCAATAAAATACACTACCTGTTGGCTGGTCGACCAATAGACTACGTCTGGCCTCAAGTTAGTGGTAACTATTTCTTGCGGGACCACCAACTTTCCACCCACATCTACAAGCATCTGCCAATCCTTTGCCTCCTGTGTAGTACATCTTGGCTTTGCGGCTCTGCCTCCTGCACTGCTACCTTTGGTTTCCACTTTCTCCCTTTGCTCGGGTTAGGAGCCAGACCACTGACTATCCTGTCCTTGCTCCCTGTTAACAACAGCTCTGTCCTAACCTTAGCACACTTAAATTCCTCTACCAGACTATTTATTGGAAGCTGCAGTATGCCCTTCCCATACAGAGCTACACTGCTTAGGCACCGTGGAACCCCTAACCACTTTTTAACGTATGAATTAACCACCCTTTCTAGCTTCTCTACTTTTGATGGTACTTCATACACTGACATGGGCCACATTACTCTAGGGAACAGTCCAAATTGCATGCACCACAATTTCAGCTTTCCTGGTAGCCCTGACCTGTCAATTTTTTCCAATCCCTCCACCACGTCTTTTCTAAGCTGCTCTACCTGCTCTCGATCACTCAGGTCTGCATTATACCACCTCCCCAGGCTTTTCACTGGTCTCACCCTGATGGATGGGATTTCCTCACCTTCCACCGTGAACTTCTGCTCTACCACTTTTCCCTTGGTGACTGAGATACTCCTTGACTTACTAGGCTTTATCTTCATCCTCGCCCACCTGAGATTTGTATTTATCCTTTCCAAAAACCTTTTTGTACATGGCACCGTTGTTGTTAACAGAGTCATGTCATCCATGAAAGCTCTAATTGGCGGGAGACGCAGTCCCTCCCGACGCCTTTCCCCTCCCACCACCCACTTAGAAGCTCTTATTACCATTTCCATTGCCATTGTAAAAGCAAGTGGTGAGATCTTACACCCCACCATAATGCCTACTTCTAGCTTCTGCCAGTCTGATACAAACTCCCCTGTACCTATACACAATCTACTATCTTTAAAGTATTCCTTCATTAATTTCACAATCTCAACTGGCACTCTAAAGTATTCACAAGCACTCCAAATCAGACTATGCGGCACCGAGCCAAAGGCATTAACTAGGTCCAAAAAAACTACATGAAGCTCCCTACCCTCTTGCTTTTCTGTATATATATATACCTGTACCCCAATATACCTATATACCTGTACCCCAATATACCTATATACCTGTACCCCAATATACCTATCTACCTGGGCCCCAATATACCTATATACCTGTACTCCAATATACCTATATACCTGTACCCCAATATACCTATATACCTGTACCCCAATACACCTAATATACCTGTACCCCAATATACCTATATACCTGTACCCCAATATACCTATATACCTGTACCCCAATACACCTACATACCTGTACCCCAATATACCTATATACCTGCACCACAATTAGGCATATGCCACCCAGTGCACAGGAGGGGAATAACACAAAACAACAGAGAAGAACAGAAAGCAACATTTGGCTTAGACTCGCTTGTACTCCTTGGTCTTTTTGTACTGATTCTACCTCTACCAATCAGTAAGCTGCTCACAAATTGAACTCAAGTCTGTGTTATCTGTTGTACGTCTGTCTGCATACTTAGAGAGTGTGCATATGTGTCTTTTTATAGAATAGTAGTTTTGTAGTTTTTATTAGTACATTATTTATACTTTATACTTTGTGCTGTGTGCACCTGTGTACCTTGTACTGTGTATAATGACAAAAAAGGCATGCTATTCTATTCTGTTCTTCTCCAATCTATACTACTCTACACTACTCTACTCTATTCTACTCTACTCTACTCTATACTACTCTATTTTACTCTATTCTACTCTACTCTACACTACTCTACTCTACTCTATTCTACTCTACTCTACTCTATTCTACTCTATTCTACTCTACTCTACTACTCTACTCTACTCTATTCTACTCTACACTACTCTTTTCTACTCTACTCTACTCCACACTACTCTACTCTACTACTCTACTCTACTCTACTACTCTACTCTACTCTACTCTACACTACTCTACGCTACTCTACACTTCTACTCTACTCTACTACTCTACTACACTCTACTCTATACTACTCTACTTTACTCTATTCTACTCTACTACTCTACTCTACACTACTCTACTCTACGCTACTCTACACTACTCTACTCTACGCTACTCTATACTACTCTACTTTACTCTATTCTACTCTACTACTCTACTCTACACTACTCTACTCTATACTACTCTACTCTACACTACTACTCTACTCTATTCTACTGTACTCTACTCTACTACTCTACTCTACTCTACTCTATTCTACTCTACTCCTCTACTCTATTCTACTGTACTCTACTCTACTACTCTACTCTACTCTACACTACTCTACTCTACACTACTCTACTCTATTCTACTCTACTCTATTCTACTCTATTCTACTCTACACTACTCTACTCTATTGTACTCTACTCTATTCTACTCTATTGGACTCTACTTACTCTACTCTACTCTATTCTACTCTGTTCTATTCTTTTCCATTCTATTCTATTCTATTCTAAGGGTGTATTCAGACCAGGAAAGTCCGATAGTTCACTTGCTTGGTCCGAACCAAATGTTTTTCATTTTGGTGCGGTTCACATTCACACTGTACATTTTAGCAAGCGGACCAAAATATGTCAACAAAGCCACGCGCTCTGAGCTAGTTCAGCTATTGGTCAGCAATGACACGCGCAACAAACACAACCCGCGAAAGTTAAAAAGTCAAGATAGCCATGGATGCTTTCCCTGCTGTTATTGTTTTCAATATCATCAAATCTATATGTCTTTTCCAGTTTTTACTGTTTTTACAATGTTGTACTTACCATGCCGTTGCGCGAGTGATATATCAACGACGACGAGAAAGGGTACTTCGACTTCGGAGGATAGCGTTGATGAGTGCACATCATGCAGTGACAGTTCTGGCTCTACAAGCAAGACGTAGAAGGTATGCCTATGTGTCGAGATCGTATCCATACAGCGGTCTGGTATTTCACTGTGGGTCACACACATCTAGGCTACCATCGTCTTTCTTTGAATATTGCGTGTTTCCACAGTGCACCACGGCAAACGACGGAAGCTCACGAGGTAGAAAACAGCAAAAAGTTCGCATTAGGTCCGGTCTGCTTTCACATCTCCAAAAGATCCGCACCAGGACTCCTTTGTTCCGGACCGAGACCGAGCTGAAAGGTCGGTCCGGGCTTGTTTGGTCCGGACCAGAGTTCGGTGGTTTGTATTCAGACCATTCCAGAAGGTCCGGACCAAGTGAAATTTGGTTCGTTTGGTCCTTTGGTTCGGACCAAACAACGTATGTGTGAATACGCCCTAAGAGTGTGGCAGTATGAGAGCTGTGTGTGTGTGTGTGTGTTAGCTGTGAGAGTCTGTGTGTTAGCTGTGAGAGTCTGTGTGTTAGCTGTGTGAGTGTGTGTGTTAGCTGTGTGAGTGTGTGTGTGTTAGCTGTGTGAGAGTGTGTGTGTTAGCTGTGTAAGTGGGTTAGCTGTGACAGTGTGTGTGTGTGTGTGTTAGCTGTGTGTGTGTGTGTGTGTGTTAGCTGCGGGAGTGTGTGTGTTAGCTGTGTGAGTGTGTGTGTTAGCTATGAGAGTCTGTGTGTTAGCTGTGTGTGTGTGTGTGTTAGCTGTGTGAGTGTGTGTTAGCTATGAGAGTCTGTGTGTGTGTTAGCTATGAGAGTCTGTGTGTTAGCTGTGTGTGTGTGTTAGCTGTGTGAGTGTGTGTTAGCTATGAGAGTCTGTGTGTGTGTTAGCTGTGTAAGTGTGTGTGTTAGCTGTGTGAGTGTGTGTGTTAGCTGTGTGTGTGTGTGTTAGCTGTGTGAGTGTGTGTGTTCGCTGTGAGAGTCTGTGTGTGTTAGCTATGAGAGTCTGTGTGTGTGTTAGCTGTGTGAGTGTGTGTGTGTTAGCTGTGTGAGAGTGTGTGTTACCTGTAAGTGTGTGTGTGTTAGCTGTGTAAGTGTATGTGTGACTGTGCATATTAGCTATATAACTGAGTGTGTGTGTGTTAGCTGTGTGAGTGTGTGTGTTGGCTGTAAGTGTGTGTATGTTAGCTGTGACAGTGTGTGTGTGTTAGCTGTGTGAGTGTGTGTGTGAGTGTGCGTAATAGCTATAGGAGTGGGTGTGTGTGTGTTAGCTGTGTGAGTGAGTGTGTTACCTGGGGCAGCTGGATCTCGGTGCAGGCCTCGGGGCTGGAGGTGCGTGTGTGTGTGTGTCTGCTGGAGTGTGTGCTGGTGTGTGTCGCTGTGCTGGCTGGATTGCTGGGCTCCAGGCTGGAGTGCTCCTGCTCTGACTGCACACACACACACACACCCTCCTCCACACACGCATTCACACACAACGCAGTGGAGGAAGTCCCTGCAATACACACACACACACCCACGCACACATACATACACACACACAGATATGAAGAAAAACACAATGTACGTGTGTGTGTGTGTGTGTGTGAGGGTGTGTGTTTGTGTGTGTGTGTGTGTGTGTGTGTGTGTGTGTGTGAGTGTGTGCGTGTGTGTGTATGTGTGTACAGATGTTGTCCTTTCACGTTTCTCAGTTTCATGAGAGAATCTCGCGAGATTCTCGTGAGATTTACGCAGCCTATTTTATCAGAAATGGTCGGGGGCTGCAATGTACCCAAACAACCACCAGGTGGCACTTGGGAGTGCTGCCTTTATTACACAACAAATGGTATAGTGGCCTACTGTATTTGAACCACTGGTTGACACCACTCTAAAAATAATTCAGGAGTTTAGTATTACTTAAAACATGAGCTTTTACAGATGGAAAAACATAATTTGTTACATGTCCATTATTTTATTAAGTTGATCAAAATTAAAATTAAAGAAAGCTATCTTAACTCAGAAACACATTGGGAGCTCTGCCTTTAAAACACAATGCTGCGGAGAACAACGTTAGGATGTCAAAACGCTGTTAAAAGTTATGGATTTATAAGAATATAATTTCCTCCACATGCATCGTCTTTGCCGTATGGTCATGTTTTCACATGTTACTTTGTTTTACCAGAGACCATATTCAAGCAACAGTGAAAGAGAATGACACAATTTTTATCAGTCAAATATGAGCTAGGTCATCTATATTGCATTACTTTTGTTTAACGATGGCAAAGGTTGCTAAAGGAAGAAAAGTCTTGTTTTAAACCAACAGTACTACTAACTTTGGCCCAAATGGTCGGAAATAACAAATATATATGAATTTGACAGAAAATCGAGTGATTTTGACCTATTGGCTTGACACACACGTTTAGAACAGTTTACTGCCAAGTCACCGTGGAGAACACCGTTACGAGGCACAATGCAAATTAAAGGAGACACTGAGAAGTGTTGATTTCATGTCGGCAGCTGCACATTTCAGCACTGCGAAACTCCATAAAAAGTATCCTCAAATGACACAGGGCAATGCTATATGCCTAGTCATTTGTTTGTTTCAATTAATTTGACAAGGGGTTATTTAATCCAGAGCATCTCGGTGGGCAATTTAAATGTCACCAGCCAAATACAAGACATACAGAGAATGTAGAATTTAGTTCGCTTGAGTAAAACAATTCAGATTCATTTAATTGGTGTGTTAAACCATGACTTTTTTACACATAGTTTTTTATACTTGTTGCGAATTTGCTGGGTTGTTCACTGAATGCACTGACTGGTCGTGCAGGAGGGAGTTAGTAAATACATGTGCAGTGTCGAGACCGAATGGAGTTATGTTATGTCAATCTAAAATGTGCGTGGCCTCTCAAGCACATTTGCGTGGATTTATATTGCTGTACTCTGTAGTTTAGGTGAATATTAAACGACTGCATTGAGGAGGATTGCTTATTCTATTGGTATAACAGGTCAGTAATCCGGCCACCGTTACTCGGCTGAAATGTTGGTGATTGTAATAAGGAACATAGGCTAAATGTTACCAGGTGTGCAAAGAAACATGACTGCAAGTGCCAAATTAGTCTCGTGGCAGAGTTTATTAATAGTATTGACAGATGATATCAAAACGCTGTTAAACGTTATGGATTTACAATAATTTCATCCACTTAATGCATCAGCTTTGCCACATTTTCACAGTTGGTTTTACCACAGACCATCAAGCAACAAGTTTAATTGGTTGCGCACACACAGCGGAAACAATTCTCGTCCATTCATTTCCTTCTCGGGCGCTGGAGCAGCTGGCAGTTGGCTAGTTGGCATCCACAGCACAGCAAAGGGAAATACTTTCAGTAGCACAATACACACGAGTCAACTAAAGCCCCGAGACATGCAGGGCGGCTATGAGTGCGGGTGCCGTCGCCATAGATGAGAGAGAGGGAGGCAGAGAGACCTCTCGCCCATCACCCCGTGACACAACAGTCCAGAGCTCGGAAAATATTACAAACCGATTTAACGTTAGCCATTTACAAAACGAATCAAAGCAGTGACGAAGGCACTGGCCTGGTTATTAACAAATTGCTCGATAAATATGGTTAAAGTTAAAGAAACTAGTTCAAAAGGACATAACCTGCACTATGTTTTATCACTTATAAACAGTACTCGTAGCTTATTTATATGCAGTGAACTTAGCTGTAAACTGATGTCACAACAGTGTCAAACTGCAGACCAGCGCCAATCCAAGACCTTTAAATTAAAGGCTCCACATCCAGAAAGGGGGGTCGGGAATGGTGGCGACAAGAACAAACAAACAAAAAGGGGGGTCGGGAATGGTGGCGACAAGAACAAACAAAAGAAGAGTGTTTTTATCTGTAGGGAGGTGTGTGTGTGTGCGCGTGTGTTGGGGAATAGACGGGTGGGGGTGGGTGACTGTGTTATGAAGCCGTCAGTTGATGAGGACGTGAGACAAGCAGTAGGCTAGTTTCGCACACACATGCATGTTCGCAGACACACACACACACACACACACACACACAACCACAAAGCCATGACACTTATTAACTCCAAGACTTTTGGTGAGGTGAATAAGGCGGGGTGTGATATAACATCGTGGTGGTGGCACAGGCGATTATAGCCTAATTCAGAGGTTTCCACTTTTCAGACCGCAACCCCCAGTTTTAGCTCTGCTGACGACCTGCGACCGACCCCCGCAACCATTGTCGCGCAAGCATTCTTGATCTCTTTCGCGCTCTTTCTCTCCCTGTCTCTCTCTTCCTCCCCCACTTTAATAATGTGGGTGTTTTACGCGTTTTTGCTGTCCTAGGCTACTGTTTTAAGTCAGTAGAGCAAAAACAAAACTGAACACAATTTTTGCGCTAGTGTATTTTATTACCAAACTTACGAGCGAAAGCATGTAGGCAGAACCCCACCACTACTTATGTAAAAGGCTGAGCATGTACGGACATATTATGAACAAGCAACAGTTATAAAGTTATGTATGCAGAAAAAAAAACAATGCGATGGATGAGAGCCGTGCGCGAAGCAAAGCAGGTCCACATATATTTAATTTTGGAGATGGCCACGTACCCGTAGTTCATCTTCCACGTTAAGCCAAGACCTGCATTTACTCTTAATGTAAGTCAACGCGGAGAAAGTCTTTTTGCATAAATACGTTGAGCCAAATGGCATAAGGACATTCAAAGCGGCCCTCAACAGGCCCTCAAGAGCAGAGACATACCACAGAGACATATGAAGTCCCCGCAACCCCTCTGTCGTGAGCACGCACTACGGCCCTACCTCTTTCCCTCCCCCCATCTCTCAAACTGTTGCTGCTTTTAACACACACAGAGCAATAGAGCGAAAACAAAAGTGACCACAATCTCTGATCAAGTCTGTGTATTTTATTTAAAAAAAACATACAAACATCCAGATCTGGCGCCAGATGACTTTGATGGCGATCGTATCCAGTCAAACTAGTCA
>CM050206.1:35916837-35921837 GCA_027475355.1 Coilia nasus
AATACTGCTGATTGCAGATTGTTCACAGGTAGATCCCAATACTGCTGATTGCAGATTGTTCACAGGTAGATCCCAATACTGCTGATCCCAATACTGCTGATCCCAATACTGCTGATCCCAATACTGCTGATCCCAATACTGCTGATGGAAAAGTATCAGCGCATCATAAAGCAGAACATATCATTTACACCAAGGGACAGCAAGGTGTGGAAGTGGAGCTTTACTTTCCCGATCGGCATCAGTTCATTAATGGCGTTTAGGAGAGTTTAGGAGAGAAGGTGCTTTTACGGAGAGGGAGACTGCGCAACTTCGAAAATTTCTGAAATTTTCAAACTTAGAAAAAGGATTTGTCTTTAATTTGATTTGTCTGGACTACTGTGAAATGTTGGAGGAATGCTTCAGAAGGGGTGAACTGCCAATAAGTTGTCGCCGTGCTGTTTTATCTTTGTTGCCAAAAAAAGGAGATTTAGGCCTGCTTAAGAACTGGAGACCAATGTTATTGTGCATGGACTACAACATGTTATCAAAATGTCTTGCTAATAGGCTAAAAGGGCTATTAAATACTGTTGTTCAGAAGGAACAGTCCTAGTGAGTTCCTGAGCCTTTTCACTACCAGGGGGCTACGATGGGGTAGGGAGGGGTTGACAATTTTGGGAGTGTTTTTGGGCACAGAGGAATATGTAAACAAAAATTGGGAGGGCATGCTGGAGAAGGTGTCTGCCAGGCTGTCTAAGTGAACTGGCTAAATTACCTGAGCTATCCTACAGGGGTAGGGTTCTGGTCATAAATGCCTGCCTCCATGCTGTGGCATAGACTGACTGTTCTGGAGCCCCCCAGTCAGCTGGTCAAGGAGCTACAGAGCAGACTGGTTGCATTCTTCTGGTCAGGACAACACTGGGCTCCTGCTCCTGTGCTTTATCTGCCTGTTTGGGCAGGAGGTCAGGGCCTTTGGGCAGGAGGTCAGGGTCTTTGGGCAGGAGGTCAGGGCCTTTGGGCAGGAGGTCAGGGCCTTTGGGCAGGAGGTCAGGGCCTTTGGGCAGGAGGTCAGGGTCTTTGGGCAGGAGGTCAGGGTCTTTGGGCAGGAGGTCAGGGCCTTTGGGCAGGAGGTCAGGGCCTTTGGGCAGGAGGTCAGGGCCTTTGGGCAGGAGGTCAGGGTCTTTGGGCAGGAGGTCAGGGTCTTTGGGCAGGAGGTCAGGGTCTTTGGGCAGGAGGTCAGGGCCTTTGGGCAGGAGGTCAGGGCCTTTGGGCAGGAGGTCAGGGTCTTTGGGCAGGAGGTCAGGGTCTTTGGGCAGGAGGTCAGGGTCTTTGAGAAGGGGATTCAGGGTCTGGTGGACTTGAGCAGCCGTCAGTGTGCTTTCCAGTTGCAGGCAGCGCAGAGGCTGCTCTATGGTACTGACCTGGCGTGGACTATGGCTCGCTGTTGTCTGCTAAGGGGCGACCCTGATGGGGTATGACAAGCAACTTTTTCTATTAAACCTCGATGGGTTGGCATTTCTGTCCTGGCACATTGAAGAGATGGAGGCAGCTGCGGCGGAGGCGGCGGGGGGTGAAACTGTTGTCCATTTGTTTTTGAACTGTGGGAGGTTGGTGGGACTGTTTGATGTTCTCAAAGTGTGGGTTTTGAATCTTAGAAGCACTTTTTCAGAGAGGTTCTTTATTAGTGGGCCAGTGTACAGTGCAAAGAAGAGAAATGAGGTGTGTTTATTGAACTTCTTGATGAGGTCAGCTAAGATGGCTATTTGGAAAACGCGTAAACACAAACTACTTGGCGCTGGTTCCTGTGACCCAGTGGGGGTTTTTAAGGGGATGGTGGCTGTGAGTGTGAAAATTGAACATGCTTATTATAAGTTAATTGATGATATGGATTGTTTTGTGGCTGTGTGGGGGGTGGGGGGAGTGCCGTGCCATGGCACGGTGGTTTTGAATGTGTGATGAGGGTGGTGCTACTTTTAAAAGTCACATAGGGATGTAAACGGTCTTTGATGTGGTATTGTGAAGTTGTGGAATTATCTGATAATGATTTAAACCTCTCTCTATCCCTCTCTCTCCCTCTCTCTCTCTCCCTCTCTCTCTCTCCCTCTCTCCCTCTCTCTCTCCCTCTCTCTCTCTCTCTCTCCTGCCTGCCAGTGCCGTCATCTTTTTGTCTATTTTGACTTTTAGGCTATTTCTGCCCATTTTTTGCGAGGGTTAGGAAATAAATCACCCCTATGCTTGTTAACCTGTCTATTTTATGTCTTAATCCATGTTTAGAGCCGTAACACACACACACACACACACACACACAGAAGCCTCTCCCACACACCCACACACACAGAAGACCCCCACCACACACACACACGCACACACACACACAATACACCACCCCCTACCCCCCCCCCCCCTCACACACACACAGTGTGTAAATATGTGCATGTTTGTGTGGTGTGTCTGAGTGCGTGCGTGTCTTTGAGTGTGTGTGTGTGTGTGATTATGTGTGTGTGTGTGTGAGAGAGAGAGAGTATGCGTGTGTGTGATTACAGAGTGAGATATCTGCTGCTGCTGACCTTGGTGCTGGAAGAAGAGGCGGGGCTTGGCAGGTGTGCCTGCGTGTGATTGGAGGAGCAGGCAGGAAGCAGGAAGTAGCGGGTGGCGCGGGCTCCTTTGTTGCTCAGCGTGATGAGGCGAGACACAGACTGACCCACGACATGGCTACCAAACACCACCTGCACACAGTCCACCTCCATCTGACACACACACACACACACACACACACACACACACACACACACATATGACTGACCCACGACATGGCTACCAAACACCACCTGCACACAGTCCACCTCCATCTGACACACACACACACACACACACACACACACACACACACACACATGACTGACCCACGACATGGCTACCAAACACCACCTGTACACAGTCCACCTCCATCTGACACACACACACACACACACACACACACACACACATGCACACACACACACACACACACACACACACATGACTGACCCACGACATGGCTACCAAACACCACCTGCACACAGTCCACCTCCATCTGACACACACACACACACACACACACACACACACACTTGCTGTATTTGACTTGACCTAGACGTTTGCATCCGTTTGCATGCGTTTGCATCCGTTTGCAGCCTGACGCTGAAAATGTTGCATTGTGGTTAGAAATTGTGTCCGACATGCCCGAAATGTGTGAGGTTGTCACGAGTTGTCACAACAATGCGACCATGACACATGACCCGAAAACTCGCGGGAGCATGACGCTTACAGACAAATCGTACAGACCTTTGCAGTTGCCTCCACACAACTGCAAGTGGCTAGCTAACGCCTCCTCGGTGACGCTACTTTGCCATGGTTGGTTAAAAGTTCACTGACATCTGTGCAGGTGCATTGTCCGGTGCTCCCCGACTGGACTTGTCATCTAAAGTGTACGTTATTGTACTCCAATTTGAAGATATATCCCTTCTCTTTATTCTTACCTTGTTCTGATGGTTTATCTGACGCTGTCAAGCCCGGCCCAGTATTTATTTAATTATTAATCCCATTTCTATTTCATTGTCCGTGTTGTATACCTACTTATGGTCTTTGTTTTATGGTTTTGCTGTCTTAGTTTTCATGTGTGTGTTGTGGAGCACTTTGGGGCAACTCGTTTTGTTCCAATGTTAATCTAAACAATAAGAAAGACTGGACTTGAATTAAACTCTCAGTGCACCCCACTACAACCATAGACTGTAGAGGACTACAACCCCCGCCCTCCCTCTCCACACATGACTTGTGTGTCATCTGCTACGATGATCGCGGAGGCGCGAGCTCAGTCTCGTTAGGATTTGTGTTCGACTTTATTTTCCTCATTTAATGCCCACCCCTGCTGTGACCAGCAATTCTCGTTGACGTATGCAGCCAGTTGCAGACGGGCGGACTGGAATCTCGAACGAGCCTACTCACTCTTATGGCTGTATGTGTTGTCTGTATGTTCCCAGTGCTGTTTGTCCCTCTGCACCTGGTCACGTGATCAAGCACTACTTAAGAGCACCTGGTCACGTGATCAAGCACTACTTAAGAGCACCTGGTCACGTGATCAAGCACTACTTAAGAGCACCTGGTCACGTGATAAAGCACTACTTAAGAGCACCTGGTCACGTGATCAAGCACTACTTAAGAGCACCTGGTCACGTGATCAAGCACTACTTAAGAGCAGCTGGTCACGTGATCAAGCACTACTTAAGAGCACCTGGTCACGTGATCAAGCACTACTTAAGAGCACCTGGTCACGTGATCAAGCACTACTTAAGAGCACCTGGTCACGTGATCAAGCACTACTTAAGAGCACCTGGTCATGTGATCAAGCACTACTTAAGAGCACCTGGTCACGTGATCAAGCACTACTTAAGAGCAGCTGGTCACGTGATCAAGCACTACTTAAGAGCAGCTGCTTCCTGCTGCCAAGGAGAGGCTTCTGGTGTGGGACTGCTGGCTATTGCCTCTCAGCTGGGGTTTTGTGTTATTGTCTGTAGATTCTGTGCTGTGCACTGTCTTTAGAGTTAATGTTAACAAATCCCACTGCTTGGGTTGATTTTAAAGGTGTTTTGTGTATCACTTGGATCAATGGTAGGTTTGTAGGGCCATCCAATAGGGGGGTGTAACACACACACTCACATGACACACACACACACACACACAACATACACACACACATGCACACAGATACACACACACACAAAGTCACACATGCAAACACAAACACAGGTCTCTTCTTGCACTTGCTGAACAGAAAGATTGAATGATGTTCACCCTTGCACAACTAGCCTGACCTAGCCACACACGCACGCACACACACACACACACACACACATACACAAACACATTACACACACATACATGCACGCACGCACATTACACACATGCACACACACACACACACACTACTGACCTGACACTTCTTGGTGGAGCACCTGACAGGCACTGAGAAATCTCCAGCCGCAGAC
>CM050206.1:35926837-35931837 GCA_027475355.1 Coilia nasus
GTTGATCATTTTACGAGGGTTGCAAAATAAATTCCTCCTTATGTTGTTAAATCGTGTCATTGGTCTTTTAATCAATGTTGAGAGCCTATTATGGGCCGTAGCAGTGTGTGTGTGTGTGTGAACCTTGAAGTGGATGGTGTGAGGCCTGCTGGTGAAGGGGGGCCTTTGGGTGTGTGTGTGTGTGTGTGTGTGTGTGTGTGTGTGTGTGTGTGTGTGAGAGTGTGTGTGTGTGTGTGTGAACCTTGAAGTGGATGGTGTGAGGCCTGCTGGTGAAGGGGGGCCTTTGGGTGTGTGTGTGTGTGTGTGTGTGTGTGTGTGTGTGTGTGTGTGTGTGTGTGTGTGTGAGAGTGTGTGTGTGTGTGTGTGTGAACCTTGAAGTGGATGGTGTGAGGCCTGCTGGTGAAGGGGGGCCTTTGGGTGTGTGTGTGTGTGTGTGTGTGTGTGTGTGTGTGTGTGTGTGTGTGTGTGTGTGAGAGAGAGTGTGTGTGTGTGTTTATGAACCTTGAAGTGGATGGTGTGAGGCCTGCTGGTGAAGGGGGGGCCTTTGGGGGCTTTGCCAGCCCTCGTCTGCAGCAGGGCAGCCTGCGCTCTCCGCTCCACCACACGGGGGCGCTCCCTCCCCTGCGCCGCTGCCGCTAGCTCCTCCAGTGCTGCCTGCACACAATACAGCACTTAGCAGTTAGCCGCTAGCTCCTTCAGTGCTGCCTGCACACAATACAGCACTTAGCAGCTAGCCGTTAGCTCTTCCAGTCCTGCCTACACACAATACAGCACTTAGCAGTTAGCTCCTGTAGCACTCGTACACACAATACAGCACTTAGCAACTAGCCGTTAGCTCCTCCAGTGCTGCCTACACACAATACAGCACTTAGCAGCTAGCCATTAGCTCCTCCAGTGCTGCTTGCACACAATACAGCACTTAGCAGTTAGCCATTAGCTCCTCCAGTGCTGCCTACACACAATACAGCACTAAGCAGTTAGCCGTTAGCTCCTCCAGTGCTGCCTACACACAATACAGCACTTAGCAGTTAGCTCCTGTAGCACTTGTACACACAATACAGCACTTAGCAGCTAGCCGTTAGCTCCTCCAGTGCTGCCTACACACAATACAGCACTTAGCAGTTAGCCGTTAGCTCCTCCAGTGCTGCCTACACACAATACAGCACTTAGCAGTTAGCTCCTGTAGCACTCGTACACACAATACAGCGCTTAGCAGCTAGCCGTTAGCTCCTCCAGTGCTGCCTACACACGTTACAGCACTTAGCAGTTAGCCGTTAGCTCCTCCAGTGCAGGGATTAAAATTAACTTTTTTCACCACCGTCCCGGAAGTGTCCCGAAAATCATTTTGAACCGCCCCGAATCGTCCCGAATTGTTTTTTTACATTTTAAGTTGTTACCTACTGATAATATAATAAAAACACAATACACATTACATTATGTTGATAGCAATAAATACATTTATTCAAAACTAGATTTGTTTAGGTACAACAATCAACACCCTCAGTCACAGAACTGTGGCTTACATGACCTTCTGCCACAACTCCACCATATATTCTAATATTTAACTGTCACGCTTTACTTGAAATACATGCACTAATAGAATATCTGTAATTTCATAACAATTTAATAAATGGAAATACAGTAGTCTGTAGCCATGACAATAATAACATATTGAATACCATATTGAATAATAATGTGTAGTCATTGACTTGTTAAAATGTCTCTGATATTGTCAAAAATGACCCTTTGAAAAAGGTTGCTGACTCCTGCACAAAACCAGGGCAGAAACAATGGTCTTAATTAGGGGTGTACCGAATTATTTTCCACTCTGTCACTCAAACCATTTCCAAACTGGAACCATTTGTCCTCCGGTTACATACAAGCTGCTTGGCGGCGCCGGCGCAATGTATGTGTGTGTGCATGTGTGTGCGCGAGTGTGTGTGTGAGAAAGAGAGAGAGAGAGAGAGGGAGAGAGCCGGAGAGCGGCTGAAAGAGATTAGCAGAGTTAGGAAATTGCTGGCGGTGCTGGTGTTTACATTATTAGCCTATCTACTGTGGCTAAGTACTTGTTTCAAAAGGACAGTAATTAATTTGTTGTGGGTTTATCCACTAATCGGTTTCGGCATTCGGCCAAGCGTTTAATTTTTTATTTGGCTTCGGCCACAAATTTTCATTTAGGTGCATCTCTAGTGAATGCATTCTGTGCTGAGCGAGTAGAGTCATTGGTAATAGCACTCATGTAAACTTTAACAGTCTACCTGTTTTGTTGATGGTGGATAACTTGTGAATAATTACGTTCGCCACCACAACCAGAAACGTTGATATGATAACCAATAATCTTGGCGTAGATGTAATAGGTAGACAGTTTCGGTGTGTTATTACATTGTTTCAACAGTACAACGACTGGCTATTTGCGTTAGCTAGCTAGCAGACGATGCTAATTTGCTTTCCAGTTAGAGTAGGCTAGGTGATGGAATCGCTTAACATAATTATTTCAGAGGATGTTTTGACATGTTTGAATGTGTGGGAGGTTAAAGTATTAATCGTTATCAAAGTATCTTTCTACCACAATTCCCAGTTTCTTAGCTTCCTGACATCATTAGCGCAACATTGTATTGAGTAGTTGAAGTGATGGTCAGCTTCGTCTCGTCCGAGCTCTAGCAGTAAGCAGTGCGAGCTGCAACATTGTTGCCACTTGTCTCATAGAACAACATAAACGCAGGCGCGCCAGCCAGTCCTGTTCCATTTACGTTTTCACATAAATCGTTTCCCACCGACCACCGTTCTGGTTTGCAAATGTGAAGAAAATTTTTAAACAGAAAAAATGTAGTTGGCCAAATTTCCCGTCGTCGGCCCAAGTTAGAATATTGATCCTCCTGATGACAATTTATTACGTCCCCGGGACGACGGGACGTCGTTAATTTTAATCCCTGCTCCAGTGCTGCCTACACACAATACAGCACTTAGCAGTTAGCTCCTGTAGCACTCGTACACATAGCACAGCACTTAGCAGTTAGCCATTAGCTCCTTTAGTGCTGCCTACACACTTAGCAGTTAGCCGTTAGCTCGTCCAGTTCTGCCTACACACAATACAGCATTTGGCAGTTAGCTCCTGTAGCACTCGTACACACAGCACAGCACTTAGCAGTTAGCCATTAGCTCCTTCAGTGCTGCCTACACACTTAGCAGTTAGCCGTTAGCTCGTCCAGTTCTGCCTACACGCAATACAGCATTTGGCAGTTAGCTCCTGTAGCACTCGTACACACAATACAGCACTTAGCAGCTAGCCGTTAGCTCCTCCAGTGCTGCCTACACACAATACAGCACTTAGCAGTTAGCAGTTAGATCCTGTAGCACTCCTACACACAACACAACACTTAGAAGTTAGCAGTTAGGTCCTCCAGTGCTGCCTACACATGTTTCTGCCACACACACACGTTCCAGTGGAAGACTACCTGCTTACACACACACCAACACACAAGCGTGTGTGAGTAAATGTGTATATATGTGTGTGTGTGTGTGTGTGTGTGTAAGTGTGTATATATATGTGTGTGTGTGTGTGTGTGTGAGTAAGTGTGTATGTGTGTGTGTGTGTGTGTGTGTGTGTGTGTGTGTAAGTGTGTATATATGTGTGTGTGTGTGTGTGTGTGTGTGTGTGTGTGTGTTTGTGTGAGTAAGTGTGTATATATGTGTGTGTGTGTGTGTGTAGAGGTATATGTGTGTGCGTGTGTGTGTATGTGTGTGTGTGTGAGTAAGTGTGCATATATATGTGTGTGTGTGTGTGTGTGTGTATAGGTACATGTATATATGTGTGTGTGTGTAGAGGTATATATGTGTGTGTATATGTGTATGTGTATGTGTGTGTGTGTGTGTGTGTATGTGTGTGTGAGAGTGTGTGTGTGAGTAAGTGTGTATATGTGTGTGTGTGTGTGTGTGTGTGTGTGTGTGTGTGTGTGTAGAGGTACCCCAGGCTCTGGTAGACCAGAGTCGTCCAGTTGGTCGTCCAGTTGGCTCTCTTCCCCCTCCTCGCTGTCAGTATCATCCTCCTCCGACGATTGGCCTGAGGAGCTGTCACTTATCCCTCTGAGCCCCTCCCTCTGTGGCGGTGCAGTGACCAATGGCTGTCACCAGTGTGGAAAGAGCCACAGTTACAGGGCTGGCACGATTAGTTCACGTAGCCCACTCATCAATCACGTAAATTGGGCAACACAAATCATTTGCATCGAGACGAGAAATCTTGTTGACCTCCCTTAGCTTACCTGAAATGAGTTTCTGCAGGTTGGGATGTCTGTACATCCCATTAACGCTGGCTGCGTGACATTTGTGTCTCTGTCTGTCTTAATTCACTACATTAGGCCGAAAATTTGTCCTAGACTTTATTTGTCCCACTTTAGGGAACACGTGAAGAAAAGCATCTCCTCTGACCCTTGCATCACTTGCATCCACGTGCCAAGGGCAGCTAACGATGCTATCGCAGCTTATGTGCACACCAAGGGCAGCTAACGATGCTATCGCAGCTTATGTGCACACCAAGGGCAGCTAACGATGCTATCGCAGCTTATGTGCACACCAAGGGCAGCTAACGATGCTATCGCAGCTTATGTGCACACCAAGGGCAGCTAACGATGCTATCCCAGCTTATGTGCACACCAAGGGCAGCTAACGATGCTATCGCAGCTTATGTGCACACCAAGGGCAGCTAACGATGCTATCGCAGCTTATGTGCACACCAAGGGCAGCTAACGATGCTATCGCAGCTTATGTGCACAACAAGGGCAGCTAACGATGCTATCCCAGCTTATGTGCACACCAAGGGCAGCTAACGATGCTATCGCAGCTTATGTGCACACCAAGGGCAGCTAACGATGCTATCGCAGCTTATGTGCACACCAAGGGCAGCTAACGATGCTATCGCAGCTTATGTGCACACCAAGGGCAGCTAACGATGCTATCCCAGCTTATGTGCACACCAAGGGCAGCTAACGATGCTATCGCAGCTT
>CM050206.1:35949337-35951837 GCA_027475355.1 Coilia nasus
CACATCATAAACACACACATACATTACACAGACACAGACACACACACACACGTCATAAACACACACACACACACATCATAAACACACACACACACACATATCATAAACACACAAACACACACACATACACACACACACATACATTACACACACACACACACACACACACACATATCATAAACACACACACACCAAAAACACACATACATTACACACACACACACATCATAAACACACACACACACACACACACATCATAAACACACACATACATTACACACACACACACACACATCATAAACGCACACACTCACACATCATAAACGCACAAACACACACACATCATAAACGCGCACACACACACCAAAAACACACACACACACACATTACACACACACACATACATACATTACACACACACACACATACACATCATAAACCCACACACACACATTACACACACGCACACATTATAAACAAACACATACATTACACACACACACATAATAAATACATAGCCATTATAAACACACACACACATATGCATTACACACACACACACACATACATTACACACACACCCACATACACACACACACACACATCATAAGCACACACACACACATCATAAACACACACATACATTACACACACACACATTATAAATACATAGCCATTATACACACACACAGAGACACATTGCACCCACGCATACACTCAAAGACTCCTCTATTTTAAACACACACACTCTATTACTCTATTATTGCGTGCACGTGTGTCTGTGTGTGTGCGCGCACGTGTGTATTTGTGTGTGTGTGTGTGTGTGTGTGTGTGTCTGCGTGTGCGTGTGTGTGTGCGTACTTGTGCTGGCGTAGCTCCATGGAGAAGTGTGTGTGTGTGATGTAGTACAACAAATATCAAGAATATGTATGAATGTCTCACTGTTAAATGTAAAGAATATGTATGAATGTCTCACTGTTAAATGTAAAGAATATGTATGAATGTCTCACTGTTAAATGTAAAGAATATGTATGAATGTCTCACTGTTAAATGTAAAGAATATGTATGAATGTCTCACTGTTAAATGTAAAGAATATGTATGAATGTCTCACTGTTAAATATAAAGAATATGTATGAATGTCTCACTATTAAATATAAAGAATATGTATGAATGTCTCACTGTTAAATATAAAGAATATGTATGAATGTCTCACTGTTAAATATAAAGAATATGTATGAATGTCTCACTGTTAAATGTAAAGAATATGTATGAATGTCTCACTGTTAAATGTAAAGAATATGTATGAATGTCTCACTATTAAATATAAAGAATATGTATGAATGTCTCACTGTTAAATATAAAGAATATGTATGAATGTCTCACTGTTAAATATAAAGAATATGTATGAATGTCTCACTGTTAAATATAAAGAATATGTGTGAATGTTAAGAAGAGGTGCTGTGGACCGAGGTCAGAGAAATGCAAACCTCAGAGATTGATGGCAGGCAGCCAAGAACCCCTTGGCAGACCAAGAGGTGATAAGGCTGGACAGTCAGACACAGATTAGACACCTGCAAACTAAACGCTAATTAACAAAGAGTAGGATTTCAGAGAACATGTTATTAGACGCAAAATAGAATACAAACATGTTCAAGAGATTAGAATGAGCTGAATGCAGCTTTCTGATGTTTGTAAAGAATATGTGTGTGACTGAAGAATACATCTTACTGCCAAAAGAGTGCTGTGGACAAAGAAGTCAGAGAAATGCAAAGCTCGGAGATTGATGGCAGGCAGCCAAGAACCCCTTGGCAGACCAAGAGGTGATAAGACAGGACAGTGAGACACAGATAAGACACCTGCTTCAAACTGCAAAACTGAGCATTAATTGGAAAAAAGTAGGAAACCCAAAAATGGATAATTATGAACATATTAGGATATCATAGAATTAAAAGCGCTCAAAAGATGAAATGAGCTGAAGACAGCTTTCTGATGTTTGTAAAGAATATGTGTGTGACTGAAGAATACATCTTACTGTCAAAAGGGTGCTGTGGACCGAGGTCACAGAAAAATGTAAGGAGCTCAGAGATTGATGGCGGGCAGCCAAGACCTCTTGGCAGACCCGAGAGATGATAAGACCGGACAGTCAGACACAGATAAGACACCTGTTGCAAACTGCAAACTAAGCGCTAATTGGCAAAGAAGTAGGCTTTCAGGAGGAAACCCAAAAATGAATAATTTAAACATACTAGGATATCATGGAATTAAAAGTGCTCAAAAGATGAAAATGAACTGAATACAGCTTTCTGATATCTGTAAAGAATATGTGTATGAATACACGGAAATATCTTACTGTTGAGAGGGTGCTGTGGATCGAGGTCACGGGGAAATGCAGAGACCAGAAATTGGTGGCGGCAGCCAAGACCACTCGGCAGATCCAGGGGGCAGTAAGACAAGGCCGTCTGGTGGTGATAACACACCTCCCGCAAAACACTGTTAGCG
>CM050206.1:35956837-35961837 GCA_027475355.1 Coilia nasus
AAGGGAGAGGGCTGTAGACAGCAGTGCTGATGAGGCTATGCTGAGCGGGAACTCTTCATCGCGTGGGTGTTTGAGAAAGACAGCCTGTGGGTATTTCTGTCCAATTCCTCATATCACTAATCTGCTGCCTGAAGTCATCCGAGACACTTGGCACAGGCAGTCACGGGACCCTGCAGGGTAGATTAGCCCACTGTTAGCCACCCTGCACCCTCCTTTTCAGAGAGGGGATGTGTGTAGGCTAGGTCTGCTCCTTCACTGGATTTCACCTGGATAGCCTTGGTAGAAGACAATACACTTTCAGATTTATCTTGTGTTTTGCAGTCAAAGGAAAATCTATTTTCCGTTGTATTTGAAGTCAGTTTATAGCTATTTATGGGGATCAGGACAAAGGCAGTTTGACATCTGAACTACAGATTTTTCGTTGTGCTCTTGGAGTAGGCTGTGTGTGGAGCACAAACAGTGCTGTTGTGGGGTTGCTGTTGGCAAATGTCTTTGGTGAAGTTTACTGATAGTCATTTGAGGGAGGCAGCATGTGTGTGTGTGTGTGTGTGTGTGTAAAGGCCCATGCCAATGCTGTGTCCTTTGTGCTGGCCCTCTCCAGTCTTCATCAAGTGAAAATATTTCATGAACAGCGGGCCGTCTCTATATCAGATATGAGATATCTTGACAGTCCTCCCTCAGTGCAGTCATGTTCAATACAATCTGATGATGTGCCACTTCTCCACATTAGCATCAGTGGGAAACGCAGAGATAACATCTCCACAGCGTCTGTCTCCTCCCCACCCCTGCCAGCACCACAGCTACCTGCCCACCCCTGCCAGCACCACAGCTACCTGTCTCCTCCCCACCCCTGCCAGCACCACAGCTACCTGCCCACCCCTGCCAGCACCACAGCTACCTCCCCACCCCTGCCAGCACCACAGCTACCTGCCCACCCCTGCCAGCACCACAGCTACCTGCCCACCCCTGCCAGCACCACAGCTACCTGCCCACCCCTGCCAGCACCACAGCTACCTGCGTGACTCATAACGTTGCAGTTCAACATGTCACTCATCACTCCTCTCGCAGCCACCCCATGTGCAGCCCCTCTCATGAGGGGATTATTTTGCATATCAGCACAGTAGTGAACAACAATGAGATATTGTGATAGGCAGATGTGCGGTGAATAATCTGCTTTAAAAGAAGCACGCCTGTGCACTCCGTTGTGAGGTGCGTGCGTGCGAACTGAGCTCGGCGTTCTGCTGCAGCCGCGTGGATGAGAGCAGCTACTCCGCTTGAACTGTCACGCCGCGGGCGAAACGAGACAAGTATCTCGCACAGCAGCCTCGTGCGGCTCTGATCCTAACGCGGGCAGACGCCACATCAACCCGCGGGACACACAGGAGCACTTCCTGGTACTGACGCCTTTTCCGCCTGCCTCCTCTGGGACGTAGAGCTGAAACCAGGCCAGGTGAACTTACAGCGGGGAGTTCTGCAATAGTGCTCGTGGAACAGAGCTCTTACATGCTTACATGAATAAGCCTGACCTTATGTAATATTCAAATGTGAAGCCCCAGCATGGCATTATGCAATGTCCTCTGGGACAGGCCACTGGTGACATTTCTGATAAATGTAAGGTGACTTCTGTCTCAGCTCAGCTTAGATTCCCAGTAAGATGGTGGAATGCCTGTCCTGCTAGACCAGTGCCACTGGTACTGGAACAGAGCCCTTGGGTGTAGTTAGGTGGTGTTCATGATGACGTAGGAGGAGGGATGGGTCGGGTTCTTGCACTCATTAATTCATTCATTCATTCATTCATTTTAGAACGACTGATGGAAATGAACAGGTGAAGCTGTGGTTTCACATATGACGTATTACGTGAGGGCGGATCCTCTAGGAGAGCGACATATTTTACCTGATATTCTGCAATGTTTTCCCAGTAGCCTATGTATCCCCACCTGTTGTAAGTCTGCCACAATAACACCTGTCCCAAAGACACCACAACTATCCAGCTGCAATGACTATTGGCCTGCAGCACTGACTTCAGTCATCATGACGTGCTTTGAGCATCTGGTCATCCTACGCACCACAATTCAAATGTAGCACGCAGAGTCAACGTCATGGCTCACGAACACTCCTTCTCTTCGCTGATTGGCTGGAGTTTCTCAATCCTCATATATGAATGTCAAAGGCAGCGACTCCAGACTCTCTGTACTAAATGAAATGAGATACGAGGGGCTGGTGTACCAGATGTGTGATGAGTCTTTACACTGCTGACCTACGACTGTACACCCAGGCACACACTATCTCTATATCTATCTATGTTTACTGTATTGTCTATATTTTCTGTTGTGTACGTTATTGTATAGTCCCTTAGGTTTATGTGTAGCTGTGATTACTGTCAGAGAGAAGAGAAAGGGCATTTCGATGTTTCTGTGTGTCCCGCACATATAAGGGAGTTGACAAATAAAAAACCTTGAGCCTTGACGCTTGAACCTTGCCCCTTGATCTCTGAAACTGTAGGTAATCTCTTTAATGCTCAGCCAGAACTACCCACAGCCTGCGATATCACATAAAGTTTACACAAGAGCTTCTTACATAACAAGGCGGATATTCTCTCCTCCTCCTCGCGCCCTCTCATTCGTGCCAAAACCATTCCGTGATGCACGCGCTCTCTGCAAGCACGATTTAATCTGACGTTGCATACAGGACAGGCAGCGCGCGCTGCGAGGGATTACTCAGAATCAGAGCGTTTGAAACGGGTTTTCAAGGCACCCCCTCCTTTTCCCTTCCTGACCATCTCTCTCTCTCCCTCTCTCGCTCTTACACACACACACACACACACACACACACACACACACACTATCTCTCTCCCTCCCGCTGTCTCTCGCTCGCACTCTCGCCTGCGCGTTTGCTCACTCAGCATCATCTTGGTTCTGGCTCGGGATAGGCACGCGGACTGGGAGCGTTCTGGACTATGGGTCATACTACCTGCCTACTTTATTTTCTAATTTCCAACGGTATGGCACCATAATCTCACTGTCGTCTCAACTCACAGTCGTATTCACACTAAATCCGGAGAAGTTTTCTGTCAGTTTGCGGACATGGCGAGCGTTACTTTTGTCATAGCGACCTTAGCGCTCCTGTTCACCGGAGGAAACAGAGTCGCCAGGTAATGCGGGATTCCTGCTATTTTACTCACCTGTATGGGGAATACAATAAGCTGTACGGTAGATGGATCATGGGGGTGATGTCACATTATGAAACGGCAGCCTGTTTGCCCTGCTCGAGTTCACCGTCTGTTACTGTGCATAAATGGCAGCGCGTGCTCTTAACTGCGCTTTGCTTTCCTTTGTAGGTCAGGTGCGGCATCGTTTGCATTTTCTCAGCATTTGACTCTGTGCAATTAACTACACGGCTCTCAAATCTTGTGCTCTGAACCGAGCACATCTTCTTCGGCTAAGCACAACTAAATGTAAGCGACAATATTTATCCGTATTATCCGTATTTATCTCGGACCCGGAGCAGAGAAGAGCTGAAATAAATAGTCAATAGTCAAGTTCACACTTAGGCTCTTCTAGCAAGTGGTGGCGAGACCTTGCAGTGTGTGTACTGCTGCTCTGCTTCGGGCAGGACGGGACATACCGGCACACCGAGGCTTACATTAGAATATGCGCTCGGTAAAGGGTAGTCGCGTTAATATATGCGGCGCGTGTTTGCTGCATCTGCTAGTCGCTACGAACAGACACTGCGGCCCGCAGGACCAGGCAGCCTTCCAGGGGCACAGTTGGGGTGGATTAGGCTCGCAGCAGCGTGTGTGTGTGTGTGTGTGTGTAAGTTAGAGAAAGGAAGAGAGAGAGAGAGGCCTACATTTTGTGTTTCATGAAGGATCCACTAGTTGGCTGTGCACAAGTGATGTGTGCTTCTCTGTGTGTGTGTGTGTGTGTGTGTGTGTGTGTGTGTGTGTGTGTGTACTTTTTTGTCTGTTTGACAGACGTGTGGTGCTGGGCTTCTCGCAAACACCTATTCAGAGAGTACACACACATACACACACAAACACCTCCTCTTCACAGTACACACACACATACACACCTCCTCTTCACAGTACACACACACACACACACATCTCCTCTTCAGAGAGTACACACACACACACACACACACACACACACACACACACCTCTAGAGGGAGTACACACACACACACACACCTCCTCTTCACAGTACACACACACACACCTCCTCTTCAGGGAGTACACACACACACCCCCCCACAAACACCTCCTCTTTAGAGAGTACACACACACACACACACCTCCTCTTCAGAGAGCACACACACACACAGACGTAGACACACACACACACACCTCCTCTTCAGGGAGCACACACACACACACACACACACACACACACACACACACACACACACACCTTCTCTTCAGAGAGTACACACACACACAGACCTAGACACACACACACACCTCCTCTTCAGAGAGTACACACACACACACACACACACACACACACACACACACACACACACACACACACACCTCCTCTTCAGAGAGTACACACACACACAGACCTAGACACACACACACACACACCTCCTCTTCAGAGAGTACACACACACACAGACCTAGACACACACACACACCTCCTCTTCAGAGAGTACACACACACACACACACACACACACACACACACACACACCTCCTCTTCAGAGAGTACACACACACACACACACACACACACCTCCTCTTCAGAGAGTACACACACACACAGACCTAGACACACACACACACCTCCTCTTCAGTGAGTACACACACACACAGACCTAGACACACACACACACCTCCTCTTCAGAGAGTACACACACATGAACACACCATCTCATCTTCAGAGAATACACACAAACACACACACACACCTCCTCTTCAGAGAGTACACACAAACACACACACACACACACACCTCCTCTTTAAGCAGTACACACACACACAAACCACCTCCTCTTAAGG
>CM050206.1:35979337-35981837 GCA_027475355.1 Coilia nasus
GATCATTAATCCGGATAATTGCGTCATACTTCCGGGTTCACAGGGTCATCATCACGCGGTCATTGGTCATTCCCAAAGTCTTGTTTTAAACCAACGGTACCACTACCGTCAGCCCAAACGGTCGGAAATGGCAAATATATATGAATTTAATAGAAAAACAAGTGATTTTGACCTGGCTTGACACACACGTTTAGAACAGTTAACTACGAAGTCACCGCGGAGAACCACGTTACCATGCACAAGGCATATAAAGGAGAGACACTGGCAAGTTGGGAATTTATGTCGGCAGCTGCACACTTCAGCACTGCGAAACTGCATTTAAAAAGTAGCCTAAAATGACATAATGCAATGTTATAGGCCTAGTGATTTGTTTCTTCCATGTTTTAATGTTACAAGACCGACGGCCACGGAGCGTCAAATGCTTAGGGAATGCGTCTCACATTCACCGCGGTCTCACATTCGGATATTTCCACAGTGCTGCCAACAAAACGTAGCCAAATGACACAATTTACTGCTACTTTAAGGTATAACAATGACCGAAACAGTTAATTTTAATACTAATTAGATCAACACCTTGCCATTTTTATCAGCCAAATATGAGCTAGGTCATCTATATTGCATTACTTTTGTTTGCTGATGGCAACGGTTGCTAAAGGAAGAAAAGTCTTGTTTTAAACCAACGGTAGGCTACCACTACCGTCAGCCCAAACGGTCGAAAATGGCAAATATATATGAATTTAATAGAAAAACAAGTGATTTTGACCTATTGGCTTGACACACACGTTTAGAACAGTTAACTGCGAAGTCACCGCGAAGAACCACGTTACCATGCACAAGGCATACAAAGGAGAGACACTGGCAAGTTGGGAATTTATGTCGGCAGCTGCACACTTCAGCACTGCGAAACTGCATTTAAAAAGTAGCCTAAAATGACACAAGGCAATGTTATAGGCCTAGTGATTTGTTTCTTCCATGTTTTAATGTTACAAGACCGACGGCCACGGAGCGTCAAATGCTTAGGGAATGCGTCTCACATTCACCGCGGTCTCACATTCGGATATTTCCACAGTGCTGCCAACAAAACGTAGCCAAATGACACAGTTTACTGCTACTTTAAGGTATAACAATGGCCGAAACAGTTAATTTTAATACTAATTAGATCAACACCTTGCAATTTTTATCAGCCAAATATGAGCTAGGTCATCTATATTGCATTACTTTTGTTTGCTGATGGCAACGGTTGCTAAAGGAAGAAAAGTCTTGTTTTAAACCACTTCAGCACTGCGAAACTGCATAAAAAAGTAGCCAAAAATGACACAAGGCAATGTTATAGGCCTAGTCATTTGTTTCTTCCAATTAATTTGACAAGGAGTCATTTAATGCACCGCATCACGGTGGGCAATTGAAATGTTTTCAGCCAAGCATTCACCACCAGCCACGAGACATACAGAGAATGTAGGATTAAGCTCGCTTGAGTAAAAGCAATTCAGATTTATTTTATGTGGGGAAGGGGGATTGGTTTGTTATACCATGTCTTTATATCCGTAGTTTTTTATGCTTCTCGCGAATTTGCCAGGCTGTTGTTCGCTAACCCCACTTTGCTTAGCGACATCTAGCGGTTTCTATTCGAACTGCAGTCATGGCCAATTATCCGGATATTCGCCGGACAGGATTTTTGCAATCCAGATTAAGTAAAGTCTGGTATGAACGCAAGAGGTTCTAGGATAAATTTTATCCGGATTTTGAATCCGGATTGAATCCGGATTTTGAAAATCCTAGTGTGAACGGGGTCTTAGTGTGCTGTGTGTGTAGCGTGGTCAGAGACAGTGGATGTTCCATTAGGTCTTTGGTGTGGTGTCGGGTACCGTGTGTGTGTGTGTGTGAGAGAGAGTGTGTGTGTGTGCGTGCATGTGTGTGTGTGTGTATTACGCCCCACTATTAGCTGGCCCTACTGTTAGCCTGTGTGTTAGTGTGCTGTGTGTGTGTGTTCATGTTAGCCTGTGTGTTAGTGTGCTGTGTGTGTAGCGTGGTCAGAGACAGTGGATGTGCAGTATGTGCAGTATGTGCTGTTACGCCCCACTATTAGCTGGCCCTACTGGGGCCAACAACAAAGCCACCACTGACCCAAGTAAGAACAAGAAACAAAGCAACCCAACCAGTGGGATTTATTACGTTAACACATAAGACAAAGACATTAACACACAGTCCAAATCATAATTCACAGACAATCCCAGGCTGAGAGGCAACAGCCAGCAGTCCCACACCAAAAGCCTCCCCTCTGGCAGCAGGAAGCAGGTGCTTTTAAAGCAGCTGTTGATCACATGACCAGGTGCTCCTCATCAGGCCAATCCCATCACGATTGCTGAGCAGGTAGAGGGTATGGCAGCAGCAGAGGGACAAACGGCACAGGGAAATACAAAAACGACAGGAAACGTGGGTGGGGGGCGGTGGGGGCTGTTGCTCAGGTAACCAATCAAACACACAAGAGACTCCCCCCATC
>CM050206.1:35986837-35999337 GCA_027475355.1 Coilia nasus
GCGCTAATATAATATAAAACTAGAGGACTCATCACTAATATAATATACCACTAGAGGGCGCTAGTATAATATACCTCTACAGGGCGCTGATATAATATAAAACTAGAGGACTCATCACTAATATAATATACCACTAGAGGGCGCTAGTATAATATACTTCTACAGGGAGCTAATATAATATAAAACTAGAGGACTCATCACTAATATAATATACCACTAGTGGACTCATCACTAATATAATATACCACTAGAGGGCGCTAGTGTAATATACCTCTACAGGGTGCTAATATAATATAAAACTAGAGGACTCATCACTAATATAATATACCACTAGAGGGCGCTAGTATAATATACCTCTACAGGGCAATAATATAATATAAAACTAGAGGACTCATCACTAATATAATATAAAAGTAGAGGACTCCTCACTAATATAATATACCACTAGAGGGCGCTAGTATAATATACCACTAGAGGTGGTAATGTACCTCTACAGGGCGCTAATATAATATAAAACTAGAGGACTCATCACTAATATAATATACCACTAGAGGGCACTAGTATAATACACCACTAGAGGTGGTAATGTACCTCTACAGGGCACTAATATAATATAAAACTAGAGGACTCATCACTAATATAATATACCACTAGTGGACTCATCACTAATATAATATACCACTAGGCGCTAGTGTAATATACCTCTACAGGGTGCTAATATAATATAAAACTAGAGGACTCATCACTAATATAATATACCACTAGAGGGCACTAGTATAATATACCTCTACAGGGCAATAATATAATATAAAACTAGAGGACTCATGACTAATATAATATAAAAGTAGAGGACCCCTCACTAATATAATATACCACTAGAGGGCGCTAGTATAATATACCACTAGAGGTGGTAATGTACCTCTACAGGGCGCTAATATAATATAAAACTAGAGGACTCATCACTAATAGAATATACCACTAGAGGGCGCTAGTATAATATACCTCTACAGGGCGCTAATATAATGTAAAACTAGAGGACTCATCACTAATAGAATATACCACTAGAGGGCGCTAGTATAATATACCTCTACAGGGCGCTAATATAATGTAAAACTAGAGGACTCATCACTAATATAATATACCACTAGAGGGCACCAGTATAATATACGTCTACAGGGCGCTAATATAATATAAAACTAGAGGACTCATCACTAATATAATATACCACTAGAGGGCGCTAGTATAATATACCTCTACAGGGCACTAATATAATATAAAACTAGAGGACTCATCACTAATATAATATACCACTAGAGGGCGCTAGTGTAATATACCTCTACAGAGTGCGAATATAATATACCACTAGAGGACTCATCGCTAATATAATATACCACTAGAGGGCGCTAGTATAATATACCTCTACAGGGCGCTAATATAATATAAAACTAGAGGACTCATCACTAATATAATATACCACTAGAGGGCGCTAGTATAATATACCTCTACAGGGCGCTAATATAATATAAAACTAGAGGACTCATCACTAATATAATATAAAACTAGAGGACTCATCACTAATATAATATAAAAGTAGAGGACTCATCACTAATATAATATAAAAGTAGAGGACTCATCACTAATAGAATATACCACTAGAGGGCGCTAGTATAATATACCTCTACAGGGCGCTAATATAATGTAAAACTAGAGGACTCATCACTAATATAATATACCACTAGAGGGCACTAGTATAATATACCTCTACAGGGCGCTAATATAATATAAAACTAGAGGACTCATCACTAATATAATAGACCACTAGAGGGCGCTAGTATAATATACCTCTACAGGGCGCTAATATAATATAAAACTAGAGGACTCATCACTAATATAATAGACCACTAGAGGGCGCTAGTATAATATACTTCTACAGGGCGCTAATATAATATAAAAGTAGAGGACTCATCACTAATATAATATACCACTAGAGGGCGCTAGTATAATATACCTCTACAGGGCGCTAATATAATATAAAACTAGAGGACTCCTCACTAATATAATACAAAAGTAAAGGACTCATCACTAATATAATATACCACTAGAGGGCGCTAGTATAATATACCTCTACAGGGCGCTAATATAATACAAAAGTAGAGGACTCATCACTAATATAATATAAAAGTAAAGGACTCATCACTAATATACCTCCCACTGCACCCCAGGCCTGTTCTCTCTTTCTCCCTCCCTCTCTTACTCTTCTCTCTATGACTCTCTCTCTATATATCTCCCTTTCCTTCCCTCTCTCTCTCTGTCTCTCTATCTCTCTCTCCCTCTCTGTTTCTCTCTCCCTCTCTGTTTCTCTATCTCTCTCTCCCTCTTTCTCCCTCTCTATCTCTCCCTCCCTCTATATATATCTCCCTCTCTCCCTCTCTATCTCTCTCCCCCTCTCTAGTTCTCTCTCTCCCTCTCTATCTCCCTCTATCGCTCTATCTCTCCCTCCCTCTCTATCTCTCTATCTCTCCCTCTCTCTCCCTCTCTATCTTTTTTTCTCTCTCCCTTGCACTCATCCCTGGCTTTGTCCATCTCTCCATCTTCACTGAGGGATCATCATTAGAGCAGGACCTGCTGGACTCCATCAGAACCACATGCCCTACGACCCGGCTTGGTTCTATGATCTAAACCCATCGCGTTATGGGTCTATGATCTAAACCCATCACATCATAGTTCTGTGATCCCTCTAGGGCCCGGCACGGTTCTATGCTATGTGCGACAGTAGCTCTGTTCTATGCTTGGTTCTGTTTGGTACCATACAGCGGTTCTGCACTGTTCTTAGGGGATGGGTTCCATAGGGTTCTGCTTAGGGGATGGGTTCCATAGGGTTCTGCTTAGGGGATGGGTTCCATAGGGTTCGTACACAACGACTCATAGAGGCCTCCAGACTCATAGAGACTCATAGACACTCATAGATACTCATAGATACTCATAAAGACTCATAGAGACCTCCAGACTCATAGAGACTCATAGAGACTCATAGACACTCATAGATACTCATAGATACTCATAAAGACTCATAGAGACCTCCAGACTCATAGAGACTCATAGAAACCTCCAGACTCATAGAGACTCATAGAGACCTCCAGACTCATAGAGACCTATAGACTCAGAGAGAGACTCATAGATACTCATAAAAACTCATAGATACCGACAGACTCATAAAGACTCATAGACTCATAGAGACCTACATACTCATAGAGACTCATAGAGACCTCCAGACTCATAGAGACCTCCAGACTCATAGAGACCTATAGACTCAGAGAGAGACTCATAGAGACCTCCAGACTCATAGAGACCTATAGACTCAGAGAGAGACTCATAAAGACTCATAGATACCGACAGACTTATAAAGACTCATAGACTCATAGAGACCTACATACTCATAGAGACTCATAGAGACCTCCAGACTCATAGAGACCTATAGACTCAGAGAGAGACTCATAAAGACTCATAGATACCGACAGACTTATAAAGACTCATAGACACATAGAGACCTACATACTCATAGAGACTCATACTCATAGAGACCTACATACTCATAGAGACTCATACTCATAGAGACTCATAATCATAGAGACTCATACTCATAGAGACTCATACTCATAGAGACTCATAATCATAGAGACTCATAATCATAGAGACTCATACTCATAGAGACTCATAATCATAGAGACTCATACTCATAGAGACTCATACTCATAGAGACTCATAATCATAGAGACTCATACTCATAGAGACTCATAATCATAGAGACTCATACTCATAGAGACTCATACTCATAGAGACTCATAATCATAGAGACTCATACTCATAGAGACTCATACTCATAGAGACTCATACTCATAGAGACTCATAATCATAGAGAGTAGGAAGTCATAGAAAGTCTGGTGCTGACTGATGCCCCTCACTTCTGCTCAGTGTAGGTGGCAGTGACTGTGTGTGTGTGTGTGTGTGTGTGTGTGTGTGTGTGTGTGTGTGTGTGTGGGTGTGTATGTGTGAGTGTGTGTGTGTGTGTGTGTGTGTGTGTGTGTGGGTGTGTGTGTGTGTGGGTGTGTATGTGTGAGTGTGTGTGTGTGGGTGTGAGTGTGTGTGTGTGGGTGTGAGTGTGTGTGTGTGTGAGAGTGTGTGTGTGTGTGTGTGTGTGAGAGAGTGTGTGTGGGTGTGTATGTGTGAGTGTGTGTGTGTGTGTGTGTGTGTGTGTGTGTGGGTGTGTGTGTGTGTGTGTGGGTGTGTATGTGTGAGTGTGTGTGTGTGGGTGTGAGTGTGTGTGTGTGTGAGAGTGTGTGTGTGTGTGTGTGTGTGAGAGAGTGTGTGTGGGTGGGTGTGTATGTGTGAGTGAGTGTGTGTGTGGTTGTGTGTGGGGTGGGGGGTGGCACGGAGTCTGTCTGTGTGAGTGTGTGTGTGGGGGGTGGGCGGTGGCAGTGAGTGTGTGTGTGTGTGAGTGTGTGTGTGTGTGGGGTGGGGGGTTGCTGTGAGTGTGTGTGTGAGTGTGAGGTGGTGGGTGGCAGTGAGTGTGTGGCTGTTTGTGGGGTGGTGGTGTCAGTGAGTGTGTGTGTGTGTGTGTGAGGTGGTGGGTGGCAGTGAGTGTGTGGCTGTTTGTGGGGTGGTGGTGTCAGTGAGTGTGTGTGTGTGTGTGTGTGAGGTGGTGGGTGGCAGTGAGTGTGTGTGTGTGTGGGTGGGGTGGGGGTGTCAGTGAGTGTGTGAGTGTGTGTGTGTGTGGGTGGGGTGGTGGTGTCAGTGAGTGTGTGTGTGTGTGTGGGTGGGGTGGGGGTGGCAGTGAGTGTGTGTGTGTGTGGGTGGGGTGGGGGTGTCAGTGAGTGTGTGTGTGAGAGTGTGTGTGTGTGGGTGGGGTGGTGGTGTGTGTGTGTGTGTGTGGGTGGGGTGGTGGTGGCAGTGAGTGTGTGTGTGTGGGTGGGGTGGGGGTGTCAGTGAGTGTGTGTGTGAGAGTGTGTGTGTGTGGGTGGGGTGGTGGTGTGTGTGTGTGTGTGTGGGTGGGGTGGGGGTGGCAGTGAGTGTGTGTGTGTGGGGGGTGGGAGGTATGAAAATATGTGTGTGAGTATGTGGCAGTTAGTGTGTGTGTGTGTGTGGGGTGGGGGTGGCAGTTAGTATGTGTGTGTGTGGGGTGGGGGTGGCAGTTAGTATGTGTGTGTGGGGTGGGGGTGGCAGTTAGTGTGTGTGTGTGTGGGGTGGGGGTGGCAGTTAGTATGTGTGTGTGTGGGGTGGGGGTGGCAGTTAGTATGTGTGTGTGTGGGGTGGGGGTGGCAGTTAGTAGGCCCTTTCACACTGCCAAAATTACCGGTAATTTCAGCCAAAATTAGTGAGACTAATTAGAATTAGGCAAGCTGCAAACTGTCTTTCGAAATATGCTGTTTATTTGGCCTTAATCAGGTATAACAAACCCAACGTGAGTTCAGAATTTGTTTTTAATTTAGATGCTGTACATGACTGTTGGCCAGCAGCTTTATCGTGTAAATGTGCAAGGAATAATATCCCACATTTCAGTGTTGTTTGGAATGTGTTTTAATGGAAAGGCTTAGCGAAAGTCCAAGTGCATAATTTTCGTTAAAAAAATCCACTTCCTGTTACCCCGGTAGTCGTAGCGTTATTTTAAACCCCGTGGTCGCGGGAAACACAAAACAATGACATGACAATGGACACGGTAGGGTAAACGCTATTACAACGCTTTTACAACATTTTATGTTAAATAAACAGCCTATTTTAAGAGACAAATCACTGTGTTGTGTGCTTTTTAACCATGAGAGTAAAATGTTTGAAAGTGGTTGTGCAAAAAACCAGCAGCAACTCTGTGTGTCCCCCCATGGTTGTTTTGAAAAACCGAATGAAAACTTTGCAGACAGGTGTATTTACCACCGATGCACGGTCATTCACGTCATTGTACACGCTGTCGTGGATAAAAATAGCTCTATTGACGCTAAATAAATTCAGCAAATATAGCACTCTGGAACACCTAACAAAGAGACTAGTTGAGACAAGAAGTTGCAGATAATTGAAGAGCCTTTATTCACCACACCACTCAAAGCCAACAGCTCGCTTGCCTTTCAAGTCTGCTGCGCTGAAGAGATGGGTGAATCGAAGTCCAACCAGGTGTTCTGCAGAAGACCCCAAAATGCTGCCTCTGAGATCCAACAACGATCTGAACTGCGCTTGCTCCGTTATCAATTTTTATACTACTCAACGGTGGCCCCCACCTTCCCATGCTCATCACCTCTTTGTCCAGGTGGGTTTTCAGCTTACAATGGTGGAAGGCCCTGTGGTATCCTCTTTATTAAACATAGCGCTAACAGTGTTTTGCGGGAGGTGTGTTATCACCACCAGACGGCCTTGTCTTACTGCCCCCTGGATCTGCCGAGAGGTCTTGGCTGCCGCCACCAATTTCTGGTCTCTGCATTTCCCCGTGACCTCGATCCACAGCACCCTCTCAACAGTAAGATATTTCCGTGTATTCATACACATATTCTTTACAGATATCAGAAAGCTGTATTCAGTTCATTTTCATCTTTTGAGCATTTTTAATTCCATGATATCCTAATGTGTTTAAATTATTCATTTTTGGGTTTCCTCCTGAAAGCCTACTTCTTTGCCAATTAGCGCTTAGTTTGCAGTTTGCAACAGGTGTCTTATCTGTGTCTGACTGTCCGATCTTATCATCTCTCGGGTCTGCCAAGAGGTCTTGGCTGCCCGCCATCAATCTCTGAGCTCCTTACATTTTTCTGTGACCTCGGTCCACAGCACCCTTTTGACAGTAAGATATATTCTTCAGTCACACACATATTCTTTACAAACATCAGAAAGCTGTCTTCAGCTCATTTCATCTTTTGAGCGCTTTTAATTCTATGATATCCTAATATGTTCATAATTATCCATATTTGGGTTTCCTACTTTTTTCCAATTAATGCTCAGTTTTGCAGTTTGAAGCAGGTGTCTTATCTGTGTCTCACTGTCCTGTCTTATCACCTCTTGGTCTGCCAAGGGGTTCTTGGCTGCCTGCCATCAATCTCCGAGCTTTGCATTTCTCTGACTTCTTTGTCCACAGCACTCTTTTGGCAGTACGATGTATTCTTCAGTCACACACATATTCTTTACAAACATCAGAAAGCTGCATTCAGCTCATTCTAATCTCTTGAACATGTTTGTATTCTATTTTGCGTCTAATAACATGTTCTCTGAAATCCTACTCTTTGTTAATTAGCGTTTAGTTTGCAGGTGTCTAATCTGTGTCTGACTGTCCAGCCTTATCACCTCTTGGTCTGCCAAGGGGTTCATTTTTCTGTGACCTCCGGCCACAGCACCTCTTCTTAACATTTAACAGTGAGACATTCATACATATTCTTTACATTTTTTTCTACTACAACGCCCAGCAATATCCTTGGCGTAATGTTACAGTGCCACTGGGCTACGCCTCCTCAACCCACCTTTTCAGAAGAGGGGTCAAAAACATGCCGTGCTTTCACACTGCAGTCCCGGGTTAAATTAGCGTGTCGTACCGTGTCACCACCCCGTGTCGTGCAGTGTGAAAGGGGCTAGTGTGTGTGTGTCTTTTGTTCTCTTTTGTCAATACCTTGAACAATTTTTACATAGTAGAATACAATTTGCAAAACTCCCTGACTCCTCTTTGCACAACTGTAAACACATTCTCATTATTCACAAATAAAGCACACATGCCACAAGTTAAGCACAACGAGTCAGAATGGGTTGCACCTCATGTCAAATGAGTGAACACCACCAATATGTCATTCGGGAGCGCAGACCGGGAGGACAGGCAGTCAGAATGCAAGGGGAAAGAGGAGGCGGAGGAAGAGGAAGAGGAGGAAGAGGAGGCGGAGGAGAAAGAGGAAGAGGAGGCAGAGGAGGAAGAGGAAGAATACCAATTTCTGATGAAATTAGAGCCACCATTGTGGGCCGTGTCCTTGTCCATGGCTTGACATTGAGAGAGGCAGGATTAAGGGTTCAACCCAATCTGAGATTGGGTTGTGATTCACTGTGCCTGTGTCTACTATTGTACAAAATACACTTTTTCTTAATTGCTCAAACACATTTTCTGAAAACATGCCTCATACTCTCAGAACTCTAAACACAAGTCAGAAAAACACACACACAATGGGCAAAACCCCTTACTTCTCCTGCAAAATGAAACTTTGCATTTAAAACAGTATTATTTCTTCTCAAAATGCTATTTTGTTGTCAAATGACACACACAAACCATCATATGAATAGACATTTATAACAACCAGTTGAACCCTGATGTGCTTAAAGTAAAACACTATGATAAATGGAAAACACTTCTTATACATTCATCATAATGATTTAGGCCTTTTTTGTTCAGTGTTACACTTGCTACATACAGTACATACATAAGTGTGCTATATTTTAGAATATTGTTTTTATACTCAGAACGCACATATACAGGTACTACTCGGACAATTAGAATATCATGTAAAAGTTGTTTTATTCAGGCAATCCAACATAAAAGGTGAAACCAGTACATTTTATAGATTCATTACATGCAAAGTGAGATATCTCAAGCTTTTTGTTGTTTTTGTTTTGTGTAATTTTGGCTGATTATGATTTACAGCTTATTAAAACCTCAAACCCAAAAACTCAGAAAATGAGAATACTGTGTGTGTGTGTGTATGGTTATGTGGTGGGGGCAGTTCTGTGTGTGTGTGTGTGTGTATGTGTGTGCATGTGTGTGTGTGTGCGCATGTGCATGTGTGTGCGTGCGTGTGTGTGTGTGCGTGTGTGTGTGTATGGTTATGTGGTGGGGGCAGTTCTGTGTGTGTGTGTGTGCATGTGTGTGTGTGTACGCGTGTGAGTGTGTGTGTATGGTTATGTTGTGGGGGGAGTTCTGTGTGTGCGTGTGTGTGCGTGTGTGTATGTGTGTGTGTGTGTGCGTGTGTGTGTGTGTGTATGGGGGGAGTTCTCTTGTCTGACGTGTCTCTCCACAGGCCCACCGGTCAACGTTGCCATGGCGATAGAAGTAGCCAGCATTGACCACATCTCAGAGGCCAACATGGTAAGGATCAGTGTGTGTGTGTCTGTGTGTGTGTGTGTGTGTGTGTGTGTGTGTGTAGGTGTGTGTGTGAGGCCAACATGGTAAGGATCATTGTGTGTGTGTGTGTGTGTGTGTGTGTGTATGTGTGTGTCAGTGTGTGTGTGTGAGGCCAACATGGTAAGGATCATTGTGTGTGTGTGTGCGTGTGTGTGTGTGTGTGTGTATGTTTCTGTGTGTGTGTGTGTGTGTGTGTCAGTGTGTGTGTGTGAGGCCAACATGGTAAGGATCATTGTGTGTGTTTCTGTGTGTGTGTGTGTGTGTGTGTGTGTGTGACCCGGGTTCGAAGCCGGGTGTGGTGACTTCTCCTCCCCTTCGCTACAGTGTGTGTGTGTAATTATTATTGTGTGTGTGTTTGTGACGTGTGTGTGAGGTGATGCCTGAGCAGCTGGTGTGAGACTCGGGTTCGAAGCCGGGTGGGGTGACTTCTCCTCCTTTGCTACAATGGCTTATTTAAGGATGACATACTGCCTGACTGGTTAGAGCATTTCTGCCTAATAAGGTGTATGCATTCATGTGTGTGTGTGTGTGTGTGTGTGTGTGTCTATGTGTACAGTATGTCTGCATGCTTGTGTGTGTGGATGTATTTGTGCACATGTGTGCATGCTTGTGTGTATGTGTGTGTGAGTGTGTGTGTGTGTATGTGTGTTTGTGCATGCATATGTTTGCATGATTGTGTGTGAGTGTGTGTGCGCATGCGTATGTTTGCATGCTTGTGTGTGTGTGTGTGTGGGAGTGAGGATTTTCATCACTATAAATAAATCTAGCAGAGGATCAGGGTGCCATGGCAACCGCGTAAGAGGTTATAGCCGTGAGTGTGTGTGTGTGTGTGTGTTTGGAGTTATTATATATATGCAAAACAGTGTGTGGGTATGTTTGTGGAGTTTTTATATATGGACAAAACAGTGTGTGTGTGGTGTGTGTGTGTGTGTGTGTATACGCAGGAGTGTGTATGTGTGTGAGTATGCATGAGTGTGTGTGTGGGGGGGTGGGTGGAGTTATTATATATGGACAAAGGGTGTGTGTGTGTGTCTTGCGTTGTTGTGTGAGTGTGTGTGTGTGGAAGTGGTAGGTGCCCTTAGACGAAGCATGACGGCTACGCTATTTTTAAACCATTAAAACAGCTTGAAGAAACTCCACACTCCATCGGTAGTACAGTGGTCCCTCGCTATATCGCGGTTTACCTTTCGCGGCCTCGCTGTTTCGCAGATTTTTTTATTGCATGCAATCTCCTGTACAGTACAGAATGCGCTCAGCTTGTAAAATTTACATACATCCTCCACCACTAGCTGCGTGACTCTGAAATGCTGTATGTTTGCAAGTGTGAACTTTGCCTGTCTGAGAAAAGTGTATAAGTGTAGTAAGGGGTTTTACAGCCTTAAAACATCTATAATAATTGTAAAAAAATAAAGCTGACTACTTTGCGGATTTCGCCTATCGCGGGTTATTTTTAGAACGTAACTCCCGCGAATAACGAGGGACCACTGTACAACAAAGGCCCTGACATTAAAAACGAGGCACTGAGAACTTTGTAAGTGTACACAACATTTATTAATAAAACAGTTTTGACAAGCAGTACCTTGCTGTAGTTTCTCGTCGCCGCCATGATGAAAGTCTGCACAGGTCGATTGACGAACACGAACCAGCAGGAAGAATAGGAGGAGAGGTAGTACAATCAACTTGTTTGGACTTTCATCATGGCGGCAATGAGAAACAACTGCAAACGACTGCATGTAAGAATAGCTTTTTAAATAAACGTTGTGTACATTTACAATATTCTCAGTGGTTAATTTTGAATGCCAGAGCCTTTGTTGTACTACCAATGGAATGTGGAGTTTCTTCGAGCTGTTTTAATGGTTTAAAAATAGCGTAGTCGTCTAAAGGCACCTACCACTTCCATTGTTAGCCTTTTGGGTCAAACTATAAAAAAGTAGTTAAACTCAGAATGCAACAGTAAATCAATTTTGCTCCTCAGTACACATACCAACTCGGTATGATGTTTTAACATGCCAATTTTCATTTTACACCGAAGTTCTCCTTTAAAGTGATGTGCACTGAAACAGCATTATATATATCAGAATAATATCTTCCCAGTTACGCCTGAATTCAATGATGTTTGGTTAGGCTATGTGATAACAAAAGAACGATGGGACGAACGAGAGAGGAGGCAGAGTCTGTGTAAGTCCAATGATCAATGGGTGAATGACCAAACCCATTAAAAGAATTAAAATGAATAATGAATTATTCAACATTCAAGGCAGAGTAAATATAACAACTTCATTACAAATAGTGTTAAAGGTGTACTTCCATCGTGTTTTCATAAATTTTCATAAATTTTCATAAAACACAGAATGTCTACGGAGATACAGCCTTATGTGTTTGATCCTGAATCAGAAGAGGAAGGAGAGATGGCACAAGCACAGTCGCTTCCTGATTTGTCAATGAACGTTTCAGAATGGTAATATTTGCATGACAAAACAGTGCAAGTGCCCGGCTAAATGCAGTTCAGTCATTCAACTAGCCTGCTAATCTTATGTGAGTCAGTCAAACAAGCTAACATTATTTAAAGCCCATTCGGTCAGTTTCTCTTATATGTATTTCCACGTCTACATCACGCCGAAGGCCCTTTTCGCATTGGGTCGTTTTTCCGCCTATTGTCTTCTTTTGACTGATATAGAAAACGGGGATAGAAAAACATTTTGATATGCAGCATGCATATGCAACTCGGGGTGATCTATCATATTTCAAAAGAGCAAGTACTAAACGGTTTCTCGTGGAAGTACACCTTTAACAACTACTGTTAAGTTATCTACCGTATCGCTGGATTACATTCTTTTGTTTGCTCATAGATACGGTTGCTATGCTTTATAGGCTGTCATTGGATAAAATGTATGAGAACGTTTAAGACTCAATAAGGATAACAACATACGATTGGTTGGTGGGCTTCACTGCCACTGAATGAGCTCACAGACTGCTGTGCTGATTTTCCAAGGAATGACCGACCATGGGAAGCAGCTTGCAGTTGCAGTTTGCCTCGTTCCTTCCCCGAGTCAGTTAAAGTCCACTGTATGATCAATGGATGAATGACCAACCCCATCTTAAAATAGATTAAAATGAACAATGCTTTATTTAACATTTATGACACAAAGTAAATATAACTTTATTACAAACTGTATTAACAACTACTGTTATCTTCTGTAGCGCTAGATTAACGTTGATTCTTTTGTTTACTCATGGAAACAGTTGCTATGCTTATAGGCTCTCATTGGATAATATGCATGAGAACGTTTTAGACTCAATAAAGACAACACAACAGCGCAGCGGACGATTGGCTGGCTAGTTGGCGGGCTTCACTGCTGCCACTGACAGACTACAC
>CM050206.1:36006837-36009337 GCA_027475355.1 Coilia nasus
GGGGTGTGTTAGCTGGTATGTGTGTGTAGGTGTGTGTAGACAAGTGTGTGTTAGCTGGTGTGTAGCTGGCGTGTGTGTTAGCTGGTGTGGGTGTATATGTGTTAGCTGATGTGGGTAGCGGTGTGTTAGCTGGGTGTGTGTGTGTAGGTATGTGTAGACGTGTGTGTGTTAGCTGGTCGGTGTGTGTGTTAGCTGGTGTGTCGATGTGTGTTAGCTGGTGTGTGTAGGGGTGTGTTAGTTGGTGTGTGTGTGTTAGCTGGTGTGTAGAAATGTGCTAGCTGGTGTGTGTGTAGGGGGTTGTTAGCTGGTGTGTAGCTGACGTGTGTGTTAGCTGGTGTGTGTGTATATGTGTTAGCTGATGTGTGCAGGGGTGTGTTAGCTGGTGTGTGTAGGGGTGTGTTAGCGGGTGTGTGTGTGTAGGGGTGTATAGACATGTGTGTGTTAGCTGGTGTGTAGCTGGCGTGTGTGTTAGCTGGTGTGTGTTTATATGTGTTAGCTGATTTGTGTAGGGGTGTGTTAGCTGATGTGTGTGTATGTAGGTGTGTGTAGACGTGTGTGTGTTAGCTGGTGTGTGTGTGTTAGCTGATGTGTGTGTAGGGGTGTGTTAGCTGGTGTGTGTGTGTAGGTGGGTGTAGACATGTGTGTGTTAGCTGGTGTGTTTGTAGGGGGTTGTTAGCTGGTGTGTGTGTGTTAGCTGGTGTGTGTGTGTGTAGGTGTGTGTAGGTGTGTGTGTTGGGCCTGGGCCTACTGTGTTGGGGTTTGTCATTCTCTCTGTGCTCCCTCTACACTGGGCTCAGGTGTGCTCAGGGGCGGGGCCACTCCTGATGAATGATGGGCTCCACCGGCGCGCAGGGGCGCCTGGCATATTAGGAGCTTTTCCCCTGACCAGGGGCGCCTGGCATATTAGGAGCTTTTCCCCTGACCAGGGGCGCCTGGCATATTAGGAGCTTTTCCCCTGACCAGGGGCGCCTGGCATATTAGGAGCGTTTCCCCTGACCAGGGGCGCCTGGCATATTAGGAGCGTTTCCTGTGACCAGGGGTGGCCTGGCATATTAGGAGCGTTTCCTGTGACCAGGGGCGGGGCATATTAGGAGCGTTTCCCCTGACCAGGGGCGGGGCATATTAGGAGCGTTTCCCCTGACCAGGGGCGCCTGGCATATTAGGAGCGTTTCCCCTGACCAGGGGCGCCTGGCATATTAGGAGCGTTTCCCCTGACCAGGGGCGGGGCATATTAGGAGCGTTTCCCCTGACCAGGGGCGCCTGGCATATTAGGAGCGTTTCCCCTGACCAGGGGTGGCCTGTAGGAGCGTTTCCCCTGACCAGGGGTGGCCTGTAGGAGCGTTTCCCCTGACCAGGGGCGCCTGGCATATTAGGAGCGTTTCCTGTGACCTTGGGAGGGCTTTTTGGATTTTTGCACTCCACACGCATGCAGCACTTTTCCCGCACACAACATCCCTACACGACTGATACCTGACCAACTCACCACCTACCCTCTGTTTTCTGCTTTTTGACTTTTTCAGCCAACTTTACTAAAATAAAGCTTTTGTGTGCACGCTTCACGCTCGTCTCGCGTCCCTCTGTTGTACTGGCTACCCTAGGCCATTACAGTGAGTGTGTGTGTGTTACCTGGTGTGTGGCTGGCGTGTGTGTTAGCTGATGTGTGTGTGTGTGTTGTTAGGTGATGTGTGTGTAGGGTAGGGTGACCAGATTTCCAGAGTCTAAAACCGGGACACTATGTGTGACGTCATGCGCGTGCACATTCTCTTAGGCATTGTCGTGTAGTAGTCTAGTCTGCTATCGAAGAAAACCGTTAAAACACGACTGCTGTATACTGCAAGATACATTGTAACATTGACTGCGAAGATTTCCCAGAGCGCACCTACCATTGTCACTCACACACACACACACACACACATTGACTCTGAATTACTGGAAACTTCATTAGGCTTCAATTTAACAGTTTTGTATATGAGATCGCTGTAATTTGGGCAGCTTGATGTGGTGTTGGGTGAAAACCGGGACATTTTTGCGTCCCGACTGGCTTTTGTCGGGACTCGGGACACGCGACTAAAAATCGGGACTGTCCCGGTCAAACCGGGACGTCTGGTCACCCTAGTGTAGGGGTGTGTTAGCTGGTGTGTGTGTTAGTTGGTCTGTGTAGATGTGTGAGCTTGTTTGTAGAGGTGTGTGTAGTGTGTGTGTAGAGATGTGTGTGTGTAGAGGTGTGTGTGTTAGTGGGTGTAGAGGTGTGTGTAGGGGTGTGTAAAGGTGTGTGTTAGTGGGTGTGTGAGGCTGAAGTGGGCTCTGTGTGTGTAGGGGTAGGTGTAGAGGTGTGTGTGTTAGTGGGTGTAGAGGTGTGTGTGTTAGTGGGTGTAGAGGTGTGTGTGTAGGGGTGTGTGTGTTAGTGGGTGTAGGGGTGTGTGTGTTACTGGGTGTAGAGGTGTGTGTGTAGGGGTGTGTGTGTTAGTGGGTGTAGAGGTGTGTGGGGGTGTGTGTGTAG
>CM050206.1:36014337-36024337 GCA_027475355.1 Coilia nasus
TTAAGACCTGTGGTATTCTATTGTACTTGGCTGCTAGACAACTTTGTGCAGAATCTAGTATGGCTTGAGCATCTCTAATCAAGCAACCTTGCCATTTAGCTGCAGGTTCAAGGTATTTAAGGTCATTATGGCACCGTTTACCATTAATTTGTATGTGAGTGTAAAATGGTACTTGATATTGCATTTTTGCCTGTATTTATTTCTGGAACACCATGTATATCAAACAGACTTCCTTGAATATCTTCCATAGCACTGTTTACAGCAAATTTGTGTAGCCTAAATGTAAATATAAATGTTACTACTTGACATCGCTTATTTGCCAGCATTTATTTCTGGAACACCCTGTATATCAAAAAGTCTTCCTTGAATATCTCCCAAACCATTTGATTCTCCAAACTGAAACTTTGCATGCACAATTAATACTTCTTTGCCTAACAGATAATAAAATTTCGTCAAAATTGATCGATACTCATTGTCTGAAAATTTAGGTCAAAGGTCAAGCGCATATGAAATGACCTTGAAAATGCAATGACCTTGAAAGGTCATCGTGTTATATATCATTTGAAAGGGGAATGTCTCCCCTTTGTAATGATACCAAATTTATGAAAATCGAGTGATGGGTTTGCAAAATGTAGCCACTTTTCTGTTGCATGGTCACTAATCGATGCAAAAACTGTGAAATTTTCAAAACTCTCTAGATTCGTGAAAAATGGTCCGAATGAGCTGAAAATTGGTATGTTACCATTTCTCAAGGATACCCATGAGTATGCCAAATTTAATCAAAATCGGAGGGGGGGGCGGAAAAAAATTGAGTGGTTTGGCATGGAATGACCCTATTATCAAATAAATATCACACCATTCACAAATATGTTTTTTGATTTAGAAACAAATGTAACGCGATTCACAAATATAATTCATTATTTACAAATAAATGTGACACCATTCACAAATGCATTCGTCAATTTTAAAAAAATGTTATGAGATGCACAAATGTCAGTGCAGTTACATTTATTCACAAACCCATAACTCTGCATTTACAAATCACCGTACATATTTGTGAACACCCCTGCATTTATTTGTGGATTTTTGAGACTTTCCTGACAGCACTCGATGCACAAATGTGCAGGTTTATTTTTTCTTTTTCAAACAGCCAATCACATCTACAGAAGCATCCGAGCATAGTTACATAGATACACAGACACACACACACGCGTACACACACACACACATATGCTCTCACACACACACACACACACACACGCAGACACGCGCACACACACACGCAGATACGCAGACACGCACACACACACACACGCTCATACGCACACACACGCAGATACGGACACACACACACACACACAGATACGCAGACACACGCAGATACGTACACGCACACGCACACACACACACATACACATACACATACGCACACACACACACACACACACACACACACACACACATACACATACGCACAGATACGCAGACACACACACACACACACGCTCATACGCACACACACGCAGATACGTACACGCACACACACACACACATACACATACGCACACACACACACACAGATACGCAGACACGCACACACACACACACACGCTCATACGCACACACACACAGATACGGACACGCACACACACACACACATACACATTCGCACACACACACACACACACACAGATACGCACACGCACACACAGATACACAGACACAACCACACACGCAGATACGCACACACACATGCACGCACACACACACACACACACAGATACACACACACACACATACACACACACACGCGCAGACACGCAGACATGTCACAAGGACACATGTAGACTCGATAGGACACATGCAGACTAAATAGGACACATCTACACTAGATAGGACACATCTACACTAGATAGGACACATGCAGACTAGATAGGACACATCTACACTAGATAGGACACATGCAGACTAAATAGGACACATCTACACTAGATAGGACACATGCAGACTAAATAGGACACATCTACACTAGATAGGACACATGCAGACTAGATAGGACACATTTACACTAGATAGGACACATGCAGACTAGATAGGACACATCTACACTAGATAGGACACATGCAGACTAGATAGGACACATCTACACTAGATAGGACACATGCAGACTAGATAGGACACATCTACACTAGATAGGACACATGCAGACTAGATAGGACACATCTACACTAGATAGGACACATGCAGACTAGATAGGACCCATCTACACTAGATAGGACACATGCAGACTAGATAGGACACATCTACACTAGATAGGACACTGGCTGCTACAGTACGAGACAAGCTGCAAAACTCAACGTAGTCACAAAAAATCCCCTACAAAAGTGACTACAGCTCTCCCCCCCACACAAAAGGGCGGTCCACACCACGCAAAACTTAACAGGAAGGTCGAAGGGCAGACACACAAAAGGCTATCGCCCAACAAAACAGCAGCACTAAAGTCAAACCCCACACTAAAGACCAACCTGTAGCATCGAAAAGACAATGCAAGACACAAAAAGCGAGCACCGACTGCAGTAGTGCGCGAAGCACTGCAACCCCTGCACTTACCTGAAAAAGCAAAACTTACCTAAACTGAACCTGACAACTAGTCTTCAGTGGTTCCCCTAAGAGGCGTACTTTAACTGCTGAACTCGCGAGGTGATCAGCAAACCAACAATGCAGTAAGCCGAACACCCCCGAAGCGGGCCAACTAAAGGCTACCACCAAAAATAACAAACTAAAATAATGAAGTGGTGGACTCTGTGTCCACCCGGCGGCTGACTAATTGCAGTGCAAGGCAACACACGTACAGCCAACAACGTACTCACCACAAAAGGCCCCACAAGAGACCAGGAACTCCCAACAGACACAAAAATAGAGAAAACACCGCGAAACGGACGAGCGCCCAAATGTTACAAACAGAATGTTAAAATGTAACATGAATGACAGAAGTCATTGGGCTCGTGTAGTCTAGGGGATATTTTATTTACAAAAGATAAGAAAAAGTAAGACAAAAATGGATAAGGGCGTAACTAAGGCAAAAATGGGGAATCAAAAGTCCAAAAGGGAAAAAAATAGGTGCAAGCGCAGAGAGGACGCAACCCCCAGGAGAGAGAGAGAGAGAGAGAGAGAGAGAGAGAGAGAGAGAGAGAGAGAGAGGATGCAACCCCCGGGAGAGAGAGAGATGTCAAACTGCCAGCCCGGCATAAATAGGACGGTTCAGTCAGCGCACCTGAAAAACAATTAAGCAGCAAGGATACAACAAAATTGCGACGGTGACCCCTAGGGGTAGGAGGACGTAACAGCGGACTAGATAGGACACATGCATATAGGGGTGTGCTAAAATATCGATACTACAAGGTATCGCGATATTTCGTGTTGTGGGACATAATCGATACCCTGGCGTGAAGTATCGATATTTAAACAATAAACATACGGCCGTCTTAAACAGATTCTCTCACAAAAACTTCTACAACTTTAATCTATAATGTCACTGCTTCAAGCACCCACACGAGGGCGCTCATGAATAAGGGTGTGTGGGGAATCAGAACAGAAGAGGAAGACAAAAAACAATGGTGCAAAGCGGCTGGGGGTTAGCAACTCGTGAGAAAACAGTGAAAGATGCACCGTCAAATTTGAAATCTGAAGTAGGGGCTCACTTTGGGTTCTACCACACTGAAAATGGAAAAACACTCGATAAAGAGTTTGCCGTTTGCAAGAACTGCCTCGCGAAGATCAAGTACTCTGGCAACACAACGAACACGCATAGCCACCTTGTTCGCCATCATCCCGAGCTTGCCACGGAGGAAAGGAAAGTTAGCGACGCTTCTGTAAGCCAGCCTACACTAAACACAGTAGTTAATGCAAAGCTACCATCTGCATCCCACAGGACTGCAAGTATTACGAAGTCCATTGCTTGGTTTATTACACTAATACTACTACTTTATAGTACTAAGCACAAGTTAAGTGTTCTCAGGTATATGTGCTCAGGATTACAAAGAACAAATTGATATTTGTGTCAGCACTGTGTCACGGGTACCAGACTGACAGAAGGACAGACCCAATAGCGTAACCTCAAAAAGACTTTATTTAAGGGTTGGGGAATTGGGACAAAGTCAGAAGCCCGGTTGGGCTGATGAGTCACTGGCGATTCGTTCGCCAGAGCACACAGGGCGACGGGCAGGGGAAACCCCGTATCCGGGTCCAGGTAAGGTGGGCAGAGTCGTGGACGGGCTGTGGTCGGTACCAGGGGCAGGAGAGAGGAGAGGCATCGAGGGCAGGCGGAGGTCAGGACCGGGGCAGGAGCGTGGATCAGAGTCGAGGGCTGGCAGGAGTCGGATACCAGGGCTGGAACGTAGAGCAGAATCGGAGAGAGGCGGAGGTCGGAGCCAAGGGCTGGAGCGTAGAGCAGAGTCGGAGACAGGCGGAGGTCGGAGCCAAGGGCTGGAGCGTAGAGCAGAGTCGGAGACAGGCGGAGGTCGGAGCCAAGGGCTGGAGCGTAGAGCAGAGTCGGAGACAGGCGGAGGTCGGAGCCAGGGACTGGAGCGTAGAGCAGAGTCGGAGACAGGCGGAGGTCGGAGCCAGGGACTGGAGCGTAGAGCAGGGTCAGAGACAGGCGGAGGTCGATACTGGAGGACTGGAGAGCCAGGGAGATCCAGGGGCAGACCGGGGTCGAAGCCAGGGCAGGAGAGTCGAGTAGAGTCGGGGGACAGGCAGACGTCGGCACCGGAGGACTGGAGATGATAAAAGACAGACGGGGGAACAACAGGAGCAGACAGGAAACGAACAAACAGAGGAGGGTATAACCAGACAGACGCAGGAGAGCCAGGAGTCGTAAAGCTTGCCGAAGGAATTCACCGTGGTTCGCAGACGGACTGACAATGAAAGAGTGAGAGAGGTGAGTGAGTCTAAATAGTGAAAACCCCGGGAAACTAAACGAGCGTGAAACGAGGAGTGCAGGTGAGGAGACTGATTGAAAGATTACGTGACGGTCACAAACAAGGAAGTGCCGGTGTGGCGAATGACCAGCGATCGTGAGACGAAGGAGGCAGGTGAGGGAGATAATAACAAGAGGAGCTAACGAGGGAGTGCAGGTGAGGGAGATAATAACAAGAGGAGCTAACGAGGGAGTGCAGGTGAGGGAGATAATAACAAGAGGAGCTAACGAGGGAGTGCAGGTGAGGGAGATAATAACAAGAGGAGCTAACGAGGGAGTGCAGGTGAGGGAGATAATAACAAGAGGAGCTAACGAGGGAGTGCAGGTGAGGGAGATAATAACAAGAGGAGCTAACGAGGGAGTGCAGGTGAGGGAGATAATAACAAGAGGAGCTAACGAGGGAGTGCAGGTGAGGGAGATAATAACAAGAGGAGCTAACGAGGGAGTGCAGGTGAGGGAGATAATAACAAGAGGAGCTAACGAGGGAGTGCAGGTGTAGGGAGTAACCGCGGTAGAGGAGTGATGAACAAGGAAAACAACCAAAATGACGAACAGGTGGTAGACACAAGTAACTAAGCGGAAAAAAAAAACCCAAGCACAGAACGACACCGTGGCACACTGACATGTTTATGCAGTCTGCAGTGCAAGTTTTAAGTTTTCATATAACAATAGATTCTGCTTGTTAAGCAGCACTGATGTGTTCATGCTTACAGTTGATAATACTACCACAGAAATACAGTTGATAACACTACCACACAAATACAGTTGATAACACTACCACACAAATACAGTTGATAACACTACCACAGAAATACAGTTGATAATACTACCACAGAAATACAGTTGATAACACTACCACAGAAATACAGTTGATAATACTACCACAGAAATGGGAATTCTCTGTTGTGGTGAAGCAACTCTTGGTTTTGCCAGCAGTGGAATAGAGACAAAATGTCTGGCAAGAGTGTATGTATGTGAAATGTAACTTTACAGTGGTCAATAAATTCTGATTTTCTTCAATGACAGACATTGTGATGTTGTTGAAATTTCTTGCAATATATCGATTATCGCAGAATCGCTGTACTGTGATATTATCATTATCGTGGGCAAAATATCGCCATAGTATCGTATCGTGAGGTATCTGGTGATACCCAGCCCTAATGCAGACTAGATAGGACACATGCAGAATCTTCCTGTTGATCCTCAGAGCTGACCTCATATAGGCCCACTTACAGAAAGTAAACAGTGAGCTGTGTGCGCAACTTGGCAAAAGAACACTCCGCATGACGATAGTTACTCCATACCGCATCCATACCTTCGAAAATGTCAAAATATTATCAGCAACCTTCTGCTCTGGACCGACAGAGATATGATGACAGGCTGACTCTACTTAATGGAAAAACTCTTGAGGACCCCTATGGCATATGGCTCTTGAAGACCCCTATGGCATATGGCTCTTGAAGACCCCTATGGCATGACCGATTGGGTGCAGGACACTGCCAGATGGCCTAATATTCAATGGCCCAACATTTACAGCTACTTAATTGAGACGCCAAGCGTGTATACACAAGAAAATTTACGTGCATACAAATCTTTTGAAGCATATAACTACGTTTTATCAGGACATGTTCAGGTGTATTATCATGATTATAATAACACTGAGTTTTGTGTAGTAAAGGCAGGGGCATTACCAAGTCAACGACAAAGTGCGAAAGACATGTATGAGGCTTGGGCAATCGTACATAAGGCAGACAGCTGGATACTGACAGCTAACTGCACCTGCATGGCTGGGTAAGGAACAAGCTAATGCTAGCTGACAAACCAGCCATTTAAATGGCAAACGTAAAACATAAAACACTCAAATAAGAAGCTTTACACAATGTTGAGTAAAAGATTGGTTGGATGTATTAATTTACAGGCTCGGCTCATGCTGTGGTCATGCGGCAGCAGTCCTGTTCAAAATTGAAGTTTGCATCAGAGTGGGCACAACAGAAACGTCCATAACATCTGGACCTTGTCTCTGGAGAGACTGCAGAAAGGAGGTCAGGCCAGCTAAACTGAGTGATATAAGTTTCCAAAACCCCAAAAGCCAACTGCGCAAACAGAAAGCTGGACCAAAGTTGAAGTCCCTGAGACTCACAAAAGGTAGCCTACAGTGCAGTTGTAGCCTATGTTAAAATCTACTTCAACTTGCCAACTGTTGCAAACTGCCTTGGCACCTGTCCGCAGGGAAGTGCCCAGACACAAACCACAGTACCTCACCATGACCCAACAGCACTGCGCGGCATTGCGATGTTACCAACTTCACAGCATAGTTAGCAAAAGCATCCCTTTAGCCTGCCACACGACGCATGAAAGCTAGCTGCTCGGCGGCAGCATAAAGAAAAAAATATCTCTTTACCGTAGTTAGCATTTCTCTCACTCGCACTCATTTCCTGGGAACTGTATTAAACAAATTTCCATTATTCTCGTTGATAGCGCATATCATCTTTATACCTTTTGCTTTCGCTATTTCGTAAACTTTTCGTAAACTAATCTTCTCACGTCTTTGCATGCCTTGCACTAAGCTACGTCACGACAGTATAATTTGCTACTCTCGAAGAACGTTTTGCACAGCTAATTTTAAAACAAATTATGTTACCGCACTCTAGTGGCCATTTTTTGTAATTATTATTTTAGTCATTCAATGCAATTGATATAAAAATATTTCTTATATAATCATTAGCTGGCAAATTGGATCAACACTGAGAAGTCTGTCAAGTCCCTATGAAAAAAACACTGCAGTGTATAATAGGAAAACTGCATTTTTTCGGCAGTATTGTAATATTTTCTTATTTTTGTAGTTTGGAGTTTTTTCAAGTCCAAAATATTGCATTTACTGCAGTAATCCACATATTCACTTATAGCTTGCTGTGACAATCCAAAGTATGGGTCACATACAGAGCAGGTCGCATCACAAGCACAAAATTCCACCGTGTGTGCACCACTGAGAAGATTAGCGTTGGATGTCTCAAGGACATTATGCATTACAATAACACACCACTTGAGGTTCCGTCTGTGCGTTGGGGCAAAAACATGGAGGCTGCTGCAAGACAGTGCTATGCTGAACATGCAGCAACAAAACATGAAGACTTTACTGTCACCTGCCTGGGATTAGTCGTACCGCCCCAAGAGCCACACCTTGGTTCATCCCCAGATGGAATGATAGATTGTTCCTGTTGTGGCAAGGGGGTACTTGAAATGAAATGTCCCTATAAGTACAAAGATGGCCTAAGTGGTTCTGCTAGAGACAAACACTTTTGTCTAGACCACACAAATACACTAAAACAATCACACCCCTACTACTATCAGGTGCAATTCCATATGTATGCGTGCAGTGTTTCACACTGTGATTTTGTTGTCTGGACAACACAAGAGCTGGTTGTCCAGCGCATTATGAAAGATGAGGACTTTTTACTGGAGACCATCCCAAAAGCTCACCATGCCTTTCTCTCAGCTATTCTGCCAGAACTTTTGACCAGGCAAAATGACCCTTCTCTGGAACATTTAAGGTGTTGCAAACAGTGTGGAAGACCACTATTTGGAAAGATAATTGAGTGTGTCAGATGTCGCTCTCCCTTTCACTACAGCTGTGCAGGCATCAAAAGGAAGACTCAGAGCTGGCTCTGTATGGAATGCAAAATTTAGTTACGGGGACATTAGAGTGAGATCTTTCCTAGTTACTTTGAAAGCCAAATGTATAATGAAAACATCACAAATAACCAAACAATTCAAATGTATTGTTAAGAAAATGTTAATGAAAGTAATAAATTACACAGATACACTTATATACAACATAACAATGTACAGATAAATAAATGAATAAATTAATACCTACATACATGCATAAAACGGCTATTGCAATTATATGAATAAAATGTACATTGTCAACCATTACCTCATCATTCATTTTGTTACTACACTGTTACAAAGGTTTGTAAGGGCAGCACAAACTTTGACTATGTCATCTAACATGTGATACAGGAATGACCGTCTGCAAATTTTTAAAGGCCTTCCAGTTAATCACACGCTCTACATGTATACGTCCCCGTGAAAGCTGTCTGGACCTATCTACCTCATGGGCTGCAAGTTGCTTTTTGCCTTTTGTGAAAGACGATATTCTTAAGGTCACACCAAGTGCAGCCAAATCATCCCTAATTAGAAATCCCCTATCTGCCAAAACTTCGTCATTTTGCTCTAAAAGGTTTAAAATGCCTGATTCCCTGGTGTTTGCTTGTCCGAGACCCGACCACCCCAACCTGATGAAATAAACGTTATTGCCCCAGCAGGAGAAATTCCAATTAAATACTTAATAGTGTTGCTATGCTTATAATTTCACCATGTTTGTGCCCGTGCTGTTAAGTTTGTGGGTCTGTCAATGAATATTTCTGTGCAGTCAATGATGCATCTGCATCTTTTAAAAATTTTAAAAGAGTTTGGCAGACTTCTAAGTACTGCCCCTTTGCTTGGCCATTTAATGAGGGGTTTCAGTACAGTTGCCATAGTTGGTATCCATGTACGACAGATATTTGATATGGTGCTGTTGGAGACATTAAATTTATAAGCTAAGTATTTGTTGCTGAAGCCAATTTTTAATTTCATCAATACAACTAATAAGTGATCTTGCAAATTAAGTTTTTTACAGACCGTATCAACTGTGCCAGATAGTTTTTGTATGCGCCAATTAAAAATTATGATTTGAAGACCTGTGAGAAACAGAAACTGTGGGATGTCACTTCTAATAGTGTTGTAGCAAAACCGTGAGGCTTTAAGGTCTTCCCTAAGCTTCTCATTTTCAGCTGTCAGCCTTGTAACATCCCGACGAAGGCTGGCGCATACCTCCTGTAGCTGGTCATACACAGCCAATTGTCCTCGTATCTAGGGATGAGATCCTCTTCTTCTGTTCAGAGACACATACACACACAAAGAATATCAATGTTGGACTCAAAGATTCAGAAAATAAATAGTTAAATAGTTCTTGCT
>CM050206.1:36029337-36039337 GCA_027475355.1 Coilia nasus
AGATTGCTCATAAAATACGCTTATGTCAACTCAAACTCAGTTTGTGCATGATTATTTCATTCTAACTATAATTTTAACCTCTCTTAAATGCTTAAAAACTATGGTTATTTAAGGTAAATAGTATATGCCCAAAAATAGAGTACTTAAGATTAAATAAAAAAAAAAAAAACGCAATACGTACCGAACCGCAGACCTCAAACCGCAATACGTACCGAACCGCGACTTTTGTGAACCGTGCCGTGCTGTTCTCCCTGTCGGTGGCGGGCATGAATCACTCTACTCCACTCTACAATAACACCTTTTCTGTGTGTGTGTGTGTGTGTGTGTGTGTGTGTGTGTGTGTGTGTAGTCCATAGTGAGGAACGGGAAGCAGGCGATGGTGCTGTTCTCCCTGTCGGTGGCGGGCATGAATCAGGGGCTGCTGGTGCAGAACCGCGGGCAGAGGGGCGGAGGACTCCGGGGCCACGCCCAGTCCGGGGGCGGGAGGAGACGGCGATGGGGAGACGGCCAGCCGCGGCAGCCAATCACGGAAGGGGGAGGAGCAGAAGTGCTGCCGCTGCGCCTTCAAGCCCATCGACGCCGACACCATCGACATCTACGCACGCGCCGCCTTCCCAGCAGCCTTTGCAGCCGTCAACCTCATCTACTGGGTGGCCTACACCATGTGACCATGTGGGCGGGGCATTTATGTGGGGGTTATCTATGTGAATATGGTATGGGGGGATGGGGGGGTAGGGGGGGATGGGTGGGTATGGGGGTATGGGGGGAGTATGGGGAGGGTATGGGGTGGGTATGGGGGGGTATGGGGGTATGGGGGTATGAGGTGGGTATGAGGGGTAGGGGGGATGGGGGGGTATGGGGGTATGGGGTGGGTATGGGGGGGGTATGGGGGGGTATGGGGGGGGTATGGTGGGTATGGGGGGGGTATGGGGGTATGGGGTGGGTATGGGGTGGGTATGGGGGGGGTATGGGGGGTATGGGGGGGGTATGGGGGTATGGGGTGGGTATGGGGGGGGTATGGGGTGGGGATGGGGGGGGTATGGGGGGGGTATGGGGGTATGGGGGGGGTATGGGGTGGGTATGGGGGGGGTATGGGGTGGGTATGGGGGGATGGGGGGGGGTATGGGGAGGTATGGGGGTATGGGGGGTATAGGGGGGGTATGAGGTTGGTGATAAACATGCACGATGTTGGCACTTTGCTTCTCTCTGATATCCCAAGAGCCTCTGCTTCTCTCTGATATCCCATGATCCTCTGCTTCTCTGGATCCCATGAGTCTGTGATGTGCTCATTCTGCGCTAGCTGTGAGTGCTGCTGATCTGTGTCCTGCGGATGCTGGGTTGGCCATGAGGGGGCGCCACTGAGATCTGTGTCCTGCGGATGCTGGCTTGGCCATGAGGGGGCGCCACTGAGGCACAGCACAGCAGCACTGGGCACAGCAGCCAACACCTGGACTCAACTTCCCAGAATGCTTTGCAGTCCCAATACACTCTGCTGGTGTGTGTGTGTGTGTGTGTGTGTGTGTGAGACAGAGAGAGAGGGGGAGAATGCAGGGGGAGAAAGAAAGTGTCTTTTTGGGGGGGGGGTGATGCATTGGAGTGTATCTATTGGGGGGGGCATTATGTATGTAGTGCATTGGGGGGGGGCATTATGTATGTAGTGCATTGGGGGGCATTATGTATGTAGTGCATTGGGGGCATTATGTATGTAGTGCATTGGGGGGGCATTATGTATGTAGTGCATTGGGGGGCATTATGTATGTAGTGCATTGGGGGGCATTATGTATGTAGTGCATTGGGGGGCATTATGTATGTAGTGCATTGGGGGGCATTATGTATGTAGTGCATTGGGGGCATTATGTATGTAGTGCATTGGGGGGCATTATGTATATAGTGCATTGGGGGGGCATTATGTATGTAGTGCATTGGGGGGCATTATGTATGTAGTGCATTGGGGGGGCATTATGTATGTAGTGCATTGGGGGGGCATTATGTATGTAGTGCATTGGGGGGCATTATGTATGTAGTGCATTGGGGGGCATTATGTATGTAGTGCATTGGGGGGCATTATGTATGTAGTGCATTGGGGGGGCATTATGTATGTAGTGCATTGGGGGGCATTATGTATGTAGTGCATTGGGGGGCATTATGTATGTAGTGCATTGTATCGTAGCGCTGCTTGGGGGTTGGGGGGAATGCAATAGAAATGACCAATAAGAGCCTTGCTTAGAGAACCCCCCAACCCCATATTATTATGCTATGCCCCCCCCCCCCGATATATTATTATGCCCCCCCATATATTATTATGCCCCCCCCCCCCGATATATTATTATGCCCCCCCCGATATATTATTATGCCCCCCCCCCGTATATTATTATTCCCCCCCCCCATATATTATTATGCCCCCCGATATATTATTATGCATGCCCCCCCCCATATTATTATGCCCCCCCAACCAGATGTATTATTATGCCATGCCACCCCCCCCATATATTATTATGCCCCCCCCTATTATTATCCCCCCCCCATATATTATTATGCCCCCCCTATTTATTCCCCCATATATTATTATGCCCCCCCCTATTTATTCCCCCCCATATATTATTATGCCCCCCCCCCTATTTATTCCCCCATATATTATTATGCCCCCCCCCATATACTATTATGCCCCCCCTATTTATTATCCCCCCCCCCCCCCATATATTATTATGCCCCCCCCATATTATTATGCCCCCCCCCCCCCCCATATATTATTATGCCCCCCATATTATTATGCCCCCCCCCCCCCCCCCCATATACTATTATGCCCCCCTATTTATTATCCCCCCCCCCCATATATTATTATGCCCCCCCCATATTATTATGCCCCCCCCCCCCCCCCCCATATTATTATGCCCCCCCATATTACCATGTCATTATGCCATGTCATTGGGCTTTTATAATAAAGACAAGACATTGCAACCAAATATCTTGGGCTCTCATTTATTGAGTGTGTGTTCTGTGTCAGTTAATGAGTGTGTGTGTGTGTGTGTGAATGTGTCAGTTAATGAGTGTGTGTCAGTGTGTGTGTGTGTGTCAGTTATTGAGTGTGAGTGTGTGTGTGTGTGTCAGTTAGTAAGTGTGTATGTGTGTGTGTCAATTATTACCGATGTGCACAACCTGCAGCTACAGCACAGACAAAATGCTTTGTGTGTGTGTGTGTGTGTGTGTGTGTGTATGTCTTTCCTGGCTGTGACAAGAAAATAAAAAGAAGAAATCCTGAAAGTTTTGACAGGCTACTCTGGCACCACTAGTCCCCTCCATCACTAGTCCCCTCCATCACTAGTCCACTCACTAGTCCCCTCCATCACTAGTCCCCTCCATCACTAGTCCCCTGCACCACTAGTCCACTCCACAGCAGACTACCACTGCACCACTAATCCACTGCACCACTAATCCACTGCACCACTAATCCACTCCACCACTAATCCACTCCACCACTAATCCCCTGCACCACTAGTCCACTCCACCACTAATCCACTGCACCACTAGTCCACTCCACCACTAATCCACTGCACCACTAGTCCACTGCACCACTAGTCCCCTGCACCACTAATCCACTGCACCACTAGTCCCCTGCACCACTAGTCCACTGCACCACTAGTCCACTCCATCACTAGTCCACTGCACCACTAGTCCCCTGCACCATTAGTCCACTGCATCACTAGTCCACTCCACCACTAGTCCCCTGCACCACTAGTCCCCTGCACCACTAGTCCACTGCACCACTAATCCACTGCACCACTAGTCCACTCCACAGCAGACTACCACTGCACCACTAGTCCCCTCACTAGTCCACTCCATCACTAGTCCACTGCACCACTAGTCCACTCCACAGCAGACTACCACTGCACCACTAGTCCACTGCACCACTAATCCACTGCTCCACTAATCCACTCCACCACTAGTCCCCTGCACCACTAATCCACTCACTAGTCCCCTGCACCACTAGTCCCCTCCATCACTAGTCCACTGCACCACTAGTCCACTGCACCACTAGTCCCCTGCACCACTAGTCCACTGCACCACTAGTCCCCTGCACCACTAGTCCCCTCCATCACTAGTCCACTGCACCACTAGTCCCCTGCACCATTAGTCCACTGCATCACTAGTCCACTGCACCACTAGTCCCCTGCACCACTAGTCCCCTGCACCACTAGTCCACTGCACCACTAGTCCACTCCACAGCAGACTACCCCTGCACCACCAGCCGGGTGGGGTGACTTCTCCTCCCCTTCGCCACATCAGTGTTCTGCCTTCTCTGCATCTTTCTGGAGATAGTCACTACAACAGGAGGAGAGATAGTACATTCATTTAACATTAATTAGAGTTGAGAGTAGCCACTACTACAGTCACAGTGCAGGCCTCATTGTGAATGCCAGGGCTCCTGTTATACTACCAAGCAAGTGTGGAGCTACCTGTGTGTGTGTGTGTGTGTGTGTGTGTGTGTGTGTGTGTGTGTGTGTGTGTGTGTGTGTGTGTGTGTGAATGCCAGGGCTCCTGTTATACTACCAAGCAAGTGTGGAGCTACCTGTGTGTGTGTGTGTGTGTGTGTGTGTGTGTGTGTGTGTGTGTGTGTGTGTGTGTGTGTGACTGCCAGGGCTCCTGTTATACTACCAAGGAAGTGAGGAGCTACTTCGAGCTTTTTTATGTGTACATGTGTACATTTTCAATAAAAAATATAAAAATTATTACTGTAAGTTTAGACTAGCATTATGTGCATTTTCAATAAAAAAATATCAAAATAATTAAGTTTGGACTAGCATTGTGTGCATTTTCAGCAAAAATTATCAAAATAATAATGTTTGGAATGCACATGCACACTAGCGTAGTTTTGCTCCTCAGCAAATATATCAACTCGTTATCATGTTTTAATATACCCAAAGTTCATTTTACACTGACTTTCGCCTTTACAATGGGGTGGTGTTATTTAAGGTGGTATGGCATTTGTTATTTAAGGCAAGGCAAGGCAAGTTTATTTGTATAGCGCTTTTCATACACAACGGCAATTCAATGTGTTTCACAAAAATAAAAGCAAAGGACAATATGTAAAAGCATAAGAGATAAAATAAGTGTAAAAGCATAAAAAACCACACAAAATAAGCATAAAATTAGTAGAAATCATTAATAGAAAGCATCTGAAAACAGTTTGGTCTTACAGTTTTTCTCAATTGTTTAAACACAATTCCTTGTACTTCAGACACAATGACCACAACATGTAACTCATGCACCAACCCCATGAACCGATTCTGCTAAACTATAAACACAATTCCTGCTTTACACTCAAATTGCAGTTCTAAAACACACTTTTTTCAAAACACTATAGACAATTCTCTGTGTTTGGCACAATTTTCATGACAAAAATCTCTTGTTTTCACAAGGAACACAAAGTGATTCAAAATTCTAAAGTCAATTGCCCTACTATGCACACTGACTCATCACATTGGCAAACACCTGTCACACAGCTTTACAATTAGCTATCAGAGCTTTGGAAGAGGCAGAGCCACAGCTAGAGGAGTGAGAGTAAGAGGAGGAGGACGGTGAGGACACGGACGAGGATGAGAAAGGACCGTAATCTCTGATGAGATCAGAGCCATTTTGGTTGACCATTTGGTCAACGAAATTATTTTACAGTAGTTGTTTAGTTGTTTACGTATCTCTCTCCATATTCTGCAATCCTCAACCCAATTGAGGATTTTTTTTTGACTGGAGATGAAAGTGTATGACCAAAATCCACAAATGCGTGTACCCTTTCTCTAAGCTATGGAAGACGCATGTGAAAATATAGCAACTGATGCTTTTCATGGATGGATTCGCTGCTAGGCCAGGAAAAACATTGCATGTGATGTGGATGAGGTGCTGTGGCCACGCCAAAACAGAAGAAAGGATGCAGCGTCATTTTTTTTGTAACTGTATAGGCTACAGTAAACTCTTCTGTTGTGTTTTATGTAGACCACTGTAGGTGCAGCTTTGTGTTGAATAGGATGCACAGTGTGTACACTGTTTTTGTAGGAAAAAAATATATATTTGTATCGATGTATATGTGCGTTCTGAGTATAAAAACAGTATTCTAAAATATAACACACTTATGTATGTACTGTATGTAGCAAGTGTAACACTGAACAAAAAAGGCCTAAATCATTATGATGAATGTATAAGAAGTGTTTTCCATTTATCATAGTGTTTTACATTAAGCACATCAGTGTTCAACTGGTTGTTATAAATGTCTATTCATATGATGGTTTGTGTTTGTCATTTGACAACAAAATAGCATTTTGAGAAGAAATAATGCTGTTTTGAATGCAAAGTTTCATTTTGCAAGAGAAGTGAGGGGTTTTGCCCATTGTGTGTGTGTTTTTCTGACTTGTGTGTAGAGTTCTGAGAGTATGAGGCATGTTTTCAGAAAATGTGTTTAAGCAATTGAGAAAAACTGTAAGTCTAGTCTTGAAACTGCCAAAAGTAGGAGCATTTTTAATGTCTTCTGGAAGTTGGTTCCAGAGCTTTACAGCATAGCAGCTGAAAGCTGCTTCACCACATTTTGTTCTAACAGCAGGTTCTACCAACAGATTTTTCTGATGTGATCTCAGAGACCTAGTTGGTGCATATAATTGAAGCACATCCAATAGGTAATTGGGTCCCATCCCATTTAATGATTTAAACACAAGAAGCAATGCCTTCTATAGCTTACTGGGAGCCAGTGCAGGGACCTTAAAACTGGAGTAATGTGGTCAGATCTTTTTAGACCATTTAGACTACCATTTTGTTATTTAATGGTGCGGTGTTATTTAAGGTGGTACGGTGTTATTTAAGGTGGTGTGGTGATATTTAAGGTCATATGGTGTTATTTAAGGTGGTGTGGTGTTATTTAAGGTGGTATGGTGTTATTTAAGATGGTGTGGTGATATTTAAGGTGGTATGGTGTTTTTTAAGGTGGTATGGTGTTATTTAAGGTGGTGTGATGTTGGTTTAGGTGATGTGGTGTTATTTAAGGTGGTATAGTGTTGGTTAAGGGGGTGTGGTGTTATTTAAGGTGGTATGTTGTTATTTAAGGTGGTATGGTGTTGGTTACGGTGGTGTGGTGATATTTAAGGTGGTGTGGTGATATTTAAGGTGGTATGGTGAGGGTGGTGAGGGTGTTTCTGTCTTCAGGGCTTCCGTTGATGTTTTTGTGTGTTCCTAGTGGCTGGCAGCACTGTGCTAAGCAGCTTTGGCAGAGACAGACCCACTGGACACACTGTTTCATCTGTTCATCAATACAACATTAAGCACCTGTCCAGTACTGTCTATGATGTATTTATCAGTCAATACGGCTGGCCAGGAATCATGTGAAACAGATTGCACTGATGTTAAACGACTCGCCTAATCAATACTGTATGGCCTAATCAATACTGTATGGCCTTGTCAATCATGTGTCATTAACAATCACAGCAGCTTATATGAGCTGCTGCCCGCTGCCAATGGAGTGCATGACCCCGTTTGGCTGCGAGTGTGTGTGTGTGTGTGTGTGTGTGTGTGTGTGTGTGTGTGTGTGTGTGTGTGTAGAGAGAGAGAGAGAGAGAGAGAGAGAGAGAGTTTGTTTGCAAGTGTGTGTGTGTGTGTGTGAGAGAGTGACAGAGAGAGTTTGTGTGAGTGTGTGAGTGAATGCTTGAATGTGTGCATGGGTGTGTGTGTGTATGACTGTGTGTGTGTGTGTATGAGAGAGAGAGAGAGTTTGCGTGCTAGTGTTTGTGTGCAAGTGTGTGTGTAAGAGAAAGAAAGATGGAGAGATTTTGTGTGTGTGTGAGTGTTTGAATTTGTGCATGCCTGTGTGCGAGTGTGTGTGTGTGTGTGTGTGTGAGTACCAGTATGAAGACAGTTGGAGGTAGGTATGATGAAGGATTAGCTATGATGAAGGATTAGGAATGATGAAGGATTAGGAATGATGAAGGATTAGCTATGATGAAGGACTAGCTACGATTAAAGATTAGCTATGATTAAAGATTAGCTATGATTAAAGATTAGCTATGATGAAGGATTAGCTATGATGAAGGATTAGCTATGATGAAGGACTAGCTATGATGAAGGATTAGCTATGATGAAGGATTAGCTATGATGAAGGACTAGCTATGATGAAGGATTAGCTATGATGAAGGACTAGCTATGATGAAGGATTAGCTATGATGAAGGATTAGCTATGATGAAGGACTAGCTATGATGAAGGATTAGCTATGATGAAGGACTAGCTATGATGAAGGATTAGCTATGATGAAGGATTAGCTATGATTAAAAATTAGCTATGATGAAGGATTAGCTATGATGAAGGACTAGCTATGATGAAGGATTAGCTATGATGAAGGATTAGCTATGATGAAGGATTAGCTATGATGAAGGATTAGCTATGATGAAGGATTAGGTATGATTAAAGATTAAGTATGGTTGTAGTTTCACTCCACTAGTAGTTATGCTCCACCTCTCTCTTATCTGGTTCCTGGCCACAGGGGCTGAGATTACCTCAGCCATTTTGGGTGTTCAGATCTACAGTAGACAGCTGTACAAGTAGAGAGCGAAATATGTAGAGAGCAATATAAGGGCTGTGTATGTAGAGCTATTTTTATGTAGCAAAAATGCATTATAGAGTGATGTACTGAAGTACACATGAAAACTACATGTGCCATTTCCAGTGATGCAAACAAATCACTGGGCTTCATCATGCCTTTGGGCTACAGCACCTCATCCACATCACAGGCAAAGGTGTCCCTAGCCACGTAAAGTGTCCCTAGCCAGGCAATCCACCCCTAACCCTGTCCCTGGTCTATGTTGCAGGCCACAGGCCAATTCCATGGCCTCTAAGCGATGAGCTGTTGGGTAGGGTTTGGGTCATAAAGAGATGAACTCTAAGAGAATGTAGTCATGTGAATGTAGTAAACCTTACATCTGCACTTACATCCTCTGTGGGATTCAGGAAAGGGGAGGGGCAACCTCATGGCCCTGCTGTGCCAGGCAGGTGTGTTGTGGGCCAGCAAGGCCTCCATAGGTGGTGAGTGAGCTATGCTGCAAGGCGTCCATAGGTGGTGAGTGAGCTATGCTGCAAGGCGTCCCATAGGTGGTGAGTGTGGATGCTCCTGCAGATGGACCCATGAGCTGTGCTCCTGCAGATGTTCCTGCAGATGGACCCATGAGCTGTGCTCCTGCAGATGGGCCCATGAGCTGTGCTCCTGCAGATGCTCCTGCAGATGGGCCCATGAGCTGTGCTCCTGCAGATGCTCCTGCAGATGGGCCCATGAGCTGTGCTCCTGCAGATGGGCCCATGAGCTGTGCTCCTGCAGATGCTCCTGCATTCCAGTTCAAATATTCTCTATGTGGAAAACAAAACTCATGAATGTAGATTTGTAGGTACTATAAAGACAGAGTATATTACTGAATGCATTTTTAAATTCATATTCTGTAGACTGTATGCATGGTGTAGTACCAGACATACTGTAGTATCAATGACAGTACACTGTGCTTTTTACAAAGTACATAGTATGGAAGATATCGTATGTACAGTATATGACATTACTGTAGAGAATCTGTTCTATATGAAATGGGATTGAAAGTACACTTACGTAAGAGCCATCTTTTGAATAATATTAAAATAGTAAACATGCACTACAGGGGTGTCCACATTCTTTAGTTTTTGACATTTACTTTAGACAATACTTTTACTTTGAAATGCAGTGAGAGGGCCTTAGACCCAAGATGGCTGCCACTCACCTGATAATTAGTGGAACAGAGAACAAAGGAGTTGTGTTTGGAGACTGTAGTGGCATATAGTTCTTCACAACCTTTGTAGTCTAAACCATCTCCCTACTCACCATCTTGTGGAATTGGAAGTATTTGAAGCTTTTGGTTTGTTGATTTACCCACCTGCCTGCCTGCTCACCTGCCTACTCACCTGCCTGACCTCCATTCATCCATATCCATCCTTCTCAGAAAGGTACAAGTT
>CM050206.1:36049337-36071837 GCA_027475355.1 Coilia nasus
GTGTGTGTGTGTGTGTGTGTGTTTGGGGGGTGTTGTGTGTGTGTGTGTGTGTGTGTGTGTGTGTGTGTGTGTGTGTGTTTGGGGGGTGTTGTGTGTGTGTGTGTGTGGGTGTGTGTGTGTGTTTGGGGGGTGTTGTGTGTGTGTTTGGGGGGTGTTGTGTGTGTGTGTGTGGGTGTGTGTGTGTGTTTGGGGGGTGTTGTGTGTGTGTGTGTGGGTGGGTGTGTGTGTGTGTTTGGGGGGTGTTGTGTGTGTGTGTGTGTGTTTGGGGGGTGTTGTGTGTGTGTGTGTGTGTGTGTGTGTGTGTGTGTGTGTTTGGGGGGTGTTGTGTGTGTGTGTGTGTGTGTGTGTGTGTTTGGGGGGTGTTGTGTGTGTGTGTGTGTGTGTGTTTGGGGGGTGTTGTGTGTGTGTGTGTGTGTGTGTGTGTGTTTGGGGGGTGTTGTGTGTGTGTGTGTTTGGGGGGTGTTGTGTGTGTGTGTGTGTGTGTGTTTGGGGGGTGTTGTGTGTGTGTGTGTGTGGGTGTGTGTGTGTGTTTGGGGGGTGTTGTGTGTGTGTGTGTGGGTGTGTGTGTGTGTTTGGGGGGTGTTGTGTGTGTGTGTGTGTGGGTGTGTGTGTGTGTTTGGGGGGTGTTGTGTGTGGGTGTGTGTGTTTGGGGGGTGTTGTGTGTGTGTTTGGGAGGTGTTGTGTGTGTGTGTGTGTGTGTGTGTGTGTGTGTGTGTGTGTTTGGGGGGTGTTGTGTGTGTGTGTGGGTGTGTGTGTGTGTTTGGGGGGTGTTGTGTGTGTGTGTGTGTGTGTGTGTGGGTGTGTGTGTGTGTTTGGGGGGTGTTGTGTGGGTGTGTGTGTGTGTTTGGGGGGTGTTGTGTGTGTGTGTGTGTGTGTGTGTTTGGGGGGTGTTGTGTGTGTGTGTGTGTGTGTGTGTGTTTGGGGGGTGTTGTGTGTGTGTGTGGGTGTGTGTGTGTGTTTGGGGGGTGTTGTGTGTGTGTTTGGGGGGTGTTGTGTGTGTGTGTGGGTGTGTGTGTGTGTTTGGGGGGTGTTGTGTGTGTGTGTGTGTGTGTGTGTGTTTGGGGGGTGTTGTGTGTGTGTTTGGGGGGTGTTGTGTGTGTGTGTGTTTGGGGGGTGTTGTGTGTGTGTGTGTGTGTGTTTGGGGGGTGTTGTGTGTGTGTGTGTGTGTGTGTGTGTGTGTGTGTGTTTGGGGGGTGTTGTGTGTGTGTGTGTGTGTTTGGGGGTGTTGTGTGTGTGTGTGTGTGTGTGTGTTTGGGGGGTGTTGTGTGGGTGTGTGTGTGTGTTTGGGGGGTGTTGTGTGTGTGTGTGTGTGTTTGGGGGGTGTTGTGTGTGTGTGTGTGTGTGTTTGGGGGGTGTTGTGTGGGTGTGTGTGTGTGTTTGGGGGGTGTTGTGTGTGTGTGTGTGTGTGTGTGTGTGTGTGTGTGTGTGTTTGGGGGGTGTTGTGTGTGTGTGTTTGGGGGGTGTTGTGTGTGTGTGTGTGTGTGTGTGTGTGTGTGTGTGTTTGGGGGGTGTTGTGTGTGGGTGTGTGGGTGTGTGTGTGTGTTTGGGGGGTGTTGTGTGTGGGTGTGTGTGTTTGGGGGGTGTTGTGTGTGTGTGTGTGTGTGTGTGTGTGTTTGGGGGGTGTTGTGTGTGTGTGTGTGTGTTTGGGAGGTGTTGTGTGTGTGTTTGGGGGGTGTTGTGTGTGTGTGTGTTTGGGGGGTGTTGTGTGTGTGTGTTTGGGGGGTGTTGTGTGTGTGTGTGTGTGTGTGTGTGTGTGTGTGTTTGGGGGGTGTTGTGTGTGTGTGTGTGTGTTTGGGGGTGTTGTGTGTGTGTGTGTGTGTGTGTGTTTGGGGGGTGTTGTGTGGGTGTGTGTGTGTGTTTGGGGGGTGTTGTGTGTGTGTGTGTGTGTGTTTGGGGGGTGTTGTGTGTGTGTGTGTGTGTGTTTGGGGGGTGTTGTGTGGGTGTGTGTGTGTGTTTGGGGGGTGTTGTGTGTGTGTGTGTGTGTGTGTGTGTGTGTGTGTGTGTGTTTGGGGGGTGTTGTGTGTGTGTTTGGGGGGTGTTGTGTGTGTGTGTGTGTGTGTGTGTGTGTGTGTGTGTGTGTGTGTGTGTGTGTGTGTGTTTGGGGGGTGTTGTGTGTGTGTTTGGGGGGTGTTGTGTGTGTGTGTGTGTGTGTGTGTGTGTGTGTGTGTGTGTGTGTGTTTGGGGGGTGTTGTGTGTGGGTGTGTGGGTGTGTGTGTGTGTTTGGGGGGTGTTGTGTGTGGGTGTGTGTGTTTGGGGGGTGTTGTGTGTGTGTGTGTGTGTGTGTGTGTTTGGGGGGTGTTGTGTGTGTGTGTGTGTGTTTGGGAGGTGTTGTGTGTGTGTTTGGGGGGTGTTGTGTGTGTGTGTGTTTGGGGGGTGTTGTGTGTGTGTGTGTGTGTGTGTTTGGGGGGTGTTGTGTGTGTGTGTGTGTGTGTGTGTGTGTGTGTGTTTGGGGGGTGTTGTGTGTGTGTGTGTGTGTTTGGGGGTGTTGTGTGTGTGTGTGTGTGTGTGTGTGTGTTTGGGGGGTGTTGTGTGGGTGTGTGTGTGTGTTTGGGGGGTGTTGTGTGTGTGTGTGTGTGTGTGTTTGGGGGGTGTTGTGTGTGTGTGTGTGTGTGTGTTTGGGGGGTGTTGTGTGGGTGTGTGTGTGTGTTTGGGGGGTGTTGTGTGTGTGTCATGTGTACAGTATACAGAGGCTGTGTGTGTGTGTGTGTGTGTGTGTGTGTGTGTGTGTGTGTGTGTGTGTCATGTGTACAGTATACAGAGGCTGTGTGTGTGTGTGTGTGTGTGTGTGTGTGTGTCATGTGTACAGTATACAGAGGCTGTGTGTGTGTGTGTGTGTGTCTGTGTGTGTGTGTGTGTCATGTGTACAGTATACAGAGGCTGTGTGTGTGTGTGTGTGTGTCAGGTGTACAGTATATAGAGGCTGTGTGTGTGTGTCCTGTGTGTGTGTGTGTGTGTGTGTCATGTGTACAGTATATAGAGGCTGTGTGTGTGTGTGTGTGTGTATCCTGTGTGTGTGTGTCAGGTGTACATTATATAGGTGTTGTGTGTGTGTTTGGGAGGTGTTGTGGGGGGGGGGGTGTTGTGTGTGTGTGTGTGTGTGTGTGTATCCTGTGTGTGTGTGTCAGGTGTACATTATATAGGTGTTGTGTGTGTGTTTGGGGGGTGTTGTGTGTGTGTTTGGTAGGTGTTGTGGGGGGGTGTTGTGTGTGTGTGTGTGTGTGTGTTTGTGGGGTGTTGTGTGTGTGTGTGTGTTTGGGGGGTGTTGTGGGGGGGTGTTGTGTGTGTGTGTGTGTTTGGGGGGTGTTGTGTGTGTATTTGGGGGGTGTTGTGTGTGTGTGTGTGTGTGTTTGGGGGGTGTTGTGTGTGTGTGTGTGTGTGTGTGTTTGGGGGGTGTTTTGTGTGTGTTTGGGGGGTGTTGTGTGTATGTGTGTTTGGGGGGTGTTGTGGGGGGGGTGTTGTGTGTGTGTGTGTGTGTGTGTGTTTGGGGGGTGTTTTGTGTGTGTTTGGGGGGTGTTGTGTGTGTGTTTGGGGGGTGTTGTGTGTGTGTGTGTTTGGGGGGTGTTGTGTGTGTGTTTGGGAGGTGTTGTGGGGGGGTGTTGTGTGTGTGTGTGTGTGTTTGTGGGGTGTTGTGTGTGTGTGTTTGGGGGGTGTTGTGGGGGGGTGTTGTGTGTGTGTGTGTGTGTGTGTGTTTGGGGGGTGTTGTGTGTGTGTATTTGGGGGGTGTTGTGTGTGTGTGTGTTTGGGGGGTGTTGTGTGTGTGTGTGTGTGTGTGTGTTTGGGGGGTGTTGTGTGTGTGTGTGTGTGTGTGTGTGTGTTTGGGGGGTGTTTTGTGTGTGTTTGGGGGGTGTTGTGTGTATGTGTGTTTGGGGGGTGTTGTGGGGGGGGTGTTGTGTGTGTGTGTGTGTGTGTGTGTGTTTGGGGGGTGTTTTGTGTGTGTTTGGGGGGTGTTGTGTGTGTGTTTGGGGGGTGTTGTGTGTGTGTGTGTTTGGCGGGTGTTGTGGGGGGGGGTGTTGTGTGTGTGTGTGTGTGTGTGTGTGTGTGTGTGTTTGGGGGGTGTTTTGTGTGTGTTTGGGGGGTGTTGTGTGTGTGTTTGGGGGGTGTTGTGTGTGTGTGTGTGTGTGTTTGGCGGGTGTTGTGTGTGTGTTTGGGGGGTGTTGTGGGGGGGTGTTGTGTGTGTGTGTGTGTGTGTGTGTGTTTGGGTGGTGTTGTGTGTGTGTGTGTTTGGGGGGTGTTGTGTGTGTGTGTGTTTGGGGGGTGTTGTGTGTGTGTGTGTGTGTGTTTGGGGGGTGTTGTGTGTGTGTGTGTGTGTTTGGGGGGTGTTGTGTGTGTGTGTGTGTGTGTTTGGGGGGTGTTGTGTGTGTGTTTGGGGGGTGTTGTGTGTGTGTGTGTGTTTGGCGGGTGTTGTGTGTGTGTTTGGGGGGTGTTGTGGGGGGGGTGTTGTGTGTGTGTGTGTTTGGGGGGTGTTGTGTGTGTGTGTGTGTGTGTGTGTGTGTGTGTGTTTGGGGGGTGTTGTGTGTGTGTGTGTGTGTTTGGGGGGTGTTGTGTGTGTGTGTGTGTGTTTGGGGGGTGTTGTGTGTGTGTGTGTGTGTGTTTGGGGGGTGTTGTGTGGGTGTGTGTGTGTGTTTGGGGGGTGTTGTGTGTGTGTGTGTGTGTGTGTGTGTGTGTGTGTGTGTGTGTGTTTGGGGGGTGTTGTGTGTGTGTTTGGGGGGTGTTGTGTGTGTGTGTGTGTGTGTGTGTGTGTGTGTGTGTGTTTGGGGGGTGTTGTGTGTGGGTGTGTGTGTGTGTTTGGGGGGTGTTGTGTGTGTGTGTGTGTGTGTGTTTGGGGGGTGTTGTGTGTGTGTGTGTGTGTGGGTGTGTGTGTGTGTTTGGGGGGTGTTGTGTGTGTGTGTGTGTGTGTTTGGGGGGTGTTGTGTGTGTGTGTGTGTGTGTGTGTTTGGGGGGTGTTGTGTGTGTGTGTGTGTGTGTGTGTGTGTGTGTGTTTGGGGGGTGTTGTGTGTGTGTGTGGGTGTGTGTGTGTGTTTGGGGGGTGTTGTGTGTGTGTTTGGGGGGTGTTGTGTGTGTGTGTGGGTGTGTGTGTGTGTTTGGGGGGTGTTGTGTGTGTGTTTGGGGGGTGTTGTGTGTGTGTGTGGGTGTGTGTGTGTGTTTGGGGGGTGTTGTGTGTGTGTGTGGGTGTGTGTGTGTGTTTGGGGGGTGTTGTGTGTGTGTGTGGGTGTGTGTGTGTGTGTGTTTGGGGGGTGTTGTGTGTGTGTGTGTGTGTGTTTGGGGGGTGTTGTGTGTGTGTGTGTGTGTGTTTGGGGGGTGTTGTGTGTGTGTGTGTGTGTGTGTGTGTTTGGGGGGTGTTGTGTGTGTGTGTGTGTGTGTGTTTGGGGGGTGTTGTGTGTGTGTGTGTGGGTGTGTGTGTGTGTGTGTTTGGGGGGTGTTGTGTGTGGGTGTGTGTGTGTGTGTGTTTGGGGGGTGTTGTGTGTGTGTGTGTGTGTGTGTGTGTGTGTGTGTGTGTGTGTGTGTGTGTGTTTGGGGGGTGTTGTGTGTGTGTGTGTGTGTGTGTGTGTGTGTGTGTGTGTGTGTGTTTGGGGGGTGTTGTGTGTGTGTGTGTGTGGGTGTGTGTGTGTGTTTGGGGGGTGTTGTGTGTGTGTTTGGGGGGTGTTGTGTGTGTGTGTGGGTGTGTGTGTGTGTTTGGGGGGTGTTGTGTGTGTGTGTGTGGGTGGGTGTGTGTGTGTGTTTGGGGGGTGTTGTGTGTGTGTGTGTGTGTTTGGGGGGTGTTGTGTGTGTGTGTGTGTGTGTGTGTGTGTGTGTGTGTGTGTGTTTGGGGGGTGTTGTGTGTGTGTGTGTGTGTGTGTGTGTGTTTGGGGGGTGTTGTGTGTGTGTGTGTGTGTGTGTGTGTGTTTGGGGGGTGTTGTGTGTGTGTGTGTTTGGGGGGTGTTGTGTGTGTGTGTGTGTGTGTGTTTGGGGGGTGTTGTGTGTGTGTGTGTGTGGGTGTGTGTGTGTGTTTGGGGGGTGTTGTGTGTGTGTGTGTGGGTGTGTGTGTGTGTTTGGGGGGTGTTGTGTGTGTGTGTGTGTGGGTGTGTGTGTGTGTTTGGGGGGTGTTGTGTGTGGGTGTGTGTGTTTGGGGGGTGTTGTGTGTGTGTTTGGGAGGTGTTGTGTGTGTGTGTGTGTGTGTGTGTGTGTGTGTGTGTGTGTTTGGGGGGTGTTGTGTGTGTGTGTGGGTGTGTGTGTGTGTTTGGGGGGTGTTGTGTGTGTGTGTGTGTGTGTGTGTGGGTGTGTGTGTGTGTTTGGGGGGTGTTGTGTGGGTGTGTGTGTGTGTTTGGGGGGTGTTGTGTGTGTGTGTGTGTGTGTGTGTTTGGGGGGTGTTGTGTGTGTGTGTGTGTGTGTGTGTGTTTGGGGGGTGTTGTGTGTGTGTGTGGGTGTGTGTGTGTGTTTGGGGGGTGTTGTGTGTGTGTTTGGGGGGTGTTGTGTGTGTGTGTGGGTGTGTGTGTGTGTTTGGGGGGTGTTGTGTGTGTGTGTGTGTGTGTGTGTGTTTGGGGGGTGTTGTGTGTGTGTTTGGGGGGTGTTGTGTGTGTGTGTGTTTGGGGGGTGTTGTGTGTGTGTGTGTGTGTGTTTGGGGGGTGTTGTGTGTGTGTGTGTGTGTGTGTGTGTGTGTGTGTGTTTGGGGGGTGTTGTGTGTGTGTGTGTGTGTTTGGGGGTGTTGTGTGTGTGTGTGTGTGTGTGTGTTTGGGGGGTGTTGTGTGGGTGTGTGTGTGTGTTTGGGGGGTGTTGTGTGTGTGTGTGTGTGTTTGGGGGGTGTTGTGTGTGTGTGTGTGTGTGTTTGGGGGGTGTTGTGTGGGTGTGTGTGTGTGTTTGGGGGGTGTTGTGTGTGTGTGTGTGTGTGTGTGTGTGTGTGTGTGTGTGTTTGGGGGGTGTTGTGTGTGTGTGTGTGTGTGTGTTTGGGGGGTGTTGTGTGTGGGTGTGTGGGTGTGTGTGTGTGTTTGGGGGGTGTTGTGTGTGGGTGTGTGTGTTTGGGGGGTGTTGTGTGTGTGTGTGTGTGTGTGTGTGTGTTTGGGGGGTGTTGTGTGTGTGTGTGTGTGTTTGGGAGGTGTTGTGTGTGTGTTTGGGGGGTGTTGTGTGTGTGTGTGTTTGGGGGGTGTTGTGTGTGTGTGTTTGGGGGGTGTTGTGTGTGTGTGTGTGTGTGTGTGTGTGTGTGTGTTTGGGGGGTGTTGTGTGTGTGTGTGTGTGTTTGGGGGTGTTGTGTGTGTGTGTGTGTGTGTGTGTTTGGGGGGTGTTGTGTGGGTGTGTGTGTGTGTTTGGGGGGTGTTGTGTGTGTGTGTGTGTGTGTTTGGGGGGTGTTGTGTGTGTGTGTGTGTGTGTTTGGGGGGTGTTGTGTGGGTGTGTGTGTGTGTTTGGGGGGTGTTGTGTGTGTGTGTGTGTGTGTGTGTGTGTGTGTGTGTGTGTTTGGGGGGTGTTGTGTGTGTGTTTGGGGGGTGTTGTGTGTGTGTGTGTGTGTGTGTGTGTGTGTGTGTGTGTGTGTGTGTGTGTGTGTGTGTTTGGGGGGTGTTGTGTGTGTGTTTGGGGGGTGTTGTGTGTGTGTGTGTGTGTGTGTGTGTGTGTGTGTGTGTGTGTGTTTGGGGGGTGTTGTGTGTGGGTGTGTGGGTGTGTGTGTGTGTTTGGGGGGTGTTGTGTGTGGGTGTGTGTGTTTGGGGGGTGTTGTGTGTGTGTGTGTGTGTGTGTGTGTTTGGGGGGTGTTGTGTGTGTGTGTGTGTGTTTGGGAGGTGTTGTGTGTGTGTTTGGGGGGTGTTGTGTGTGTGTGTGTTTGGGGGGTGTTGTGTGTGTGTGTGTGTGTGTGTTTGGGGGGTGTTGTGTGTGTGTGTGTGTGTGTGTGTGTGTGTGTGTTTGGGGGGTGTTGTGTGTGTGTGTGTGTGTTTGGGGGTGTTGTGTGTGTGTGTGTGTGTGTGTGTGTTTGGGGGGTGTTGTGTGGGTGTGTGTGTGTGTTTGGGGGGTGTTGTGTGTGTGTGTGTGTGTGTGTTTGGGGGGTGTTGTGTGTGTGTGTGTGTGTGTGTTTGGGGGGTGTTGTGTGGGTGTGTGTGTGTGTTTGGGGGGTGTTGTGTGTGTGTCATGTGTACAGTATACAGAGGCTGTGTGTGTGTGTGTGTGTGTGTGTGTGTGTGTGTGTGTGTGTGTGTCATGTGTACAGTATACAGAGGCTGTGTGTGTGTGTGTGTGTGTGTGTGTGTGTGTCATGTGTACAGTATACAGAGGCTGTGTGTGTGTGTGTGTGTGTCTGTGTGTGTGTGTGTGTCATGTGTACAGTATACAGAGGCTGTGTGTGTGTGTGTGTGTGTCAGGTGTACAGTATATAGAGGCTGTGTGTGTGTGTCCTGTGTGTGTGTGTGTGTGTGTGTCATGTGTACAGTATATAGAGGCTGTGTGTGTGTGTGTGTGTGTATCCTGTGTGTGTGTGTCAGGTGTACATTATATAGGTGTTGTGTGTGTGTTTGGGAGGTGTTGTGGGGGGGGGGGTGTTGTGTGTGTGTGTGTGTGTGTGTATCCTGTGTGTGTGTGTCAGGTGTACATTATATAGGTGTTGTGTGTGTGTTTGGGGGGTGTTGTGTGTGTGTTTGGTAGGTGTTGTGGGGGGGTGTTGTGTGTGTGTGTGTGTGTGTGTTTGTGGGGTGTTGTGTGTGTGTGTGTGTTTGGGGGGTGTTGTGGGGGGGTGTTGTGTGTGTGTGTGTGTTTGGGGGGTGTTGTGTGTGTATTTGGGGGGTGTTGTGTGTGTGTGTGTGTGTGTTTGGGGGGTGTTGTGTGTGTGTGTGTGTGTGTGTGTTTGGGGGGTGTTTTGTGTGTGTTTGGGGGGTGTTGTGTGTATGTGTGTTTGGGGGGTGTTGTGGGGGGGGTGTTGTGTGTGTGTGTGTGTGTGTGTGTTTGGGGGGTGTTTTGTGTGTGTTTGGGGGGTGTTGTGTGTGTGTTTGGGGGGTGTTGTGTGTGTGTGTGTTTGGGGGGTGTTGTGTGTGTGTTTGGGAGGTGTTGTGGGGGGGTGTTGTGTGTGTGTGTGTGTGTTTGTGGGGTGTTGTGTGTGTGTGTTTGGGGGGTGTTGTGGGGGGGTGTTGTGTGTGTGTGTGTGTGTGTGTGTTTGGGGGGTGTTGTGTGTGTGTATTTGGGGGGTGTTGTGTGTGTGTGTGTTTGGGGGGTGTTGTGTGTGTGTGTGTGTGTGTGTGTTTGGGGGGTGTTGTGTGTGTGTGTGTGTGTGTGTGTGTGTTTGGGGGGTGTTTTGTGTGTGTTTGGGGGGTGTTGTGTGTATGTGTGTTTGGGGGGTGTTGTGGGGGGGGTGTTGTGTGTGTGTGTGTGTGTGTGTGTGTTTGGGGGGTGTTTTGTGTGTGTTTGGGGGGTGTTGTGTGTGTGTTTGGGGGGTGTTGTGTGTGTGTGTGTTTGGCGGGTGTTGTGGGGGGGGGTGTTGTGTGTGTGTGTGTGTGTGTGTGTGTGTGTGTGTTTGGGGGGTGTTTTGTGTGTGTTTGGGGGGTGTTGTGTGTGTGTTTGGGGGGTGTTGTGTGTGTGTGTGTGTGTGTTTGGCGGGTGTTGTGTGTGTGTTTGGGGGGTGTTGTGGGGGGGTGTTGTGTGTGTGTGTGTGTGTGTGTGTGTTTGGGTGGTGTTGTGTGTGTGTGTGTTTGGGGGGTGTTGTGTGTGTGTGTGTTTGGGGGGTGTTGTGTGTGTGTGTGTGTGTGTTTGGGGGGTGTTGTGTGTGTGTGTGTGTGTTTGGGGGGTGTTGTGTGTGTGTGTGTGTGTGTTTGGGGGGTGTTGTGTGTGTGTTTGGGGGGTGTTGTGTGTGTGTGTGTGTTTGGCGGGTGTTGTGTGTGTGTTTGGGGGGTGTTGTGGGGGGGGTGTTGTGTGTGTGTGTGTTTGGGGGGTGTTGTGTGTGTGTGTGTGTGTGTGTGTGTGTGTGTGTTTGGGGGGTGTTGTGTGTGTGTGTGTGTGTTTGGGGGGTGTTGTGTGTGTGTGTGTGTGTTTGGGGGGTGTTGTGTGTGTGTGTGTGTGTGTTTGGGGGGTGTTGTGTGGGTGTGTGTGTGTGTTTGGGGGGTGTTGTGTGTGTGTGTGTGTGTGTGTGTGTGTGTGTGTGTGTGTGTGTTTGGGGGGTGTTGTGTGTGTGTTTGGGGGGTGTTGTGTGTGTGTGTGTGTGTGTGTGTGTGTGTGTGTGTGTTTGGGGGGTGTTGTGTGTGGGTGTGTGTGTGTGTTTGGGGGGTGTTGTGTGTGTGTGTGTGTGTGTGTTTGGGGGGTGTTGTGTGTGTGTGTGTGTGTGGGTGTGTGTGTGTGTTTGGGGGGTGTTGTGTGTGTGTGTGTGTGTGTTTGGGGGGTGTTGTGTGTGTGTGTGTGTGTGTGTGTTTGGGGGGTGTTGTGTGTGTGTGTGTGTGTGTGTGTGTGTGTGTGTTTGGGGGGTGTTGTGTGTGTGTGTGGGTGTGTGTGTGTGTTTGGGGGGTGTTGTGTGTGTGTTTGGGGGGTGTTGTGTGTGTGTGTGGGTGTGTGTGTGTGTTTGGGGGGTGTTGTGTGTGTGTTTGGGGGGTGTTGTGTGTGTGTGTGGGTGTGTGTGTGTGTTTGGGGGGTGTTGTGTGTGTGTGTGGGTGTGTGTGTGTGTTTGGGGGGTGTTGTGTGTGTGTGTGGGTGTGTGTGTGTGTGTGTTTGGGGGGTGTTGTGTGTGTGTGTGTGTGTGTGTTTGGGGGGTGTTGTGTGTGTGTGTGTGTGTGTTTGGGGGGTGTTGTGTGTGTGTGTGTGTGTGTGTGTGTTTGGGGGGTGTTGTGTGTGTGTGTGTGTGTGTGTTTGGGGGGTGTTGTGTGTGTGTGTGTGGGTGTGTGTGTGTGTGTGTTTGGGGGGTGTTGTGTGTGGGTGTGTGTGTGTGTGTGTTTGGGGGGTGTTGTGTGTGTGTGTGTGTGTGTGTGTGTGTGTGTGTGTGTGTGTGTGTGTGTGTTTGGGGGGTGTTGTGTGTGTGTGTGTGTGTGTGTGTGTGTGTGTGTGTGTGTGTGTTTGGGGGGTGTTGTGTGTGTGTGTGTGTGGGTGTGTGTGTGTGTTTGGGGGGTGTTGTGTGTGTGTTTGGGGGGTGTTGTGTGTGTGTGTGGGTGTGTGTGTGTGTTTGGGGGGTGTTGTGTGTGTGTGTGTGGGTGGGTGTGTGTGTGTGTTTGGGGGGTGTTGTGTGTGTGTGTGTGTGTTTGGGGGGTGTTGTGTGTGTGTGTGTGTGTGTGTGTGTGTGTGTGTGTGTTTGGGGGGTGTTGTGTGTGTGTGTGTGTGTGTGTGTGTGTTTGGGGGGTGTTGTGTGTGTGTGTGTGTGTGTGTGTGTGTTTGGGGGGTGTTGTGTGTGTGTGTGTTTGGGGGGTGTTGTGTGTGTGTGTGTGTGTGTGTTTGGGGGGTGTTGTGTGTGTGTGTGTGTGGGTGTGTGTGTGTGTTTGGGGGGTGTTGTGTGTGTGTGTGTGGGTGTGTGTGTGTGTTTGGGGGGTGTTGTGTGTGTGTGTGTGTGGGTGTGTGTGTGTGTTTGGGGGGTGTTGTGTGTGGGTGTGTGTGTTTGGGGGGTGTTGTGTGTGTGTTTGGGAGGTGTTGTGTGTGTGTGTGTGTGTGTGTGTGTGTGTGTGTGTGTGTTTGGGGGGTGTTGTGTGTGTGTGTGGGTGTGTGTGTGTGGTTTGGGGGGTGTTGTGTGTGTGTGTGTGTGTGTGTGTGGGTGTGTGTGTGTGTTTGGGGGGTGTTGTGTGGGTGTGTGTGTGTGTTTGGGGGGTGTTGTGTGTGTGTGTGTGTGTGTGTGTTTGGGGGGTGTTGTGTGTGTGTGTGTGTGTGTGTGTGTTTGGGGGGTGTTGTGTGTGTGTGTGGGTGTGTGTGTGTGTTTGGGGGGTGTTGTGTGTGTGTTTGGGGGGTGTTGTGTGTGTGTGTGGGTGTGTGTGTGTGTTTGGGGGGTGTTGTGTGTGTGTGTGTGTGTGTGTGTGTTTGGGGGGTGTTGTGTGTGTGTTTGGGGGGTGTTGTGTGTGTGTGTGTTTGGGGGGTGTTGTGTGTGTGTGTGTGTGTGTTTGGGGGGTGTTGTGTGTGTGTGTGTGTGTGTGTGTGTGTGTGTGTGTTTGGGGGGTGTTGTGTGTGTGTGTGTGTGTTTGGGGGTGTTGTGTGTGTGTGTGTGTGTGTGTGTTTGGGGGGTGTTGTGTGGGTGTGTGTGTGTGTTTGGGGGGTGTTGTGTGTGTGTGTGTGTGTTTGGGGGGTGTTGTGTGTGTGTGTGTGTGTGTTTGGGGGGTGTTGTGTGGGTGTGTGTGTGTGTTTGGGGGGTGTTGTGTGTGTGTGTGTGTGTGTGTGTGTGTGTGTGTGTGTGTTTGGGGGGTGTTGTGTGTGTGTGTTTGGGGGGTGTTGTGTGTGTGTGTGTGTGTGTGTGTGTGTGTGTGTGTGTGTTTGGGGGGTGTTGTGTGTGGGTGTGTGGGTGTGTGTGTGTGTTTGGGGGGTGTTGTGTGTGGGTGTGTGTGTTTGGGGGGTGTTGTGTGTGTGTGTGTGTGTGTGTGTGTGTTTGGGGGGTGTTGTGTGTGTGTGTGTGTGTTTGGGAGGTGTTGTGTGTGTGTTTGGGGGGTGTTGTGTGTGTGTGTGTTTGGGGGGTGTTGTGTGTGTGTGTTTGGGGGGTGTTGTGTGTGTGTGTGTGTGTGTGTGTGTGTGTGTGTTTGGGGGGTGTTGTGTGTGTGTGTGTGTGTTTGGGGGTGTTGTGTGTGTGTGTGTGTGTGTGTGTTTGGGGGGTGTTGTGTGGGTGTGTGTGTGTGTTTGGGGGGTGTTGTGTGTGTGTGTGTGTGTTTGGGGGGTGTTGTGTGTGTGTGTGTGTGTGTTTGGGGGGTGTTGTGTGGGTGTGTGTGTGTGTTTGGGGGGTGTTGTGTGTGTGTGTGTGTGTGTGTGTGTGTGTGTGTGTGTGTTTGGGGGGTGTTGTGTGTGTGTTTGGGGGGTGTTGTGTGTGTGTGTGTGTGTGTGTGTGTGTGTGTGTGTGTGTGTGTGTGTGTGTGTGTGTTTGGGGGGTGTTGTGTGTGTGTTTGGGGGGTGTTGTGTGTGTGTGTGTGTGTGTGTGTGTGTGTGTGTGTGTGTGTGTTTGGGGGGTGTTGTGTGTGGGTGTGTGGGTGTGTGTGTGTGTTTGGGGGGTGTTGTGTGTGGGTGTGTGTGTTTGGGGGGTGTTGTGTGTGTGTGTGTGTGTGTGTGTGTTTGGGGGGTGTTGTGTGTGTGTGTGTGTGTTTGGGAGGTGTTGTGTGTGTGTTTGGGGGGTGTTGTGTGTGTGTGTGTTTGGGGGGTGTTGTGTGTGTGTGTGTGTGTGTGTTTGGGGGGTGTTGTGTGTGTGTGTGTGTGTGTGTGTGTGTGTGTGTTTGGGGGGTGTTGTGTGTGTGTGTGTGTGTTTGGGGGTGTTGTGTGTGTGTGTGTGTGTGTGTGTGTTTGGGGGGTGTTGTGTGGGTGTGTGTGTGTGTTTGGGGGGTGTTGTGTGTGTGTGTGTGTGTGTGTTTGGGGGGTGTTGTGTGTGTGTGTGTGTGTGTGTTTGGGGGGTGTTGTGTGGGTGTGTGTGTGTGTTTGGGGGGTGTTGTGTGTGTGTCATGTGTACAGTATACAGAGGCTGTGTGTGTGTGTGTGTGTGTGTGTGTGTGTGTGTGTGTGTGTGTGTCATGTGTACAGTATACAGAGGCTGTGTGTGTGTGTGTGTGTGTGTGTGTGTGTGTCATGTGTACAGTATACAGAGGCTGTGTGTGTGTGTGTGTGTGTCTGTGTGTGTGTGTGTGTCATGTGTACAGTATACAGAGGCTGTGTGTGTGTGTGTGTGTGTCAGGTGTACAGTATATAGAGGCTGTGTGTGTGTGTCCTGTGTGTGTGTGTGTGTGTGTGTCATGTGTACAGTATATAGAGGCTGTGTGTGTGTGTGTGTGTGTATCCTGTGTGTGTGTGTCAGGTGTACATTATATAGGTGTTGTGTGTGTGTTTGGGAGGTGTTGTGGGGGGGGGGGTGTTGTGTGTGTGTGTGTGTGTGTGTATCCTGTGTGTGTGTGTCAGGTGTACATTATATAGGTGTTGTGTGTGTGTTTGGGGGGTGTTGTGTGTGTGTTTGGTAGGTGTTGTGGGGGGGTGTTGTGTGTGTGTGTGTGTGTGTGTTTGTGGGGTGTTGTGTGTGTGTGTGTGTTTGGGGGGTGTTGTGGGGGGGTGTTGTGTGTGTGTGTGTGTTTGGGGGGTGTTGTGTGTGTATTTGGGGGGTGTTGTGTGTGTGTGTGTGTGTGTTTGGGGGGTGTTGTGTGTGTGTGTGTGTGTGTGTGTTTGGGGGGTGTTTTGTGTGTGTTTGGGGGGTGTTGTGTGTATGTGTGTTTGGGGGGTGTTGTGGGGGGGGTGTTGTGTGTGTGTGTGTGTGTGTGTGTTTGGGGGGTGTTTTGTGTGTGTTTGGGGGGTGTTGTGTGTGTGTTTGGGGGGTGTTGTGTGTGTGTGTGTTTGGGGGGTGTTGTGTGTGTGTTTGGGAGGTGTTGTGGGGGGGTGTTGTGTGTGTGTGTGTGTGTGTTTGTGGGGTGTTGTGTGTGTGTGTTTGGGGGGTGTTGTGGGGGGGTGTTGTGTGTGTGTGTGTGTGTGTGTGTTTGGGGGGTGTTGTGTGTGTGTATTTGGGGGGTGTTGTGTGTGTGTGTGTTTGGGGGGTGTTGTGTGTGTGTGTGTGTGTGTGTGTTTGGGGGGTGTTGTGTGTGTGTGTGTGTGTGTGTGTGTGTTTGGGGGGTGTTTTGTGTGTGTTTGGGGGGTGTTGTGTGTATGTGTGTTTGGGGGGTGTTGTGGGGGGGGTGTTGTGTGTGTGTGTGTGTGTGTGTGTGTTTGGGGGGTGTTGTGTGTGTGTTTGGGGGGTGTTGTGTGTGTGTTTGGGGGGTGTTGTGTGTGTGTGTGTTTGGCGGGTGTTGTGGGGGGGGGTGTTGTGTGTGTGTGTGTGTGTGTGTGTGTGTGTGTGTTTGGGGGGTGTTTTGTGTGTGTTTGGGGGGTGTTGTGTGTGTGTTTGGGGGGTGTTGTGTGTGTGTGTGTGTGTGTTTGGCGGGTGTTGTGTGTGTGTTTGGGGGGTGTTGTGGGGGGGTGTTGTGTGTGTGTGTGTGTGTGTTTGGGTGGTGTTGTGTGTGTGTGTGTTTGGGGGGTGTTGTGTGTGTGTGTGTTTGGGGGGTGTTGTGTGTGTGTGTGTGTGTGTTTGGGGGGTGTTGTGTGTGTGTGTGTGTGTTTGGGGGGTGTTGTGTGTGTGTGTGTGTGTGTTTGGGGGGTGTTGTGTGTGTGTTTGGGGGGTGTTGTGTGTGTGTGTGTGTTTGGCGGGTGTTGTGTGTGTGTTTGGGGGGTGTTGTGGGGGGGGTGTTGTGTGTGTGTGTGTTTGGGGGGTGTTGTGTGTGTGTGTGTGTGTGTGTGTGTGTGTGTGTTTGGGGGGTGTTGTGTGTGTGTGTGTGTGTTTGGGGGGTGTTGTGTGTGTGTGTGTGTGTTTGGGGGGTGTTGTGTGTGTGTGTGTGTGTGTTTGGGGGGTGTTGTGTGGGTGTGTGTGTGTGTTTGGGGGGTGTTGTGTGTGTGTGTGTGTGTGTGTGTGTGTGTGTGTGTGTGTGTGTTTGGGGGGTGTTGTGTGTGTGTTTGGGGGGTGTTGTGTGTGTGTGTGTGTGTGTGTGTGTGTGTGTGTGTGTTTGGGGGGTGTTGTGTGTGGGTGTGTGTGTGTGTTTGGGGGGTGTTGTGTGTGTGTGTGTGTGTGTGTGTTTGGGGGGTGTTGTGTGTGTGTGTGTGTGTGGGTGTGTGTGTGTGTTTGGGGGGTGTTGTGTGTGTGTGTGTGTGTGTTTGGGGGGTGTTGTGTGTGTGTGTGTGTGTGTGTGTTTGGGGGGTGTTGTGTGTGTGTGTGTGTGTGTGTGTGTGTGTGTGTTTGGGGGGTGTTGTGTGTGTGTGTGGGTGTGTGTGTGTGTTTGGGGGGTGTTGTGTGTGTGTTTGGGGGGTGTTGTGTGTGTGTGTGGGTGTGTGTGTGTGTTTGGGGGGTGTTGTGTGTGTGTTTGGGGGGTGTTGTGTGTGTGTGTGGGTGTGTGTGTGTGTTTGGGGGGTGTTGTGTGTGTGTGTGGGTGTGTGTGTGTGTTTGGGGGGTGTTGTGTGTGTGTGTGGGTGTGTGTGTGTGTGTGTTTGGGGGGTGTTGTGTGTGTGTGTGTGTGTGTTTGGGGGGTGTTGTGTGTGTGTGTGTGTGTGTTTGGGGGGTGTTGTGTGTGTGTGTGTGTGTGTGTGTGTTTGGGGGGTGTTGTGTGTGTGTGTGTGTGTGTGTTTGGGGGGTGTTGTGTGTGTGTGTGTGGGTGTGTGTGTGTGTGTGTTTGGGGGGTGTTGTGTGTGGGTGTGTGTGTGTGTGTGTTTGGGGGGTGTTGTGTGTGTGTGTGTGTGTGTGTGTGTGTGTGTGTGTGTGTGTGTGTGTGTGTTTGGGGGGTGTTGTGTGTGTGTGTGTGTGTGTGTGTGTGTGTGTGTGTGTGTGTGTTTGGGGGGTGTTGTGTGTGTGTGTGTGTGGGTGTGTGTGTGTGTTTGGGGGGTGTTGTGTGTGTGTTTGGGGGGTGTTGTGTGTGTGTGTGGGTGTGTGTGTGTGTTTGGGGGGTGTTGTGTGTGTGTGTGTGGGTGGGTGTGTGTGTGTGTTTGGGGGGTGTTGTGTGTGTGTGTGTGTGTTTGGGGGGTGTTGTGTGTGTGTGTGTGTGTGTGTGTGTGTGTGTGTGTGTTTGGGGGGTGTTGTGTGTGTGTGTGTGTGTGTGTGTGTGTTTGGGGGGTGTTGTGTGTGTGTGTGTGTGTGTGTTTGGGGGGTGTTGTGTGTGTGTGTGTGTGTGTGTGTGTGTTTGGGGGGTGTTGTGTGTGTGTGTGTTTGGGGGGTGTTGTGTGTGTGTGTGTGTGTGTGTTTGGGGGGTGTTGTGTGTGTGTGTGTGTGGGTGTGTGTGTGTGTTTGGGGGGTGTTGTGTGTGTGTGTGTGGGTGTGTGTGTGTGTTTGGGGGGTGTTGTGTGTGTGTGTGTGTGGGTGTGTGTGTGTGTTTGGGGGGTGTTGTGTGTGGGTGTGTGTGTTTGGGGGGTGTTGTGTGTGTGTTTGGGAGGTGTTGTGTGTGTGTGTGTGTGTGTGTGTGTGTGTGTGTGTGTGTTTGGGGGGTGTTGTGTGTGTGTGTGGGTGTGTGTGTGTGTTTGGGGGGTGTTGTGTGTGTGTGTGTGTGTGTGTGTGGGTGTGTGTGTGTGTTTGGGGGGTGTTGTGTGGGTGTGTGTGTGTGTTTGGGGGGTGTTGTGTGTGTGTGTGTGTGTGTGTGTTTGGGGGGTGTTGTGTGTGTGTGTGTGTGTGTGTGTGTGTGTGTTTGGGGGGTGTTGTGTGTGTGTGTGGGTGTGTGTGTGTGTTTGGGGGGTGTTGTGTGTGTGTTTGGGGGGTGTTGTGTGTGTGTGTGGGTGTGTGTGTGTGTTTGGGGGGTGTTGTGTGTGTGTGTGTGTGTGTGTGTGTTTGGGGGGTGTTGTGTGTGTGTTTGGGGGGTGTTGTGTGTGTGTGTGTTTGGGGGGTGTTGTGTGTGTGTGTGTGTGTGTTTGGGGGGTGTTGTGTGTGTGTGTGTGTGTGTGTGTGTGTGTGTGTGTTTGGGGGGTGTTGTGTGTGTGTGTGTGTGTTTGGGGGTGTTGTGTGTGTGTGTGTGTGTGTGTGTTTGGGGGGTGTTGTGTGGGTGTGTGTGTGTGTTTGGGGGGTGTTGTGTGTGTGTGTGTGTGTTTGGGGGGTGTTGTGTGTGTGTGTGTGTGTGTTTGGGGGGTGTTGTGTGGGTGTGTGTGTGTGTTTGGGGGGTGTTGTGTGTGTGTGTGTGTGTGTGTGTGTGTGTGTGTGTGTGTGTGTGTTTGGGGGGTGTTGTGTGTGTGTGTTTGGGGGGTGTTGTGTGTGTGTGTGTGTGTGTGTGTGTGTGTGTGTGTGTTTGGGGGGTGTTGTGTGTGGGTGTGTGGGTGTGTGTGTGTGTTTGGGGGGTGTTGTGTGTGGGTGTGTGTGTTTGGGGGGTGTTGTGTGTGTGTGTGTGTGTGTGTGTGTGTTTGGGGGGTGTTGTGTGTGTGTGTGTGTGTTTGGGAGGTGTTGTGTGTGTGTTTGGGGGGTGTTGTGTGTGTGTGTGTTTGGGGGGTGTTGTGTGTGTGTGTGTGTGTGTTTGGGGGGTGTTGTGTGTGTGTGTGTGTGTGTGTGTGTGTGTGTGTTTGGGGGGTGTTGTGTGTGTGTGTGTGTGTGTTTGGGGGTGTTGTGTGTGTGTGTGTGTGTGTGTGTTTGGGGGGTGTTGTGTGGGTGTGTGTGTGTGTTTGGGGGGTGTTGTGTGTGTGTGTGTGTGTTTGGGGGGTGTTGTGTGTGTGTGTGTGTGTGTTTGGGGGGTGTTGTGTGGGTGTGTGTGTGTGTTTGGGGGGTGTTGTGTGTGTGTGTGTGTGTGTGTGTGTGTGTGTGTGTGTGTTTGGGGGGTGTTGTGTGTGTGTTTGGGGGGTGTTGTGTGTGTGTGTGTGTGTGTGTGTGTGTGTGTGTGTGTGTGTGTGTGTGTTTGGGGGGTGTTGTGTGTGTGTTTGGGGGGTGTTGTGTGTGTGTGTGTGTGTGTGTGTGTGTGTGTGTGTGTGTTTGGGGGGTGTTGTGTGTGGGTGTGTGGGTGTGTGTGTGTGTTTGGGGGGTGTTGTGTGTGGGTGTGTGTGTTTGGGGGGTGTTGTGTGTGTGTGTGTGTGTGTGTGTGTTTGGGGGGTGTTGTGTGTGTGTGTGTGTGTTTGGGAGGTGTTGTGTGTGTGTTTGGGGGGTGTTGTGTGTGTGTGTGTTTGGGGGGTGTTGTGTGTGTGTGTGTGTGTGTGTTTGGGGGGTGTTGTGTGTGTGTGTGTGTGTGTGTGTGTGTGTGTGTTTGGGGGGTGTTGTGTGTGTGTGTGTGTGTTTGGGGGTGTTGTGTGTGTGTGTGTGTGTGTGTGTTTGGGGGGTGTTGTGTGGGTGTGTGTGTGTGTTTGGGGGGTGTTGTGTGTGTGTGTGTGTGTGTGTTTGGGGGGTGTTGTGTGTGTGTGTGTGTGTGTGTTTGGGGGGTGTTGTGTGGGTGTGTGTGTGTGTTTGGGGGGTGTTGTGTGTGTGTGTGTGTGTGTGTGTGTGTGTGTGTGTGTGTGTGTGTTTGGGGGGTGTTGTGTGTGTGTTTGGGGGGTGTTGTGTGTGTGTGTGTGTGTGTGTGTGTGTGTGTGTGTGTGTGTGTTTGGGGGGTGTTGTGTGTGGGTGTGTGTGTGTGTTTGGGGGGTGTTGTGTGTGTGTGTGTGTGTGTGTGTGTTTGGGGGGTGTTGTGTGTGTGTGTGTGTGTGGGTGTGTGTGTGTGTTTGGGGGGTGTTGTGTGTGTGTGTGTGTGTTTGGGGGGTGTTGTGTGTGTGTGTGTGTGTGTGTGTGTGTGTGTGTGTGTGTTTGGGGGGTGTTGTGTGTGTGTGTGTGTGTGTGTGTGTGTGTGTGTGTGTTTGGGGGGTGTTGTGTGTGTGTGTGGGTGTGTGTGTGTGTTTGGGGGGTGTTGTGTGTGTGTTTGGGGGGTGTTGTGTGTGTGTGTGTGTGTGTGTGTGTGTTTGGGGGGTGTTGTGTGTGTGTGTGGGTGTGTGTGTGTGTTTGGGGGGTGTTGTGTGTGTGTGTGGGTGTGTGTGTGTGTGTTTGGGGGGTGTTGTGTGTGTGTGTGTGTTTGGGGGGTGTTGTGTGTGTGTGTGTGTGTGTGTGTGTGTGTTTGGGGGGTGTTGTGTGTGTGTGTGTGTGTGTGTTTGGGGGGTGTTGTGTGTGTGTGTGTGTGTGTGTTTGGGGGGTGTTGTGTGTGGGTGTGTGTGTGTGTTTGGGGGGTGTTGTGTGTGTGTGTGTGTGTGGGTGTGTGTGTGTGTTTGGGGGGTGTTGTGTGTGTGTGTGTGTGTGGGTGTGTGTGTGTGTTTGGGGGGTGTTGTGTGTGGGTGTGTGTGTGTGTGTTTGGGGGGTGTTGTGTGTGTGTGTGTGTGTGTGTGTTTGGGGGGTGTTGTGTGTGTGTGTGTGTGTGTGTGTGTGTGTGTGTGTGTGTGTGTGTGTGTGTGTGTGTGTGTGTTTGGGGGGTGTTGTGTGTGTGTGTGGGTGTGTGTGTGTGTTTGGGGGGTGTTGTGTGTGTGTGTGGGTGTGTGTGTGTGTTTGGGGGGTGTTGTGTGTGTGTGTGTGGGTGGGTGTGTGTGTGTGTTTGGGGGGTGTTGTGTGTGTGTGTGTGTGTGTTTGGGGGGTGTTGTGTGTGTGTGTGTGTGTGTGTGTGTTTGGGGGGTGTTGTGTGTGTGTGTGTGTGTGTGTGTGTGTTTGGGGGGTGTTGTGTGTGTGTGTGTGTGTGTGTGTTTGGGGGGTGTTGTGTGTGTGTGTGTGTGTGTGTGGGGGGGTGTTGTGTGTGTGTGTGTGTGTGTGTGTGTGTGTGTTTGGGGGGTGTTGTGTGTGTGTGTGTGTTTGGGGGGTGTTGTGTGTGTGTGTGTGTGTGTGTGTTTGGGGGGTGTTGTGTGTGTGTGTGTGGGTGTGTGTGTGTGTTTGGGGGGTGTTGTGTGTGTGTGTGTGTGGGTGTGTGTGTGTGTTTGGGGGGTGTTGTGTGTGGGTGTGTGTGTTTGGGGGGTGTTGTGTGTGTGTGTGTGTGTTTGGGGGGTGTTGTGTGTGTGTGTGTGTGTGTTTGGGAGGTGTTGTGTGTGTGTTTGGGAGGTGTTGTGTGTGTGTGTGTGTGTGTGTGTGTGTGTGTGTGTGTGTGTGTGTGTTTGGGGGGTGTTGTGTGTGTGTGTGTGTGTGTGTGTGTGTGTGTGTGTGTTTGGGGGGTGTTGTGTGTGTGTGTGGGTGTGTGTGTGTGTTTGGGGGGTGTTGTGTGTGTGTTTGGGGGGTGTTGTGTGTGTGTGTGTGTGTGTGTGTGTGTTTGGGGGGTGTTGTGTGTGTGTGTGTGGGTGTGTGTGTGTGTTTGGGGGGTGTTGTGTGTGTGTGTGGGTGTGTGTGTGTGTGTTTGGGGGGTGTTGTGTGTGTGTGTGTGTTTGGGGGGTGTTGTGTGTGTGTGTGTGTGTGTGTGTGTGTGTTTGGGGGGTGTTGTGTGTGTGTGTGTGTGTGTGTTTGGGGGGTGTTGTGTGTGGGTGTGTGTGTGTGTTTGGGGGGTGTTGTGTGTGTGTGTGTGTGTGTGTTTGGGGGGTGTTGTGTGTGTGTGTGTGTGTGGGTGTGTGTGTGTGTTTGGGGGGTGTTGTGTGTGGGTGTGTGTGTGTGTGTTTGGGGGGTGTTGTGTGTGTGTGTGTGTGTGTGTTTGGGGGGTGTTGTGTGTGTGTGTGTGTGTGTGTGTGTGTGTGTGTGTGTGTGTGTGTTTGGGGGGTGTTGTGTGTGTGTGTGGGTGTGTGTGTGTGTTTGGGGGGTGTTGTGTGTGTGTGTGGGTGTGTGTGTGTGTTTGGGGGGTGTTGTGTGTGTGTGTGTGGGTGGGTGTGTGTGTGTGTTTGGGGGGTGTTGTGTGTGTGTGTGTGTGTGTTTGGGGGGTGTTGTGTGTGTGTGTGTGTGTGTGTGTGTGTTTGGGGGGTGTTGTGTGTGTGTGTGTGTGTGTGTGTGTGTTTGGGGGGTGTTGTGTGTGTGTGTGTGTGTGTGTGTTTGGGGGGTGTTGTGTGTGTGTGTGTGTGTGTGTGTTTGGGGGGTGTTGTGTGTGTGTGTGTGTGTGTGGGGGGGTGTTGTGTGTGTGTGTGTGTGTGTGTGTGTGTGTGTGTTTGGGGGGTGTTGTGTGTGTGTGTGTGTTTGGGGGGTGTTGTGTGTGTGTGTGTGTGTGTGTGTGTTTGGGGGGTGTTGTGTGTGTGTGTGTGGGTGTGTGTGTGTGTTTGGGGGGTGTTGTGTGTGTGTGTGTGTGGGTGTGTGTGTGTGTTTGGGGGGTGTTGTGTGTGGGTGTGTGTGTTTGGGGGGTGTTGTGTGTGTGTGTGTGTGTGTGTGTTTGGGGGGTGTTGTGTGTGTGTGTGTGTGTGTTTGGGAGGTGTTGTGTGTGTGTTTGGGAGGTGTTGTGTGTGTGTGTGTGTGTGTGTGTGTGTGTGTGTGTTTGGGGGGTGTTGTGTGTGTGTGTGTGGGTGTGTGTGTGTGTTTGGGGGGTGTTGTGTGTGTGGGTGTGGGTGTGTGTGTGTGTTTGGGGGGTGTTGTGTGTGTGTGTGTGTGTGTTTGGGGGGTGTTGTGTGTGTGTGTGTGTGTTTGGGGGGTGTTGTGTGTGTGTGTGTGTGTGTGTGTGTTTGGGGGGTGTTGTGTGTGTGTGTGTGTGTGTGTGTGTGTGTTTGGGGGGTGTTGTGTGTGTGTGTGTGGGTGTGTGTGTGTGTTTGGGGGGTGTTGTGTGTGTGTTTGGGGGGTGTTGTGTGTGTGTGTGTGGGTGTGTGTGTGTGTTTGGGGGGTGTTGTGTGTGTGTGTGTGTGTGTGTTTGGGGGGTGTTGTGTGTGTGTGTGTGTGGGTGTGTGTGTGTGTTTGGGGGGTGTTGTGTGTGTGTGTGTGGGTGTGTGTGTGTGTTTGGGGGGTGTTGTGTGTGGGTGTGTGTGTTTGGGGGGTGTTGTGTGTGTGTGTGTGTGTGTGTGTGTTTGGGGGGTGTTGTGTGTGTGTGTGTGTGTTTGGGAGGT
>CM050206.1:36076837-36084337 GCA_027475355.1 Coilia nasus
CATCTACTGTGCTGCTCTACTGTGCTGCTCTACTGTTACTGTGCTGTTCTACTGTTACTGTGCTCATCTACTGTGCTGCTCTACTGTGCTGCTCTTCTGTGCTGATCTACTGTTACTGTGCTGCTCTACTGTTACTGTGCTCATCTACTGTTACTGTGCTGATCTACTGTGCTGCTCTACTGTTACTGTGCTGATCTACTGTTACTGTGCTGCTCTACTGTTACTGTGCTGTTCTACTGTTACTGTGCTCATCTACTGTGCTGCTCTACTGTGCTGCTCTTCTGTGCTGATCTACTGTTACTGTGCTGCTCTACTGTTACTGTGCTCATCTACTGTTACTGTGCTGATCTACTGTGCTGCTCTACTGTTACTGTGCTGTTCTACTGTTACTGTGCTGCTCTACTGTTACTGTGCTGTTCTACTGTTACTGTGCTGATCTACTGTTACTGTGCTGCTCTACTGTGCTGCTCTACTGTTACTGTGCTGATCTACTGTGCTGCTCTACTGTTACTGTGCTGCTCTACTGTTACTGTGCTCATCTACTGTTACTGTGCTGATCTACTGTGCTGCTCTACTGTTACTGTGCTGCTCTACTGTTACTGTGCTGCTCTACTGTTACTGTGCTGTTCTACTGTTACTGTGCTGATCTACTGTTACTGTGCTGCTCTACTGTTACTGTGCTGATCTACTGTTACTGTGCTGCTCTACTGTTACTGTGCTGATCTACTGTTACTGTGCTGCTCTACTGTGCTGCTCTACTGTTACTGTGCTGCTCTACTGTTACTGTGCTGATCTACTGTGCTGATCTACTGTGCTGCTCTACTGTTACTGTGCTGTTCTACTGTGCTGCTCTACTGTTACTGTGCTCATCTACTGTGCTGATCTACTGTTACTGTGCTGCTCTACTGTTACTGTGCTCATCTACTGTTACTGTGCTGATCTAATGTGCTGCTCTACTGTTACTGTGCTGCTCTACTGTTACTGTGCTGATCTACTGTTACTGTGCTGCTCTACTGTTACTGTGCTGCTCTACTGTGCTGATCTACTGTTACTGTGCTGATCTACTTTTACTGTGCTGCTCTACTGTGCTGGTCTACTGTTACTGTGCTGATCTACTGTTACTGTGCTGCTCTACTGTGCTGCTCTACTGTTACTGTGCTGATCTACTGTTACTGTGCTGATCTACTGTGCTGATCTACTGTGCTGATCTACTGTTACTGTGCTGTTCTACTGTTACTGTGCTCATCTACTGTGCTGCTCTACTGTGCTGCTCTACTGTGCTGATCTACTGTGCTGCTCTACTGTTACTGTGCTGCTCTACTGTTACTGTGCTGTTCTACTGTGCTGATCTACTGTTACTGTGCTGCTCTACTGTTACTGTGCTCATCTACTGTTACTGTGCTGCTCTACTGTTACTGTGCTCATCTACTGTTACTGTGCTGCTCTACTGTTACTGTGCTCATCTACTGTTACTGTGCTGATCTACTGTTATTGTGCTGATCTACTGTGCTGATCTACTGTTACTGTGCTGATCTACTGTTACTGTGCTGATCTACTGTGCTGATCTACTGTGCTGCTCTACTGTTACTGTGCTGCTCTACTGTTACTGTGCTCATCTACTGTGCTGATCTACTGTTACTGTGCTGCTCTACTGTTACTGTGCTCATCTACTGTTACTGTGCTGCTCTACTGTGCTGATCTACTGTTACTGTGCTGATCTACCGTTACTGTGCTGATCTACTGTGCTGATCTACTGTGCTGATCTACTGTGCTGCTCTACTGTTACTGTGCGGCTCTACTGTTACTGTGCTGCTCTACTGTGCTGATCTACTGTTACTGTGCTGATCTACTGTTACTGTGCTGATCTACTGTGCTGATCTACTGTTACTGTGCTGATCTACTGTTACTGTGCTGCTCTACTGTTACTGTGCTGCTCTACTGTTACTGTGCAGATCTACTGTTACTGTGCTGATCTACTGTTACTGTGCTGCTCTACTGTGCTGATCTACTGTGCTGATCTACTGTTACTGTGCTGATCTACTGTGCTGATCTACTGTGCTGCTCTTATGTTACTGTGCTGATCTTATGCTGCTGTGCTGATCTGATGCTGCTGTGACCTAATCCAGCAACAGGATGCTACAGAAACATACAGCTGAGCGCATGGCTGCAGTACTTCCAGGAAGCAGCAGGGGGCAGCGTTGCTCTGATGTTCTGCCTGCAGATGCACAAACAGCGCTTTGTGTTGACATGCAAGTCCACCAAAACAGAATCAACACACACACACACACACACACACACACACACACACACACACACACACACACACTTTCTCTGTGACACACACACTGTGTCGGAGGAGCCTGTAGTTTGGCTGTGCGGTGGCCTTCTCCAGCGCGTGTGTGAGTGTGTGTCTATGTGTGTGTGTGTGATTGTGTGTCTATGTGTGTGTGTGGGTGTGTTAATGCTTGAGAGCCAGAGGAGGATCATGGCTGTGTGTGTGTGTGAGTGTGTGTCTGTGTCTATGTGTGTGTGTGTGTGTCTGCTTGTGCGTGTGTCTGTGTCTGTGTCTATGTTTGAGTGTGTGTGTGTATATGTCTGCTTGTCTGTGTGTGTGAGAGAGAGAGTGAGTAAAGTGAGTCAAACTGCAATCCTGTGCACAGAGAGACAGTGAGACGAAAGAGAAAATAAGAGAGACAAGGACAGAGATAAATATAGAGGATACAGTGTGTGTGTGTGTGTGTGTGTGTGTGTGTGTGTGTGTGTGCGTGCGTGCGTGCGTGCGTGCGTGCGTGCGTGCGTGCGTGCGTGCGTGCGTGCGTGCGTGCGTGCGTGCGTGCGTGCGTGTGTGTGTGTGTGTGTCTGTGTGTGTGTACGAGTGTGTGCGTGTGTGTGTGCGTGTGTGTGTGTGTGTGTGGGGAGGGAGGGAGAGAGAGGAACAGTGGGAGAGAGAGAAGGAGTGAGAGGGGGAGAGATGGAGAGAGAGGAACAGAGAGGGGGAGAGCGAGAGTGAGAGGGGGAAGATAGAGAGAGAGGGGGATAGAGAGAGAGGGGGATAGAGAGAGAGGGGGAGAGCGAGAGAGAGAGGGGGATAGAGAGAGAGGGGGATAGAGAGAGAGGGGGAGAGATAGAGAGAGAGGGGGAGAGATAGAGAGAGAGGGGGAGAGCGAGAGTGAGAGGGGGAAGATAGAGAGAGAGAGGGGGATAGAGAGAGAGGGGGAGAGCGAGAGTGAGAGGGGGAAGATAGAGAGAGAGAGGGGGATAGAGAGAGAGTGAGGGGGGAGGAACAGGGGGAGAGAGAGAAGGAGTGAGATGGAGAGAGAGGAAGAGAGAGAGAGAGAGAGGGGTATAGAGAGAGAGGGGATAGAGAGGGGGAGAGAGAGAGAGAGAGAGGGGGATAGAGAGAGAGGGGATAGAGAGGGGGAGAGAGAAGGGGGAGAGAGAGAGAGAGAGGGGATAGAGAGGGGGAGAGAGAAGGGGGAGAGAGAGAGAGAGAGGGGATAGAGAGGGGGAGAGAGAAGGGGGAGAGAGAGAGAGAGGGGGATAGAGAGAGAGGGGTATAGAGAGAGAGGGGATAGAGAGGGGGAGAGAGAGAGAGAGAGGGGGATAGAGAGAGAGGATGAGAGAGAAGGGGGGAGAGAGGGAGAGGAAGAGAGAGAGAGGAACAGGAAGAGAGAGAGAGAGAGGAACAGGAGGAGAGAGAGATAGAGAGAGAGGGGGTAGGGAGAGAGAGGGGGGAGAGGCTGATATTGGTGGTATCAGCTTAGTTGAAATGAAGTAAAATCAGTTCAGACTCGTGCTTAACGTGTGACGTGTGACGTGAGCTTTATTTGTGCTTAACGTGTGACGTGAGCTTTATTTGTGCCTGACGTGTGCATTATTCAGACTCGTGCTTAACGCGTGACATGTGCATTATTCACACTCGTGCTTAACGTGTGATGTGAGCTTTATTTGTGCTTAACGTGTGACGTGTGCATTATTCAGACTGAACATGTGACGTCTTTTGTTTGTGCTTAACGTGTGATGTGTGACCTGAGCTTTATTTGTGCTTAACGTGTGACGTGTTTTATTTGTGCTTAACGTGTGACGTGTTTTATTTGTGCTTAACGTGTGACGTGTGCTTTATTTGTGCTTAACGTGTGACGTGTTTTATTTGTGCTTAACGTGTGACGTGTGCTTTATTTGTGCTTAACGTGTGACGTGTTTTATTTGTGCTTAACGTGTGACGTGTGCTTTATTTGTGCTTAACGTGTGACGTGTGCTTTATTTGTGCTTAACGTGTGACGTGTGTTTTATTTGTGCTTAACGTGTGACGTGTGACGTGTGTTTTATTTGTGCTTAACGTGTGACGTGTGCTTTATTTGTGCTTAACGTGTGACGTGTGTTTTATTTGTGCTTAACGTGTGACGTGTGCTTTATTTGTGCTTAACGTGTGACGTGTGTTTTATTTGTGCTTAACGTGTGACGTGTGTTTTATTTGTGCTTAACGTGTGACGTGTGCTTTATTTGTGCTTAACGTGTGACGTGTGTTTTATTTGTGCTTAACGTGTGACGTGTGTTTTATTTGTGCTTAACGTGTGACGTGTGTTTTATTTGTGCTTAACGTGTGACGTGTGTTTTATTTGTGCTTAACGTGTGACGTGTGCTTTATTTGTGCTTAACGTGTGACGTGTGTTTTATTTGTGCTTAACGTGTGACGTGTGCTTTATTTGTGCTTAACGTGTGACATGTGACGTGTTTTATTTGTGCTTAACGTGTGACATGTGACGTGTTTTATTTGTGCTTAACGTGTGACGTGTGCTTTATTTGTGCTTAACGTGTGACGTGTTTTATTTGTGCTTAACGTGTGATGTGTGACGTGTTTTATTTGTGCTTAACGTGTGACGTGTGCTTTATTCAGACTCATGCTTGACATGTGACATGTGCTTCATTTGGGATGACATCTTGAGTAGAATGTTTACTATTTTGCATCACGTGTTAAATAATGCAATGCATGTGCCTTAAAGGCGTACTTCCACGAGAAACCGTTTAGTACTTGCTCTTTTGAAATATGATAGGTCACCCCGAGTTGCATATGCATGCTGCATATCAAAATGTTTTTCTATCCCCGTTTTCTATATCAGTCAAAAGAAGACACTAGGCGGAAAAACGACCCAATGCAAAAAGGGCCTTCGGCGTGACGTAGACGTGGAAATACATATAAGAGAAACTGACCGAATGGGCTTTAAATAATGTTAGCCTGTTTGACTGACTCGCATAAGATTAGCAGGCTAGTTGAATGACTGAACTGCATTTAGCCGGGCACTTGCACTGTTTTGTCATGCAAATATTACCATTCTGAAACGTTCATTGACAAACGGTCAGGAAGCGACTGTGCTTGTGCCATCTCTCCTTCCTCTTCGGATTCAGGATCAAACACATAAGGCTGTATCTCCGTAGACATTCTGTGTGCAGTTTTAGCGCTGTCAAGTTGACTTTTCCCCTTTACCTTACTCTTACCGTACTCTTTACCTTACCCTTTAGCGCTATCAAGTTGACTGTGGGGCAAAGGAAGCTGCAGGGAGCGTGCCTCTGGTGAAATCGTGTCGTTCTCCCGGCCCCACCCCCTCTACCAAACTAAAACAACCTGAAACAGAAGCACTAGAACATTTTTTTCATTAAAACCAGCGCACAGGGCAATTATTAATACTAGAGAACACCGCAAAATTAATGAAAACACGATGGAAGTACACCTTTAAGAATGAGAATGTGTTTAGACTTTTGCAAGGGGGAGTTTTGAAAATTGTGTTCTACTCTCTGGAAATTGTTTAAGGTTTTGACAAAAGACTGAACGATTCTGTGAAAGAGTTCAAGCAGTTGAGAAAGTTGTTTGCACAATAGGTTTTAGTGCTTTAACATTTGAAAAACACTGTAATAAGAAGAAGCAAGAGATTTAGTCACAAGATGAAGGAGGTGTTATAAAGCCAATGTCCAGTCGAAACTCAATTTATCAAATATGTAGTTACCGCCGGGTGGCTTCGTAGGGCTGCAGTTACCGCCGTGTGGCTTCGTAGGGCTGCAGTTACCACCGGGTGGCTTCTTAGGGCTGCAGTGCTGCCGTGTGGCTTCGTAGGGCTGCAGTTACCGCCGTGTGGCTTCGTAGGGCTGCAGTTACCACCGGGTGGCTTCTTAGGGCTGCAGTGCTGCCGTGTGGCTTCGTAGGGCTGCAGTTACCGCTGGCTTCGTAGGGCTGCAGCTACCGCTGTGTGGCTTCGTAGGGCTGCAGCTACCGCTGTGTGGCTTCGTAGGGCTGCAGTGCTGTCGTTTGGCTTCGTAGGGCTGCAGTGCTGCTGTGTGGCTTCGTAGGGCTGCAGTTACCGCTGCCTTCGTAGGGCTGCAGCTACCGCTGTGTGGCTTCGTAGGGCTGCAGTGCTGCTGTGTGGCTTCGTAGGGCTGCAGTGCTGCTGTGTGGCTTCGTAGGGCTGCAGTGCTGCCGTTTGGGTGCACTGCATACTGGATTGCTGCTTTGGCAATATTTACATTCATGCCACTTAAATACCGAATTGAACTGAATTTTGAGAGAGAGAGAAAGAGACAGAGGGAGAGAGAAGGAGAGAGAGTGAGAGTGAGAAACAGATAGATGGAGAGAGAGAGTTGAGGTGAAATGTGACGGATAGTGTGAGATAGAGGGAGAGGGAGGGAATGAGAGGGATGGAGAGAGAGAGAGAGAGAGAGGGATGGAGAGAGAGAGGGAATGAGAGGGATGGAGAGGGAGGGAATGAGAGGGATGGAGAGAGAGAGAGAGAGAGAGAGAGGGATGGAGAGAGAGAGGGAATGAGAGGGATGGAGAGAGAGAGGGAATGAGAGGGATGGAGAGGGAGGGAATGAGAGGGATGGAGAGAGAGAGAGAGAGAGAGGGATGGAGAGAGAGAGGGAATGAGAGGGATGGAGAGGGAGGGAATGAGAGGGATGGAGAGAGAGAGAGAGAGAGAGGGATGGAGAGAGAGAGGGAATGAGAGGGATGGAGAGGGAGGGAATGAGAGGGATGGAGAGAGAGAGAGAGAGAGAGGGATGGAGAGAGAGAGGGAATGAGAGAGATGGAGAGGGAGGGAATGAGAGGGATGGAGAGGGAGGGAATGAGAGGGATGGAGAGGGAGAGAGAGAGAGAGAGAGAGAGAGGGATAGAGATGAATATGAAAGGGATGAAGATGAAATGAGAGTGATTGCTGTGCCCAGTACTGTGTGCTGTAGTAGAGATGAGATGAGTGTGTGTGTGTGTGTGTGTGTGTGTGTGTGTGTGTGTGTGTGTGTGTGTGTGTGTGTGTGTGCGTGTGTGTGTGTGTGCGTGTGTGTGTGTGTGTGTGTGTGTGTTTGTGTGTGAGTGTGTGTGTGTGTGTGTGTGTGTGTGTGTGAGTGTGTGTGTGTGTGTGTGTGTGTGTGTGTGTGTGTGCGTGTGTGTGTGAGTGTGTATGTGAGTGTGTGTGTTTGTGTGTGAGTGTGTGTGTGTGTGTGTGTGAGTGTGTG
>CM050206.1:36094337-36101837 GCA_027475355.1 Coilia nasus
AAAAGTAAACGAAAACAAAACTGAACTACTACTTATTGGCCCTAAAGACAAACGTGAAGCTCTCCTCCCCAGTCTAGGTAACCTAAACCAATATGTCAGAGAACAGGTAACTAGCCTAGGTGTCATCCTTGACTCTGACCTAAGCCTTAAACCACACATCAACAAAGTTACTAAAACAGCATACTTCCATCTAAGAAATATTGCAACAGTTCGTCCCTTCTTGACCCAGCCAGACGCTGAAAAACTTGTTCACGCATTTATTACAAGTAGATTAGACTACTGCAATGCCTTGTTCACAGGCCTCCCAAAAAAATCAATTGAAAAACTGCAGCTTATTCAAAACTCAGCTGCAAGATTACTAACAAAAACAAGAAAGATGGAGCATATTACTCCTGTACTGGCTGAACTACACTGACTACCTGTATCTTATAGAATTGACTTCAAAGTACTACTGCTGGTATTCAAAGCTGTAAATGGCCTTGCCCCATGCTATATTACTGATGCATTATCCTCTTATACCCCTGCACGAGCCCTTAGATCCGCTGATGCCGATCTCCTGAGGATTCCAGACGTACCATCCAAAAGGATCGGGGAATCGGCCTTCTCATACTACGCCCCAAAGAGATGGAATGCCCTACCACAGCACATCAGAGAAGCAGAATCCATCGACATCTTCAAGCGACAACTAAAGACCTACCAATTCAACCATGCCTATACCTAACTACTCAGACCAAAGTCCCTTCAGCCAGACTCTCCCGCCCAGATCAAAGGCCCTTCAAACAGTCACAGACTTCGCGTTACCAGCCCCGGGAGATGGGCTCCCCCGGGAGACGTGGTTCTGCCTGAGGTTTCTTCCTAAAAAAACAGGGAGTTTACTCACTGATTCCTGAGGTTTCTTCCTGAATTCACACAAATCAAACAACCCCTGTTGCTCCCTGGGGACAATAACAACCGACTGCGCCTAAATTAACTTTCCTCGTCTAGTGCCTCTGGTTTGCAAAGACTGCTGACCTATGTTCACATAAGAGCCCGCATTAACAGGGCATTGCATAGTTCTAGCGCCACTGGACTACAAAGATTGCTGACTAGGCTCTACAAAGACTGTCTACCCGTGTTCACGCAAGAGTCAGTTTGCTACTGTATTCATCTGCTCCGGCACCACTGGACTGCAAGAAATGTTAGAAACTCTATATTACTCTAACCTTATCACTCTATATTACTCTGTAGTACACTAGTCTCTCTGTACTCATATAGTCTCTCTGTACTCATATAGTCCCTCTGTAGTACACTAGTCCCTCTGTACTCATATAGTCCCTCTGTACTCATATAGTCTCTCTGTACTCATATAGTCCCTCTGTACTCATATAGTCTCTCTGTACTCATATAGTCCCTCTGTAGTACACTAGTGTTGGATTTTCCCTCTGGGAATTGCATTGTGTTCTTCCAACTAATGGCGTTTCCTAAAAAATGGAAGTTCAGGAGGAGTGTGACGAAATTTGTCACGCCCTTCTCGTTAACCTTTTCCAGTAACTTATTCACTGCTCACCTGTCAGTGTTTCTGCTCGCTTCTTTCCGCTCGCAAGGCCTCTGCTTGCTCACCTGTTTTCCAGGGTTGCTCCTAAGGATGCCTTACTCCGATCGCTGCTCGATAGCAAACACCAACATTCCCCAACTACTTCAAACCGGCAGCAGCTACTCTAAATATTTTCTCCGAGCTCCAGTCGACTTCCCGGTATCTGCCCAGCAAATTCTGGCATTGCTACGGAGCCTACCCTTCTGCTTCTCTCCCGCTGCCCGCTAAAGCGGCCATACACCTTGCCCTTTGCATTGGGAGCGTCATTTGACTTCCACATTTGCAAGGCTTGCGGATACAAAACCAAAGGTGTGTGCTGCGTCGCCTCCAAAGCTTTATTTTGGATAATTAGTGCGTGAAAAAGACATTGTGGCACTTGTATGTATGTTAGCAGGCTGGTAATGGCGCTAACCATGCTAAAACGCTGAGCAACTAACCGTGTTTAACAGTAATTAGCCAATGTTCGTTAGCTGCGATGCTAACCGTGCTACCAGTGTTACTTGCTGCCTTCGCCAACGTTGTTAGCGGCTATGCTGACAATGCTCCTGCCTAACAAAGTTTGCTTATTCCCCTAACATTGTCCATTGGGGCTATGAGGCGAAACAAGGTATTACACTCCTGTGGCATCAAGCCGAATTGGCCTACTAGTCACCACGAATGACAAATAACATTTTGGCATTTTTGCTGGGCTTGCCTGGTTTTCCCAGGCAGGGACTTGGCTTTCACATTACCTCGTTATGTCTCCTTTGCAGTTGCCCTGAGGCACAAGTGTGCAGTGTCTCAACATGCATCGTTCTCGTTCCATCGTTTGGTTTATTTGCCAATTACATTTCATATGTCCGGAATCTAGCTATTTTAGTGGATAGCGTACAATATGCACATGTTTTGTTGGGTACTGGTATCCATATTGGTTCGATACTTGCAGGATTCCTTACACTGCAGCCTGCGTGGCTGCAGATGGAGTACACTTGCTAACTACTTTATCAATCACTACAGGCCAGCAGATCTCGCACAGTAGTTTAAAGCATTGTTTACAGGTGCACACACATGGTTGGCACAAGTCTCGTTTGATGCACCAAGCTCGCTCTGCTAGGCTATGCTATTTTCTCTATTTGTCTGCAATAAAGCTTCAAAACCAGGCTGTTTACAGCATCCATCACTTATATAACGCAGAGAAGAAGCAGGAGAGGGGAGACCCCTCCTGTTGCACCCCAAGCCAAAACAAACTGAATAAATACTTTACATCACAGTGGCACTGGTTGTCTTCTACAGCAGCACCTTTACTATGCTCACCACTGCTTGTATTAGGCTACTCTGCCACTGCCAGTGTAGGGCTTGGCGCCTGTGCCCCTGTTGGAGAGCGCCGGACGTTGAACTACTCGTTTTACACTACGCTGCCGCTGCTAGCGTAGAGCTTGAAACCAGTGCCCCTATTGGAGAGCGCCGAATGTTGAACTGGACCACTGCTCGTATTAGGCTACACTGCCACCGCCAGTGTAAGGCTCGGAACCGTGCCCCTACTGGAGAGCGCTGGATGTTGAACTGGACCACTGCTCGTATTAGGCTACACTGCCGCTGCTAGCGTAGGGCCTGAAGCCAGTGCCCCTATTGGAGAGCGCCGAATGTTGAACTGGACCGCTGCTCGTATTGGCATTTCCTGCGTTCAAACCCCATACAGACCTAACGCTGATGGCTATGTTCTTTCTGGTGTATTTTGGGTTGCTTAGATGTAACGAATTCACGACTTCCAGTGCCAATTTCAACCCTCAAATTCACCTACGCGTCCGCAACCTACAATTCTAGATTCATTCATTATATCAATTACCGTGCCTCTGTCACCTCTCAGAATGATCCCCTCTTCATGTCCGACGGACGGCCAGTTACACGCTCGCTGTTTCAATCCCACCTTAAATCCATAACTACTCAAGTAAGAATCCCAGCAGATTGTTTCTCCTCTCACTCTTCTCGAATTGGCACAGCCACCACCGCAGCATCTAACGGTCTCCCCGAGCTATTATTCAAAACCCGATGGTCCTCGGTTGCTTATCAGTTATACATCTGATGTAATCCATCAGATCTAAAGAAAGCTCAGCTAACACTTACGTCGTGATTCGTACTGCACGGTCCTGGCCAAGGATCACTTAAACATTCGCCTCTTTTGGGGTGCTTGCTCGTTTTTTTTTCTCATGACACCTGCCTACGTAGGGTCATGCGAAGACTTGTTAGCACATCAGGACCCGGACCTGCGACCTTGCCCAAATACGCTCTACTCGCATATCATTTAAACGTCTCACTCGCCATCAATTTAAAATGTTTCACACTATCTCTTGAGATACTTTCTAAATCTCATTCAGGATCGATCATGCCTCTCGGGTGCTCGCGTGCCCCGTCGGACTTCTGCCGCGCAAGTCGTTCTGCTGGGGCCTCGTGGATGCACCTTGTGATCCATCCTGCCGCGCAGGCGGCTCTACCGCGTACAGCCTGGATCAAGAGACGCTCGCCAACTTTATTTGTACATGCTCATTCTCATCGCCACCTCAGATCAATCCCGAATGCTTCTCGGGTGCTCGCACATCCTGCCAGTCTTCTGCCGCGCAGTCGTTCTGTCAGGAACGGCGGATGCACTTTCTGATCCGTCCTGCCGAGCCCCCGGATCAAGAGAAGCGCCCCAAATTCTCTTTATCTTAATAATCGCTCGTTTACTCAAATTTCGGAACGTGAACTAGTGAAACTAAGATTACTCTTAGTAGAATAAAAAGACTCGATGCTTCCATTGCTTGATCAGGATCGTCAATTTATTACATAAAGATGACAAGATTAATCTGGTTGAATTGATTAACAATAACGATTAATAAAAATGATAAAATAAAGGAGCAGAGAAACGGTTACTCTTTAGTCAGAGTCTAAGTCTACTTTGAGCTACCCTGACTTCGCCCACAAGGTTGAAGACAGCAGCACTCAGCAGGATTCAAAGGTTTCCTATGTTGACCTCTCTCTCTGTCTGTCCGATCTGTCTGACTTGGATGCGGAAAAGACAGCATACATATACCCCAAAATCAACGTCGTAAATCATATGAGCGAACATAAAATAGCACATCCATATCTGTCCCTCTGTACTTATAGTCTCTCTGCAGTACACTAGTCCCTCTGTACTCATATAGTCCCTCTGTACTCATATAGTCCCTCTGTACTCATATAGTCCCTGTGTAGTACACTAGTCCCTCTGTACTCATATAGTCTCTCTGTAGTACACTAGTCCCTCTGTAGTACACTAGTCCCTCTGTACTCATATAGTCCCTCTGTACTCATATAGTCTCTCTGTACTCATATAGTCTCTCTGTAGTACACTAGTCCCTCTGTACTCATATAGTCTCTCTGTACTCATATAGTCCCTCTGTACTCATATAGTCCCTCTGTACTCATATAGTCCCTGTGTAGTACACTAGTCCCTCTGTACTCATATAGTCTCTCTGTAGTACACTAGTCCCTCTGTACTCATATAGTCCCTCTGTACTCATATAGTCTCTCTGTACTCATATAGTCTCTCTGTAGTACACTAGTCCCTCTGTACTCATATAGTCCCTCTGTACTCATATAGTCTCTCTGTAGTACACTAGTCTCTCTGTACTCATATAGTCCCTGTGTAGTACACTAGTCCCTCTGTAGTACACTAGTCCCTCTGTACTCATATAGTCCCTGTGTAGTACACTAGTCTCTCTGTAGTACACTAGTCCCTCTGTACTCATATAGTCCCTGTGTAGTACACTAGTCTCTCTGTACTCATATAGTCTCTCTGTACTCATATAGTCTCTCTGTAGTACACTAGTCCCTCTGTAGTACACTAGTCCCTCTGTACTCATATAGTCTCTCTGTAGTACACTAGTCCCTCTGTAGTACACTAGTCCCTCTGTACTCATATAGTCCCTCTGTAGTACACTAGTCCCTCTGTACTCATATAGTCCCTCTGTACTCATATAGTCTCTCTGTACTCATATAGTCTCTCTGTAGTACACTAGTCCCTCTGTGCTCATATATAGTCCCTCTGTACTCATATAGTCCCTCTGTACTCATATAGTCCCTCTGTACTCATATAGTCCCTCTGTACTCATATAGTCTCTCTGTACTCATATAGTCTCTCTGTAGTACACTAGTCCCTCTGTAGTACACTAGTCCCTCTGTACTCATATAGTCTCTCTGTACTCATATAGTCCCTCTGTACTCATATAGTCCCTCTGTACTCATATAGTCCCTCTGTACTCATATAATCAGGCTTAGAAGTCATCTGAGCAGTCTGCTGTGCAGAACAACCAAAGATTTGAGATGAAAAGATGACTCACTCAGCCAGGGTACGACAAGGTCACCGCACACACACACACACACACACACACACACACACCAGAGGTCACCGCACACACACACACACACACACACACACACCAGGGGTCACCGCACACACACACACACACACACACACACACCAGAGGTCACCGCACACACACACACACACACACACACACACACACACCAGAGGTCACCGCACACACACACACTCACACCAGAGGTCACCGCACACACACACACACACACACACACACACACACACACACACACACACACACCAGAGGTCACCGCACACACACACACACACACACACACACACACACACACACACACACCAGAGGTCACCGCACACACACACACACACACACACACCAGAGGTCACCGCACACACACACACACACACACACACACACACACACCAGAGGTCACCGCACACACACACACACACACACACCAGAGGTCACCGCACAGACACACACACACACATACACGCACACACACACACACCAGAGGTCACCGCTGGCTTCAGAGGGAAGTTGGCCATCTTTGTGTTGTACAGTGTCTTTGCAGCAGGCCAGGAGGAAGTTGGGTTGTTTCTTATGTTTATTGTGGGTAGCATTGGCACACTTGTAGCTTATGTTTATTGTGGGTAGCATTGGCACACTTGTTTATGTTTATTGTGGGTAGTATTGGCACACGTGTAGCTTATGTTTATTGTGGGTAGCATTGGCACACTTGTAGTTTATGTTTATTGTGGGTAGCATTGGCACACGTGTAGCTTATGTTTATTGTGGGTAGCATTGGCACACGTGTAGCTTATGTTTATTGTGGGTAGCATTGGCACACTTAATAATAATAATAATAATAATAATAATAATAATAATAAAACTTTACTTGTATAGCACAGCTCATACATGCAATATGCAACTCAAAGTGCTTTACAGTTTAGCAGGGTTGTTGCAAGACAACATTTCTTGCGGTTCAGTGGGTGTGTGTGATTATAATTGTCATTAGAATATTGTTATACTTATTATGATGCATTATGAAAGGGTGTGTGTGTGTGTGTGTGTATGTGTGTGTGTGCGTGTGTGTGTGTGTGTGTGTGTGTGTGTGTGTGTCTGTGTTTGTAGAAGGCGTAGTGTCCTCATTAGTGGGTAGGCTGGCTTTGTGTCTTGTTGTTATTTATTTATTGACGTATCTATTTTGTAAACAGCACAGAGTTGAAGCAGAGCAGATCACGTCAGTGTAAACTAGTCTCATGGCACACACGCTCACACACAGACACACAGACACACAGACACAGACACACACACACACACACACACACACACACACACACACACACACACACACACACACACACACACACACACACACACACACACATACACACACTGCTCTCCAGAAGGAGACAATATGACTTTTGGTATTACTGTCTAGACCATTAGGGCTTATGAGCCATTGACTGTCCCTGTGTGTGTGTGTGTGTGTGTGTGTGTGTGGATGTGGATGTGTGTGTGTGGGTGTGTGTGTGTGTGTGTGTGGGGGGGGGGGGTACAAGTCACATTAGGATATGCACTATGATG
>CM050206.1:36104337-36109337 GCA_027475355.1 Coilia nasus
TATGAGAGCATCTCAAGGAAGGTACCCCCAGACCTCATAGAAGAGGTCCCCGACCTCGTGTACCCCCAGACATCATAGAAGAGGTCCCCGACCTCGTGTACCCCCAGACATCATAGAAGAGGTCTCCCCCAGACATCATAGAAGAGGTCCCCAACCTCGTGTACCCCCAGACATCATAGAAGAGGTTTTCGACCTTGTGTACCCCCAGATATCATAGAAGAGGACTCTGACAGCACTGTTACCCCCAGACATCATAGAAGAGGTCCCCGACCTCGTGTACCCCCAGACATCATAGAAGAGGTCCCCGACCTCGTGTACCCCCAGACATCATAGAAGAGGTCCCCGACCTCGTGTACCCCCCGACATCATAGAAGAGGTTTTCGACCTTGTGTACCCCCAGACATCATAGAAGAGGTCTCCCCCAGACATCATAGAAGAGGTCTCCAAGTCTCCGATCTCGTGGACAAGGCACAACTAGCACAGCACACCAAGAGCAAAGACAAGGTCCCAGAAGGTCAACATCCTCCAAGGCTGTCCCAGAAGGTCAACATCCTCCAAGGCTGTCCCAGAAGGTCAACATCCTCCAAGGCTGTCCCAGAAGGTTAACATCCTCCAAGGCTGTCCCAGAAGGTCAACATCCTCCAAGACTGTCCCAGAAGGTCAACATCCTCCAAGGCTGTCCCAGAAGGTCAACATCCTCCAAGGCTGTCCCAGAAGGTCAACATCCTCCAAGACAGACAATCCCAGAGGGATTCCCAGAGGGACAGCTCACACAGTACCACCCCAAGCTCCACTCAGCTGGAACAACAGCGACAGTGAGCCAGACCAAGTGGATGAAGACTCTACTGTGTCTGATGGGGACCAGAAAGGGATGTAGTAGCTAAAGGACTTAACTTTGCCATCTTGCCTAATCAGCTTCCCACAGTGGTCCTTATCACAGCCACAGTCAGCCATCTGGAACACCATACCTCCGGCAGAAGCAGAGCCAATCAGGAACACCATACCTCAGGCAGAAGCAGAGCCAATCAGGAGGAACGCATCAGCAGCACTTACTAGTGCCAAGGCCCCACCGTCCGATCTTACCCACCCAGAGACAAGAGCAATTACACTCTGAGCAAGGACAAAAACATACTACTGCAGACAAACATCAGCATACTACTGCAGACAAACATCAGCATACTACTGCAGACACACATCAGCATACTACTGCAGACAAACATCACCATACTACTGCAGACACACATCAGCATACTACTGCAGACACACATCAGCATACTACTGCAGACAAACATCACCATAGTAACAGCAGACACAAACATCACCATAGTAACTGCAGACAAACACCATACTACTGCAGACACAAACATCACCATACTACTGCAGACACAAACATCACCATAGTAACAGCAGACACAAACATCACCATAGTAACAGCAGACACAAACATCACCATAGTAACATCAGACAAACATCACCATACTACTGCAGACACAAACATCACCATAGTAACAGCAGACAAACATCACCATAGTAACAGCAGACACACATCAGCATACTACTGCAGACACAAACATCACCATAGTAACAGCAGACACAAACATCACCATAGTTACAGCAGACACAAACATCACCATAGTAACAGCAGACACAAACATCACCATACTACTGCAGACACACATCACCATAGTAACAGCAGACACAAACATCACCATAGTAACAGCAGACACAAACATCCCCATACTACTGCAGACACAAACATCACCATAGTAACATCAGACAAACATCACCATAGTAACAGCAGACACAAACATCACCATAGTAACATCAGACAAACATCACCATAGTAACAGCAGACACAAACATCACTATACTACTGCAGACACAAACATCACCATAGTAACAGCAGACACAAACATCACTATACTACTGCAGACACACATCACCATAGTAACAGCAGACACAAACATCCCCATACTACTGCAGACACAAACATCACCATAGTAACATCAGACAAACATCACCATAGTAACAGCAGACACAAACATCACCATAGTAACATCAGACAAACATCACCATAGTAACAGCAGACACAAACATCACCATACTACTGCAGACACAAACATCACCATAGTAACAGCAGACACAAACATCACCATAGTAACAGCAGACACAAACATCACTATACTACTGCAGACACACATCACCATAGTAACAGCAGACACAAACATCACTATACTACTGCAGACACAAACATCACTATACTACTGCAGACACAAACATCACCATAGTAACAGCAGACACAAACATCACTATACTACTGCAGACACAAACATCACCATAGTAACAGCAGACACAAACATCACCATAGTAACAGCAGACACAAACATCACCATACTACTGCAGACACAAACATCACCATAGTAACAGCAGACACAAACATCACCATACTACTGCAGACACAAACATCACCATAGTAACAGCAGACACAAACATCACCATACTACTGCAGACACAAACATCACTATACTACTGCAGACACAAACATCACCATAGTAACAGCAGACACAAACATCACCATACTACTGCAGACACACATCACCATAGTAACAGCAGACACAAACATCACTATACTACTGCAGACACACATCACCATAGTAACAGCAGACACAAACATCACCATACTACTGCAGACACAAACATCACTATACTACTGCAGACACAAACATCACCATAGTAACAGCAGACACAAACATCACCATACTACTGCAGACACACATCACCATAGTAACAGCAGACACAAACATCACCATACTACTGCAGACACACATCACCATAGTAACAGCAGACACAAACATCACCATACTACTGCAGACAAAGGGAGATGCACAGTCGTGCGAAACACAACTGATTATCACTCCAAGGTGAACACCCTACTCAGTGACACCGACACATATGAGGGACTAAAGGGAGAGCCAATCAACAGCTACAGGAAGAGGGTCATTCACTGCCTGCAAGAGTTCAAGACTGCTGAAGCCATTGATAGCCAAATGTACCTACAGTATTACTGACTACTCAGGGGAGACCATTCCATGCATTTATGCTGTTCCATCGATGCCTGAGGAAGGCCCCTACCCAGACGATCCCTAAGGAAGGAAGGAAGGGGCCCTCAGACGATCCCTAAGGAAGGAAGGGGCCCTCAGACGATCCCTAAGGGAGGAAGGGGCCCTCAGACGATCCCTAAGGAAGGAAGGGGCCCTCAGACGATTCCTAAGGAAGGAAGGAAGGGGCCCTCAGACGATCCCTAAGGAAGGAAGGGGCCCTCAGACGATCCCTAAGGGAGGAAACGGCCTTCAGACGATCCCTAAGGAAGGCCCCTTAGAACTATTGTGAGCAGCATCAACTGGGTCACCTACAACATTGCTGAAGTCCTTGCAACGATTCTGTCCCCTCTGACAGCAAGCACCCCACATCACATCCAGAACTGTGTGTGTATGGACCAACCTCACCCCAGCCCAGATTTGTGTGTGTGTCTGTGTCTCTGTCTATCTGTGCGTTTATATGTGTGTGTGTGTGTGTGTGTGTCTGTGTGTTGCACACTAGGACCAACCTCACCCCAGCCCATATTTGTGTGTGTGTATGTTTGTGTGTGTCTGTGTCTCTGTCTATCTGTGTGTTTATATGTGTGTGTGTGTGTGTCTGTGTGTGTGTGTTGCACACTAGGACCAACCTCACCCCAGCCCAGATTTGTGTGTGTGTCTCACACATGCACACACACACACAGTGGTGTGGAGCTACAGCTGTAAAGACGCACACACACACACACACACACACACACACACACACAGGGTGGCGTGAAGCTGCAGCTGTAAGCGGGGGTTGTGTTGACACTTGAAAAGTCTGTAATATGTGGAAAGTGTTTGAATCTCTGAATCTCTGTAATGTGTGTGTGTGTGTGTGATATCTGTAATGTGTGTGTGTGTGTGTGTGTGTGTGTCATATCTGTAATGTGTGTGTTTGTGTATGTGTGATACCTGTAATGTGTGTGTGTGTATGTGTGATACCTGTAATGTGTGTGTGTGTATGTGTGTGTCTGTGTGTGTGATATCTGTAATGTGTGTGCTTATGTGTGTGTGATACCTGTAATGTGTGTGTGTTTATGTGTGTGTGATACCTGTAATGTGTGTGTTTATGTGTGTGTGATATCTGTAATGTGTGTGAGTGGGTGTGTGTGATACCTGTAATGTGTGTGAGTGGGTGTGTGTGATACCTGTAATGTGTGTGTTTATGTGTGTGTGATATCTGTAATGTGTGTGAGTGGGTGTGTGTGATACCTGTAATGTGTGTGTTTATGTGTGTGTGATATCTGTAATGTGTGTGAGTGGGTGTGTGTGATACCTGTAATGTGTGTGAGAGGGTGTGTGTGATACCTGTAATGTGTGTGTGTATGTGTGTGTGATACCTGTAATGTGTGTGTGTTTATGTGTGTGTGATACCTGTAATGTGTGTGAGTGGGTGTGTGTGATACCTGTAATGTGTGTGTGTATATGTGTGTGTGATACCTGTAATGTGTGTGAGTGGGTGTGTGTGATATCTGTAATGTGTGTGTTTATGTGTGTGTGATACCTGTAATGTGTGTGTGTATGTGTGTGTGATACCTGTAATGTGTGTGTGTTTATGTGTGTGTGATACCTGTAATGTGTGTGAGTGGGTGTGTGTGATACCTGTAATGTGTGTGAGTGGGTGTGTGTGATACCTGTAATGTGTGTGTGTGTGTGTGTGTGTGTGTCATATCTGTAATGTGTGTGTTTGTGTATGTGTGATACCTGTAATGTGTGTGTGTGTATGTGTGATACCTGTAATGTGTGTGTGTGTATGTGTGTGTCTGTGTGTGTGATATCTGTAATGTGTGTGCTTATGTGTGTGTGATACCTGTAATGTGTGTGTGTTTATGTGTGTGTGATACCTGTAATGTGTGTGTTTATGTGTGTGTGATATCTGTA
>CM050206.1:36116837-36136837 GCA_027475355.1 Coilia nasus
CACACACACTACACACACACTAACCACAGAAGTTAACAAATCCCTCATCACAGCTGCCTCCCGAGCTTTCCTCGGTTAATAAATGCAATGACTTTGCATCTTTTTTCAAGGGAAAAATTGATAAGATACGACTGAATATAGCTTCCCAATTGCAAATAGCTCAAAATCTGGAACCACTGGCTATAGAGAGAGGGGACCTCAACCTAATGCCAACATTTGACTTAGTTGACTATGAAACCCTTGAAAAAACCGTACAAAATCTCAGTTCTTCCACATCTGAACTGGATATTTTGCCCACAATTTTTTCAAATCTGTTCTTCATCTTATATCAGCCGATGTACTTCAGATTATAAATACATCACTACAGACTGGCATATTTCCTTCCTCTTTAAAAAATGCAGTTGTAAAACCCTTACTGAAAAAGAATAACCTTGATGGTTCAGTGTTTAATAACTACAGGCCCATATCCAATTTACCATTTATTGGAAAAATAATCGAAAAAATTGTTTTTAATCAATTAACTGCCTTTCTTACATCAAATAGCTGTTTTGATAAGTTTTAGTCAGGTATGTGCAAATCATCAAAAACAACTCAGTCAATTACCATGGTTATGCTGACGACACCCAAGTCTACTTAGCTCTATCACCCAATGACTATACCCCCTTGAGTCTCTCTGTGGGTGTATCGATCAAATCAACAACTGGATGTCACACAATTTTCTTCAGCTGAACGCAGATAAAACTGAAGTAATTGTATTTCACTAGTTCACGTTCCGAAATTTGAGTAAACGAGCGATTATTAAGATAAAGAGAATTTGGGGCGCTTCTCTTGATCCGGGGGCTCTCCGCGGAAGAGCCGCCTGCTGCAGCAGGACGGATCAAAAAGTGCATCCGCCGTTCCTGCGAGCGACTGCGCGACAGAAGACTGGCAGGATGTGCGAGCACCCAAGAAGAATTCGGGATCGATCTCAGGCGGCGATGAGGATGAGCATGTACAAATACAGTTGGCGAGCGTCTCTTGATCCAGGCTCTACGCGGTAGAGCCGCCTGCTGCGGCAGGACGGATCACAAGGTGCATCCACAAGGCCCAAGCGGAACGACTGCACGGCAGAAGTCCGAAGGGACGGCGCAAGCACCCGAGAGGCATGATCAATCCCGAATAAGATTTAGAAAGTATCTCATGAGATATTTTAAATTGATGGCGAGTGAGACATTTAAATGATATGCAAGTAGAGCGCATTTGGGCGAGGTCGCAGGCCAGGGTCCTAATGTGCTAACAAGTCTTCGCATGACCCTACGCAGGCAGGTGTCACGAGAAAAACCGAGCAAGCAAAAGAGGCAAATGTTTAAGGGACCCTTGGCCAGGACCGTGCAGTACGAATCACGACGTAAGTGTTAGCTGAGCTTTCTTTAGGTCTGATGGATTACATCAGATGTATAACTGATAAGCATCCGAGGACCATCGGCCGAGGGTTTTGAATAATAGCTCGGGGAGACCGTTAGATGCTGCGTTGGTGGCTGTGCCAATTCTAGAAGAGTGAGAGTAGTGACAATCTGCTGGGATACTTACTTGAGTAGTTATGGATTTAAGGTGGGATTGAACAGTGAGCGTGAAATTGGCCGTCCGTCGGACATGAAGAGGGTTTCATTCTGAGAGGTGACGGAGGCACGGTAATTCATATAATGAATGAATCTAGAATTGTAGGTTGCGGGCGCGTAGGTGAATTTAATGGTTGAAATTGGCACTGGAAGTCGTGAATTCGTTACATCTAAGCAGCCCAAAATACGCCAGAAAGAACGCAGCCATCAGCGTTAGGCCTGTATGGGGTTTGAACGCAGGAAATTAATGAATGGTGATGGGGAGCCGAAAGTCGAGAGTAGCCGGTTTGACCTTACGGATACCTTTAATCATTAGAGAAATGCAGTAGCTAGGGAGCAATTTGCTGACTGGGAAGTAAACTAGTTCTGCTGCTACGGCTGAAGCGTTGGTCAGAGTACGCAGGTACTCCTCGATTTCCTTAGCTGAAACAGGTCAGACAAAGCGTGCATAGGCACAGCCTGATAGCCTCAAATGTGTAGGGATTTGCGATGAAGAACATTGAGGCATTAAACCGAAAGTGCTTCTGTCAATGGAGTCAGGTCCAGGGCCACAGCCGGAGCCAATATTCCAGAATTCTGGAAGGCCAAAGCGAAATCACTGTCCGTGAGGTGAACTAGTTCTGCTGCTAGAGCTGGTGCATTGACCAGAGTACGCAGGTACTCCTCAATTTTCTTAGCGGAAATAAACAGGGCAGACGAAGCGTGCGTGGGAACTAGCGCGATAGCTGCCAGTGTGTGGGAATTTGCAAGGGGAGCGTCTTGAGGCGTGAACCGAAACCGATGCGTTGCCCTTTGATGTTTTGCACGAAATAAATTACTCTTTATGTAGCCACCCTTTATATTAATTGTTTTTTTTATTTATTTATTTATTTATTTTATTTACTTCTTTTTTGGACCTACAGAACATGACTAAATTATCTCCGATTATTTATCAGTCACACTCTCGGGGAAAGGCGAAAACCCACGTTACCCAAAGAAAAACCACTCTTGCCAATTTTGTGGAAAAACATTGGGAAGTCTGGGAAAAATTCCTTTACCAGCACCATAACAAATGGCTACTCAGGGTTGGACAGCCGAGAGTGGACGTGTGCTACACCACTGTTAAGATTACGAAAAATAAGATGACCGTTACAGGCAAAGCGCTATTAACCTACGTGTAAAATTATTCGATTTCAAAGTGGCGCTAAAAGGCATAAGTCTATAAAATGCTACTGGGTCATTTCCAGGAGGTCCCATTTTCCGTGGGTGGTTCAACCTCCGAAATATATTCCTGCCCACCTGCCCAGGACGACACAGTAATGCAGTTTAACATCCAGCGGTCATGGGGCATGGTTCCAAGCCCTACACTGGCAGCCGCAGAGTAGCCCAAAACAAGCAGTGGTGAGCATAGAATAGGTGCTGCTGTAGAAGACAGCCAGTGCCACTGTGATGTAAAGTATTTATTCAGTTTGTGTTGGCTTGAGGTGCAACAGGAGGTGTCTCCCCTCTCCTGCTTCTTCTCTGCGTTATATAAGTGATGGATGCTGTAAACAGCCTGGTTTTGAAGCTTTATTGCAGACCAAATAGAGAAAATAGCATAGCCTAGCAGAGCGAGTTTGGTGCATCAAACGACTTGTGCCAACCATGTGTGTGCACCTGTACACAATGCTTTAAACTGTGCGAGATCTGCTGGCCTGTAGTGATTGATAAAGTAGGTGGCAAGTGTACTCCATCTGCAGCCACGTGACCAGTAGGACAATTCGGCTTGATGCCACGGGAGTGTAATACCTTGTTTCGCCTCATAGCCCCAATGGACAATGTTAGGGGAAGAGGGGGCGCTATTTCACTCAATACAAATGCTGGCTCAAAAACGGAAGAGGTATGACTATAATGGGAGTGAAGGAACGACCCGGTAAATTAAGGACCAGATTATTTGATAAAGATGTCTGCTAATGTGGAATTCGAAGTTTGCACATGTGTACGGGGTACATTGTGACGGGTTTGATGGAGAAGTAAAACCGCTCTGCGGAGTGGTGGGCGGTTCAACTGTGTGTAAGCACCAGCATAGGGAAATGAGAGCCGCTTCATCAGGGCACTGATCAGCACGAACCACTTCAAAGGGAACCTTAGTTAGGGTGACCAACCGTCCGGTTTTCCCCGGACATGTCCGTATTTTACGTCCTGTCCGGGGTGTCCTGTTTTTTTTTTTAGAAAATGAGGAAATGTCCGGGTTTTTAAAATTACCTTTCATATAGTTCCTTTCTTACACGGCTTTGCTTTCATAGGACCAGTAAAATGACAGGCACTAGGGCACTGCGCACGGCACTATATGTGACGTCACCCCTGAGCCGCTAGGTGCGTCAGTGCAGGCAGCCCTCGTCTATCAGAAGGCAGACAGCGTGGTCGTCCCTCGGCAGGACCACGCCTAAGCGCAAGTGCACGTTTACACACCGGGGCGAGACAAGTGGGAAGCCTTGTGCACAGTGTGCAAAGCAGGCACTTATGTCTCGCTGTCCAGTGGTGGTGCCAGGGACCTAAAATTCCACCTGGACACCGAAAAACATAAAAAGGCTGTTCGAGGCGAGAGCAGCGCCAGTTCCATCAGCATGTATTGTGTGAGATGAGGATGCTGTGAATGCAGCGGAGGCTACCTGGTCATTTCACACTGTGAAACACCACCATAGTTATTTAATTTATTTTTTTAGAAGACAATAACCTTCTTTTCCAATAGCCTACAACAGACATTGTATGACTGAAATTGAGGCTACTGAGTATCAGTGTTGTTGAGAGTTATTGTTAACTGTTATGTGTTATGTCTAATACTGAGAGAAGTTGTTATTATTTCTTTCATTGTGTGCATTCATAAGAGAAATTGTAAAGCACTTTTTGAATAAATTGAAGATGAATGTATGTAATTGAAGTTATTACGCCTGGGTGTCCTGGTTTTCACCAATGAAAATATGGTCACCCTACCTTAGTCAAACTAAGTATGTTGCCGAAGCCACTAAAGATAACGTAACCGAATTAATTCGAGTAAAACTCCGAAGGAACCAGCCAATATAAGTTTGCTTAGTAGCAAACGTTGCTAACATCCCACCACGAAAACAGACCTTGACTGTGTAGATTCTCATTCATCCGGGCCACAGCAATCGAAGGAGCCAGGCCGCAAACGACTGGACCTCCTTTGGAGCTTGAAGACGCTTCACCCCTCGTCCGAAGGCTGAATAAGAAAACTTTGTTAGGCAGGAGCAGTGTCAGCATAGCCACAAACAACGTTGGCGAAGGCAGCAAGTAACACTGGTAGCACGGTTAGCATCGCGGCTAACGAACATTGGCTAATTACTGTTAAACACGGTTAGTTGCTCAGCGTTTTAGCATGGTTAGCGTCGTTACCAGCCTGCTAACATACATACAAGAGCCACGGCCGATTTCCCGTGCGTTGATTACCCGAACGGACGTCTATTCAGTGCAAACATACGCAAAATCTGAGTAAATTGCATTTGCTTGGTAGCAAAGGTTGCCAATATCCCACCACGAATTCAGGCCTTGTAAGTATAGCTGCGTTGTTAGTATTAGCATCGAAATTAGCAGTATTAGCATCGAAGTTAGCAGTATTAGCAGCAAAATTAGCAAGTACCACAGGTAAGGCAGCCCGTATCACGGCTAACAAACACTAGCTAATCACATTAGACATCACATTGAGACATTAAGGGGATAGGGAAGGTGTAGCGACGCGGTCGCTACAGCTTTGGAGGCGGCGCACATTACAAGACATAAGATACATTACATACATACAAGACATTAAGGGGATAGGGAAGGTGTAGCGACGCGGTCGCTACAGCTTTGGAGGCGGACGAGACATTAAGGGGGGCGCAGCACGCGCCTTTGGTTTTGTATCCGCAAGCCTCGCAAATGTGGAAGTCAAATGACTCTCCCGATGCAAAGGGCAGGGTGTATGGCCGCTTTGGCGGGCAGCGGGAGAGAAGCAGAAGGGTAGGCTCCGTAGCGATGCCAGAATTCGCCCGGGCCGAAGAGGGATACCGGGAAGTCGACTGAAGCTCGGAGAAAATATTTAGAGTAGCTGCTGGCGGTTTGAAGTAGTTGGGAAATGTTGGTGTTTGCTATCGAGCAGCGATCGGAGTAAGGCATCCTTAGGAGCAACCCTGGAAAACAGGTGAGCAAGCAGAGGCCTTGCGAGCGGAAAGAAGCGAGCAGAAACACTGACAGGTGAGCGGTGAATAAGTTACCGGAAAAGGTTAATGAGAAGGGCGTGACAAATTTCGTCACGCTCCTCCTGAACTTCTGTTTTTTTTAGGAAACGCCATTTGGGAAAAAGGAAGACAGACGTAGGATCACCACTGCTCTTGAGACTAAGGGGCTTAAAGCAAAAGATACTGTTAAAAATCTTGGTGTCTTTATTGACAGTGAACTAACATTCAACAGTCACATGAAAGCAATCACTAAATCTTCATTCTATCACCTAAAAAACATTGCTAAACTCAGAGGTCTTATGTCAAAACAAGATATGTAAGCGTAGCGTGAAGTTCTACCAGGAAGACGTAATGCGCGTCATCAGTTAGCTGTCGTCCAATCAGCACGTAACATCTGTCTTTAAATACGTCATCTTACCTACCTGCTTTGCTGCTCACAGGTGTATTCCGCTGTTCGCCCTCCTCCCACCCCAGCATCCATCCAAGGGTCCTGTCCGTGTCCAGTGGGTCCTGACGATGATGTCTAATCCGCCATGCCTCTTGATCGATCTTTTGATGTCTCTTCTACGTCTGCCTCTTCACTGGCCCCCCGATGTCTCCTCTACCTCGGCATCTCCACTGATCGACCTCGGATTTCTGGTCTCCTCCTTATCCTTCCGAATCCCTCCCTATACTCACTCGGGATTCCAGCTACAGCCCCTCCATGAACAGTTCAATTCTCTGCCACATACATTGGGGTGACACTGCTTTGTTCCCGGATGTTGGATTTCCTGTCACCTGAGCGACAACCTGGACTCTATCAGCTCATTGAGCACCAGTTCCGCCTCAGGCAGTTAGGCTTTCCCCCTAGAGTCGTGGTTCTGCCCAAGGTTTCTTCCTCATTAAGAATATTTAGGGAGTTTTTCCTTGCCCCGGTGCTCCGGGGGGACCCAGAGTTGTGCTCTTGGAATCCTCTGTTTCCCTTTTCAATGCATTATGTATCGTATTCAATGTTTGTTATGCATCATATGTTTCTGGAAGTTCATTGTCTACCTTTTGATCACCACCAGTGGGTCCTTGTCCTTTTGTCAGGGGGTATTACTATTATGCCCTGCCATTACTACAGTCAGCATCTATTCAGTTTTCACGTTTTATTGATCAGGACAAAGGACAGGACCTACGCCAAAGTTTGTTGTGCCATATCATTACATGTAATCAAATAAATTATTATTGTGTTACCATATACTCAAAGTCTTTCTGGTTGAACTAGAAAAAAAACTTGTACATGCCTTTATTTCCAGTAGGGTTGATTACTGTAATGGCCTTTTCACAGGCCTTCCTAAAAAGACCATCAAACAGCTTCAACTGATCCAAAATGCAGCAGCAAGGGTTCTTACAAGAACAAAAAGATCTGACCACATTACTCCAGTTTTAAGGTCCCTGCACTGGCTCCCAGTAAGTTATAGAATTGACTTTAAGGCATTGCTTCTTGTGTTTAAATCATTAAATGGGATGGGACCCAATTACCTATTGGATATGTTTCAGTTATACGCACCAACTAGGTCTCTGAGATCACTTCATAAAAATTTGTTGGTAGAACCTGCTGTTAGAACAAAATGTGGTGAAGCAGCTTTCAGCTGCTATGCTGTAAAGCTCTGGAACCGACTTCCAGAAGACATTAAAAATGCTCCTACTGTTGGCAGTTTCAAATCTAGACTGAAGACCAAACTGTTTTCGGATGCTTTCTGTTAATGATTTTTACTAAATTTATTTTTATTTTGTGTGTTTTTTATGCTTTTATATATTTTATGCTTTTACACTTACTTTATCTTTATCTTTTATGCCTTTACATATTGTCCTTTGCTTTTATTTTTGTGAAGCACATTGTATTGCCGTTGTGTATGAAATGCGCTATACAAATAAACTTGCCTTGCCTTGCCTTTAGTTCGGGGAATCTATCATGTTAAAACACTACTATCGTGCATTTCTCGGTGTTACGCATCAAAACCACTGCGTTTGAGCCAGACTTAGCATTTTTGCTGCAATCGAAATCTCAGTAGCACCCATCCATCCACACCATGCCTGTGTGTGTGAAACTACTGATGTCCTCATCAGCTGACGGCTTCATAACACACCCCCCACCCGTCCACTCCCCAACACACACACCTCCGTACAGAAAAAAAAACTCTGTGTTAAATTCCTGTCATTGTTGCCACCAGCCCATCCCCCTTCACACACACACACTCACACTCACATAAACAGTGCTGGCCCAGATCCGTGTTTACACACAACCCACACACACTACCCACATACTACACACACACACTACATACACACACTACACCCACACACTAACCACATACTACACACAAACACACTACACACACTACACACACACACACTAACCACACACTACACACACACACACTAACCACATACTACACACACACACTACACACACACTAACCACACACTACACACACACACACACACACACACTAACCACATACTACACACTACACAGACATTTATTAAAAAAATCATACTATGAGCCGATTTAATGCATCTTTGTGAATTCAACACCCATATAACTTCTGATGTATATCACCGATTCTTTTCAAACAACTTGTGATGTCCTCATGATCATCCAGGGTATATATCACAAGACAGTAATTATTAAAAAATCATACTATGAGCCGATTTCATGCATCTTTGTGAATTCAACACCCATATAACTTCTGATGTATATCACCGATTCTTTTCAAACAACTTGTGATGTCCTCATGATCATCCAGGGTATATATCACGACAGTAATTAGGCTACTTAAAAATCATACTAGCTGATTTAATGCATATTTGTGAATTTAACACTCTTATAACTTATGATGTATATTTTTATGTCGCATCAGAAGTTATATAAGTGTTGAATTTACAAAGATGCATTAAATCGGCTCAAAGTGTGATTTTTAAAATAATTATAGTTGTTTGAAATATGATTATTTTTTAATAAATTAAGTTGTTTGAAAAGAATCGGTGATATACATCAGAAGTTATATTAGTGTCTTTGAATGTGTCGAATATCCAATATCCAATATCAAACCAATTCAACCGCGGTTGATGTGGGGCCGGTTGCGCAGCAGAATCAGAAACCTGCCGGCTGAGATGGATAATTGCTTTTGATGAGAAGGAATATACAGCTTTCTTCAACTTTGACACTAAAGCAACAAAGAATTTGAAGTCAGACATTGAAGTTCTTAACTGTTTCCCTCATATAAAAAGTATATGAAAATTAACACAGCTACCCCATCTAGCGCGCCAGTCAAGAGATTCAGACTAGAGATGGTCTCGTGCTGAAGCCTAATAGAAATCGGTTGTCCGATGCAAGATGTGAAAGACTTCTCATGCAGTATGATCATCGTTTTAGTGGGGAGCAACCCCAATGACTTAAGAAAGTGCCTTTGCCCTAGACTATACCATGGCAATGAAATGGGTTTACCCGGGCATCATCTAATGTGGTTAAATGTCTAGAGATATTTTATTTAGTAGCACGTTTAGTTTAAATGGTCTAGTTTGTTAAAGGATTTATACTGTAGCCTATATGCCAGTGTCTGCATGCTACTTTATTCATTCTATTTTTAGTGCTGGTATGAATTAGCCTGTTTTAGACTTTCAGCCTGTTTTTTTAGACATAAGCCTGCCAGCAGTGCAATACTGATACGACCCTGTGCAGTGGCCTATAGATTTTCACCAACTTTGTGGTGTAGCCTGTTTTCGTTAAGTGGCATGAAAGAACGACTTGTCTTACATCTTGCTCGTTGCAATAGGAATTTATGTGTTTTGCTCAAGGCTGTTAATGAGTAACGCAAAGTAATGTAACGAGTTACTTTCCATAAGCAGTAAGGAAGTAAAGTAATGCATTACATCTTTTAGCACTAGTGAGTAATGTGACTAGTGGATTACTTTTACTGAGTAACGACCCCAACACTGCTAACCACACACTACACACACACAATAAAACACACACTAACCACATACTACACACACACAATAAAACACACACTAACCACATACTACACACACACAATAAAACACACACTAACCCCATACTACACACACACTAACCACATACTACACACAATTTACAAACACACACTAACCACATACTACACACAATTTACACACACACACACTAACCACATACTACACACACACAATACACACACACTAACCACACACTACACACACACACTAACCACACACTACACACACACACTAACCACATACTGCACACACACACTAACCACATACTACACACACACACACACACTAACCACATACTACACACACACACTAACCACATACTGCACACACACACACACACTAACCACATACTACACACACACACTAACCACATACTGCACACACACACTAACCACATACTGCACACACACACTAACCACACACTACACACACACACTAACCACATACTGCACACACACACTAACCACATACTACACACACACACTACACACACACACTAAGCACATACTACACACACATATTACACACACACACACACACACACACTACACACACACACCACACACACACACACTACACACACACACACACACACTAACCACATACTACACACACACACTACATACACACTACATACACACACACTACACACACACTAACCACATACTACACACACACTACACACACACACACACACACACTACACACACACACACTACACACACACACACACACTAACCACATACTACACACACACACTACATACACACACTACACACACACACTACACACACACTAACCACATACTACACACACACACTACACACACACTACACACACACACACACACACACTAACCACATACTACACACACACACTAACCACACACTACACACACACTAACCACATACTACACACACACACACTAACCACATACTACACACACACACTACACACACACTAACCACATACTACACACACACACTACATACTACACACACACACTACATACACACACTAACCACATACTACACACACACACACTACACACACACTACACACACACTACACACACACACACACTAACCACATACTACACACACACACTACACACACACTAAGCACATACTACATACACATCTACACACACACTACACACACACACACACTAACCACATACTACACACACACACTACACACACACTACATACACACACTACACACACACACTACACACACACACACACACACATACTGCACACACACACACACTACACACACAATACATACACACACTACACATACACATACTAACCACACACACTACATGGAGGCAACTGTGGCCTAGGGAGTTGGACTTGCAATCAGAAGGTTGCTGGTTCGAATCCCGCCATATCCATGGTTGAGATGCCCTTGAGCAAGGCATCTAACCCCACACTGCTCCAGGGACTGGAACTGAAACCCTGTAAATATCTGTAAGTCGCTCTGGATAAGAGCGTCAGCTAAGTGTAATGTAATGTAATAATATACACTAAGCACACAGGCTACACACATATACTAACCACACACACTGAACACACTCCACATACACACTAACCACACACACTACATACACACTAACACACACACACTACCGACACACTGCATACACACTAACACACACACACTACCGACACACTGCATACACACTAAGCACACCCCGTGTCTCTCTTGTGTGTAGTGTGTTATTGCCAATAACACACACGTGACTTTCTTGTGTGTAGTGTGTTATTGCCAATAACACACACGTGTCTCTCTTGTGTGTAGTGTGTTATTGCCATTAATAGACCCCTGTCTCTCTTGTGTGTAGCGTGTTATTGCCAATAATACACCTGTCTCTCTTGTGTGTAGCGTGTTATTGCCAATAACACACACGTGTCTCTCTTGTGTGTAGCGTGTTATTGCCAATAATACACCAGTGAAATATGCTCTCCTTTGTCATGATGATAAGCAGTGCCTTCTTTGGAACACAGATATCAATAACGGAGTGTGTGTGTGTGAGTGAGTGAGTGTGTGTGTGTGTTTGAGTGAGTGTGTGTGAGTGAGTGAGTGAGTGTGAGTGTGTGTGTCATGGGCCCCATTCCTCATCGATGGCTTGCGGTGTGTGTGAGCGCTGTGATGCTATTATGAGACACAATAGAGGAACTCTACACACTCCAGCGATTCTGCTCAAAGAGCCCGAGCGGCCCGATTCCACAATTATCATCAATAATGGCCAACAGCTCCCCCGGGCCACGGCGCCGCTCCGCAGCCAATTAGAACCAGACTGCACACCGCACCCAGCGCACCGGGGAGAGAGGGATGCTTCTGGATGGGGAGAGAAGGAGAGACAGAGAGACGGAGAAAGAGAAAAGGAGAGACAGAGAGACAGAGAGACGGAGAAAGAGAGAAGGAGAGCGAGAGGGAGAGCAGGCAGGAGAGGAAAAAGCTGTTGTGGGAAGAAAAGGGCTTGTGTTGTGTTGTCATGAATAAATAATGAAATAAATGATTAAGCGGCTGCAACGGCGAAACAGTAAATTATTAAATGAGTTAGTTTTGCGGAATCAATACAGAGATCATGACCCGTGCACTAGATATTTATGGCCCTGGAGTCAGAGCAGCAATCAGGCCTGATGCAAGGGCCCACAATACTGTGTGTGTGTGAGTGTGTTCGTGTGTGTTTATAAGTGTGTGTGTGTGTGAGTGTGTGTGTGTCTAGAGCACTGCACAAGAGCAAAAGAAGAAGAGGACATTTCTCTGCCATGTCAGTGGTTTCATCACATGGAATAATTTGATAGACCGCACAAAACACTACATAACAACAAACACTACATAACAAACACTACATAACAACAAACACTACATAACAAACATTCATAGCACCTACTCGCTAACATGCATCGTTATGTAGCTTTATGTATGTGTGTGTGTGTGTGCATGTGTGGGGGGGTTGCATGTTGTATTGAGAGAAATCTGGATCTCAGTGGTGACAAGGGAATCCTGAAAAACCCCAGTCAACACCATCACATCAGTACTGTAGTCTACACCATCACATCAGTACCTTAGTCAACACCATCACATCAGTACCGTAGTCAACACCATCCCATCAGTACCGTGGTCTACACCATCACATCAGTACTGTAGTCTACACCATCACATCAGTACTGTAGTCAACACCATCACATCAGTACTTTAGTCAACAGCATGACAACAGTATCCTAATCTACACTATAACACCAGCATATTAGTATCCTAGTCAACACCATTCTAGTCAACACCACAACACCAGTGTATACCATGACAACGGTACCCTAGTCAACCCCATTGTTACATCAGTCAGTGGGGACATGACTCGCATGACATCCATCAGGGATAATCATCACTGTCATTACATCAGTCAGAGATGACATCACAATTACATATGCTAGAAACGACATCATCTGCATTGCATCAACTAGAGATGACATCACCATAATTACATCAGTCAGACATGTCGTGTACTGGATGGTGAATCAGGCTGCATAGCCTGTCCTGTGTGTCGTGTACTGGGCTGCAAAGCCTGTCCTGTGTGTCGTGTACTGGGCTGCATAGCCTGTCCTGTGTGTCGTGTACTGGGCTGCAAGGCCTGTCCTGTGTGTCGTGTACTGGGCTGCAAAGCCTGTCCTGTGTGTCGTGTACTGGGCTGCAAAGCCTGTCCTGTGTGTCGTGTACTGGGCTGCAAGGCCTGTCCTGTGTGTCGTGTACTGGGCTGTCAGGTGATCCCCGCCCATCCTGTGCTCTGATCAGGGGTGCAGATAGGATTTGTGATGTCAGAATGGGGGGGGGGGTCTGGGAGCATGTTCGCCTAGGAGAAAATCCTGAAAAAAACACATTGCAGTGTTGTAATAGGTTGACCTGTAATAGGCTTTGATAAATAAATGAAATATTGAGCCTTAAAATCACACAGCTAACCTGCATAGCTGGGCAGTTCAGAAGACTGTGAGGGAAGGAGGGGTGTCCTGATGTATGTGCAGGTGCAGAGGGTTCTGATGTATCTGGTGACTGCCTCATTAATACACCTTGCAGCTTGTGCTCAGCGCCGAAGGAGCCTGATATGGGGCACCAATTTATTTATTTATTTATTTTGGCTAATTATAGTCTACCTGCCTCCACTATGGTATCAAGTAATCCATCCAGTGTATTTGCATTTGAAGTCTTCTGTCCTGACTCCATTTCTTAATCTCCTCACGTTTCAGTTGTGAAGCAAAGTATAGCTCTTAAAAGTTCAAACAATTCCTTCAGACCTTTATTAACGATGTCCGAGAGTCGGGTGCTAATCTTAGCGCTAACACTTAGTAGTGCCCTTCAGGTGCTAACGCTAACATTTAGTAGTGCCCTTCAGGTGCTAACGCTAACACTTAGTAGTGCCCTTCAGGTGCTAACGCTAACACTTAGTAATGCCCTTCAGGTGCTAACGCTAACACTTAGTAGTGCCCTTCAGGTGCTAACGCTAACACTTAGTAGTGCCCTTCAGGTGCTAACGCTAACACTTAGTAATGCCCTTCAGGTGCTAACGCTAACATTTAGTAGTGCCCTTCAGGTGCTAACGCTAACACTTAGTAGTGCCCTTCAGGTGCTAACGCTAACATTTAGTAGTGCCCTTCAGGTGCTAACGCTAACACTTAGTAGTGCCCTTCAGGTGCGAACCCTGACGCTAGAGCCGGGTGGCCATGTGGCAGTCATCATCGCAGTGCTGGTGTTGGTGCACAGCAGTCTGGTCAGAATTACATCATAGGAGTGAGGATGACATCATAGGAGTGAGGATGACATCATAGGAGTGAGGATGGGGAATCGTGGATGTGGATGGGGAGCAAGCCAGGGCTGTGTTCCATTTGGCGTCCTTACCGACCCAAACTAACCAATCAGAGTAGCCGTGTGTTCCAAATGAGAAATGGGGTGGTCAAGTGCAAATAGAGTGACCTGACCACAAGGTTGTGTGTGTGTGTGTGTGTGTGTGTGTAAGAGGTGACCTGACCACAAGGTTGTGTGTGTGTGTGTGTGTGTGTGTGTAAGAGGTGACCTGACCACAAGGTTGTGTGTGTGTGTGTGTGTAAGAGGTGACCTGACCACAAGGTTGTGTGTGTGTGTGTGTGTGTGTGTGTGTGTGTGTAAGAGGTGGCCTGACCACAAGGTTGTGTGTGTGTGTGTGTGTAAGAGGTGGCCTGACCACAAGGTTGTGTGTGTGTGTGTTTATGCGTACCCTTGGTCGCATAGCGTGTATAAGTGAAGCCTAAGGGGACCACTAGAATGGACGTTTCAGCTGTAAAATGACACTTATGTAAACCATGTTAGCTGAACCGTGAGGCACAAGATGCCCTAGCCCTAACCCTAAGCCTAATCTTAGCCTTAACCCTAATCTTAGCCTTAGCTTTAATCTTAGCCTTAACCCGCCTTACTCTTTATCTCAGCTGATCATTGCACTTGCTCCCCTCTCTACACGCTCCCCTCTGTACACGCTCCCCTCTGTACACGCTCCCCTCCCCTCTCTACACGCTCCCCTCTGTACACGCTCCCCTCTCTACACGCTCCCCTCTGTACACGCTCCCCTCTCTTCTCTACACGCTCCCCTCCCTCTCTACACGCTCCCCTCCCCTCCCTCTCTACACGCTCCCCTCCCCTCCCCTCCCTCTCTACACACTCCCCTCCCCTCCCCTCCCTCTCTACACGCTCCCCTCCCCTCCCCTCCCTCTCTACACGCTCCCCTCCCCTCCCCTCCCCTCCCCTCCCCTCCCTCTCTACACGCTCCCCTCCCCTCCCCTCTCTACACGCTCCCCTCCCCTCCCTCTCTACACGCTCCCCTCTCTACACGCTCCCCTCCCCTCCCCTCCCTCTCTACACGCTCCCCTCCCCTCCCCTCTCTACACGCTCCCCTCCCCTCCCTCTCTACACGCTCCCCTCCCCTCCCCTCCCCTCCCCTCCCTCTCTACACGCTCCCCTCCCCTCCCCTCCCCTCCCTCTCTACACGCTCCCCTCCCCTCCCCTCCCCTCCCCTCTCTACACGCTCCCCTCCCCTCCCCTCTCTACACGCTCCCCTCCCCTCCCCTCCCCTCCCCTCTCTACACGCTCCCCTCCCCTCCCCTCTCTACACGCTCCCCTCCCCTCCCCTCCCCTCCCCTCTCTACACGCTCCCCTCCCCTCCCCTCTCTACACGCTCCCCTCCCCTCCCCTCCCCTCCCCTCTCTACACGCTCCCCTCCCCTCCCCTCCCCTCCCCTCTCTACACGCTCCCCTCCCCTCCCCTCCCTACACCCAAAAGTACATCAAAATAAAAGTACAGTGATACCTTGAGATACGAGTAGCTTAACATACGAGTTTTTTGAGATGCGAGTGGTAGCTCGGGCCATTTTATTTGACTGACATGCCAGTTAATTTCTGAGATACAAGTCGTGCTTCGGGAAGCTGCCGCTATGGGTAAAGCATCGGTACAATGAGCTTGTTCTTCTTTTTCACGTTACCCATACAGTAAAGATGTATCTCTTTCGGTGTCCGTGTTTGTGCATCATTTTTACAATTTGTAATTACACTAAGTTGGCTTGGTTATGGAACGGATGGAACTCGTATCTCAAGGTATTACTGTACTCACTACAGTATTTCACTATTAATTACCTAACTATTATACGATAAATATACTATAAATTAACTATTTATTCTACTCTTTCACTTCAAGCTGTCAGTTATCATTAACTCTATGCCTCCAGCCATCTGTATTAAACCACCACCTACCAGTAGCCAACATAGCAACCATTAAAATAATGGAGGGGCGGGGATCCAAACCCTGCAAACATGTGGGACGTTCTACTGCCCGTAGACATGACGAAACCGGATGAGACTTGGCTGGATCGATTCTATGTCGCCATCTTGTGGACTGTAATTTTTACTACAGGAATTCCAACTAAAACTGCAACTTCGCGACCTGCAGAACAATTAAATTTGAGTGGCCTGTGTGTGCAAAATAATTGATTGTTGCATAGTCGGTTCCACAATATTTAGTACATATTTAATATGTCTTGTCAAACATGATAAAACTGACTTACACAACAGCTGCTAGTGCATGCAACTTATGATGAAACACAGTGTGGTTGTGGCATTTTTGACACGACAAAACAAACGACCTATCATCAATTACACTTCGTTTTAACTTGAATTTAGGAACACTGTGTCAGTAGTAATAATATCAGACTATCGCCAGTGGCATATGAAAAACAGCCTAACTGGGCATTGAACCCGGGTCTTCCACATGGAAAACAAGAAAGCTACCGCTGCACCACCTTTTCCACCTTCAACTATTTGAAGGAGGCAGATAATACATATCACGTATTCACTTCGTTATCATCACTGTTTAATGCAAGGTGAATGAGAGAACTGACCAATTTATTTACAGCACGCTTTAGGGTTGTTGCATTAGATTAAGCAATTTATAGGTTTATTCATGTTCACGTGCGCCGAGGTGCGACCATACAGATGCGACTTATGTGACACTTGAGCGGCAAACACGGACATGTGCCTACGGACATGGAAGTTCATCAAATCAAACGCCATACACGTCAGCGTAGACAGAAGCCAATCAGGGCAAAGCGCCTACGTCATGGAGGCGGTTCCACGACTGAGCAGCGAGCGGAGAGCAAATGCGCTGCTGCTCCTGCGATGTCTTTCAGGCCATGTGACATGGAATGCAGAGTAGAGAACACTCCCACCTACACCATCATGGACACATTTCTAACCGGCATGCGTTACGGTCACGCAAAGCGCATGTGCGCTGCGTCGATTTGCGTGATCATGGATGCAGCGAATGACAACGTAGCAACAAACATAGCAACCAACATGATTACTCTAGCAACCAGCATAGCAACCACTTCAGCTACCATATCAACCACTTAAATTACCCTAGCAACAACCAAGCAACCATCTGAAGTACCCTAACAATTAGTCTGTGTGTGTGCGCGTGCATGGCATAGCAACCTCAAGGTAACAACCAACATAGCAATCAACATGGCTAAGCTAGCGGTCAGCATATCAAACAGCATAGCAACCACCACTTCAGTTACCATAGCAACTACCATAACTCTCCTAGAAACAACCTCGCTACCAGAATCATAATGCAGCTGTTTGCCACAAAGTCCACATCAAGAAACTAAGTTACAGTTTGCATTTTCATGCACTACAACAACCTGGAATAACCTCTTCCTCCTGTCCCTCTCCCTCTCTATCCCTCTCTATCCCTCTCTCCCTCTCTCTCTATCCCTCTCTATCCCTCTCTCTCTCTCTCTCCCTCCCCATCCCTCTCTCCCTTTCTCTGTCCCCCCAGTTGTGTGTGTCTGTCACATCAGGCCGCTGGACACACTAATCTAAACACACACACAAACTCCCACACACACACACATACACATAATCACTCATACACTCACTCACTCACACACACTCATACACACACTCACTCACACACAGTCACACACACACACTCACTTATACACACACTCACTCACACACACAGTCACACATACAAACACTCATACACACACTCACTCACACACACAGTCACACATACTCACACACACTCATACACACACTCACTCACACACAGTCACACATACACACACTCACTCACACACAGTCACACATACACAAACTTACACACACTCACACAGACTCCCAGACTTAAACGCGCAGGAAGTTAGAATGGACAGCACGAGGAACCGACCAGCAACAACACAAACAAACAGACAGACAAAAGTGCGTGTGTGTGTGTGTATGTGTGTGTGCGTGCATGCGTGCGTGCGTGCGTGCGTGCGTGCGTGTGTGTGTGTGTGTGTGTATGCGCGTGTGTGTGTATGCATGTGTGTGTGTGTGTGTGCGTGTCTGTGTGTGTGTGTTATTGATCTGTGTGTGACGGAGGGTGAGGTCGTGCCCGCGGGTTGTGGGTCTGAGTCCGATCAATCGTGATCAATCAGCCAAGCCGTGCAGCTAATGGACACGCCTAATGATGCGCACACACACACACACACACACGCACACACACACACACACACAAACGCCTAATGATGCGCACACACACACACACACACACACACAAACGCCTAATGATGCACGCACACACACACACACACACACACACACACACACACACACACACACACACAAACGCCTAATGATGCGCACACACACACACACACACACACACACACACACACACACACACACACACACAAACGCCTAATGATGCGCACACACACACACACACACACACACACACACACACACACAAACGCCTAATGATGCACACACACACACACACACACACACACACACACACACACACACACACACACACACACACACACACAAACGCCTAATGATGCGCACACACACACACACCCTAATCTATCCACACACACACATATTTACACACACACACACACACAAACGCACACACACACGCACACACACACACACCAGAATGCCTCCTATTGTTAACAGATCTAATTAAAACATTGCACCACTTCGCAATTAGATGCAGTTTATGAGTTTGTGCTGCCTACCAGCGGCCATTACACTCCGCACACTAATTAGGAGACATCCATCACACACACACACACACACACACACACATCTATCAGAGGACTCACAGGGAGGAACAGACAGCAGAATCAGTACATAGCCGCTACCTGACCTCATACATACACACACACATACACACACACACACACACACTTTAAGCTGGTTAGTTTGGTGACAGACACATACACACACACAAACAAACAAACACGCTACTACACACATACTCAAGCAAAGTCAGTGTTTTGCTTCGCTGGTAATTTTAGATGTGGGAGAGGAGATGTTCTTGCATTGAAGAGGAACAGAACCTTCATTATCTTGTTCAGCTGTGGGAATGTTCTGGTAGGATGATTCTCAGGTGTTGAAGCAGTGTGTGTTCCTTCAACCCCACCATTAGAGACCGGAGAACATCTCTTCCGTAGAGCATTACACTTAGCTGACGCTCTTATCCAGAGCGACTTAGTCATTTACAGGGTTTCAGTTACAGTCCCTGGAGCAGTGTGGGGTGAGATGCCTTGCAGTTATTTAGGTATATGATACAGTCCCTGGAGCAGTGTGGGGTGAGATGCCTTGCAGTTATTTAG
>CM050206.1:36149337-36154337 GCA_027475355.1 Coilia nasus
AAGATCATGTTTACAAGCCACCCCACATATCAGCACGGATGTGTTTCTATGGCAACTGCACAGATGGCTGGAAACAGAGTGTGTTTCCATGGAGACATATGATGGTGTAAACAGTGATGCGTTTCCATGGAGACATATGATGGTGTAAACAGAGATGCGTTTCCATGGAGACATATGATGGTGTAAACAGAGATGCGTTTCCATGGAGACATATGATGGTGTAAACAGTGATGCGTTTCCATGGAGACATATGATGGTGTAAACAGTGATGCGTTTCCATGGAGACATATGATGGTGTAAACAGAGATATGTCTGAAATGTCCTGGAACTGTAGTGTGTGTGTGTGTGTGTGTGTGTGTGTGTGTGTGTGTGTGTGTGTGTGTGTGTGCTGGAGCTGTAGTGTGTGTGTGTGTGTGTGTGTGTGTCAGTATGTGTGTGTGTGTGTGTGTGTATGTATGTGTGTGTGTGTGTGTGTGTGTGTGTGTGTGTGGCGTTGTAACACATGTTCATTTCCACTTGTACAGATGCCAGCTCAAAAGACCTTGCTGTGATTGGCCAGATTGAAGGGGTGGACTTGTCTGATGAAGAGTGTGTCAGTTCTGATTGGTAGGATTGAAAGTTGGTTTATTCTGATTGGTGGGATTAAAAGTTGGTTTATTCTGATTGGTGGGATTGAAAGTTGGTTTATTCTGATTGGTGGGATTGAAAGTTGGTTTATTCTGATTGGTGGGATTGCTTACCCCTCTTTCTACATCGCCCGAGCAGCATGTCTGGGTGACAGGGACAAAGGCAGAGGGACAGTCACCTTGTGGGGTTAGATGCCTTACAGTGAGTGAGGTAGAGGGACAGACAGTCCCCCTGGAGCAGTGTGGGGTTAGATGTCAGTCCCCCTGGAGCAGTGTGGGGTTAGATGTCAGTCCCCCTGGAGCAGTGTGGGGTTACAGCTTACAGTGAGTGAGGTAGAGGGACAGAGAGATTATTGTCCCCCTGGAGCAGTGTGGGGTTAGATGCCTTACAGTGAATGAGGTAGAGGGACAGACAGACAGACAGTCCCCCTGGAGCAGTGTGGGGTTAGATGCCTTACAGTGAATGAGTTAGAGGGACAGACAGTCCCCCTGGAGCAGTGTGGGGTTAGATGCACTAAATTAAATTAGGTACAGGGACAGTCAGTCCCCCTGGAGCAGTGTGGGGTTAGATGTCAGTCCCCCTGGCGCAGTGTGGGGTTAGATGTCAGTCCCCCTGGAGCAGTGTGGGGTTAGATGTCAGTCCCCCTGGAGCAGTGTGGGGTTAGATGCACTAAATTAAATTAGGTACAGGGACAGTCAGTCCCCCTGGAGCAGTGTGGGGTTAGATGTCAGTCCCCCTGGAGCAGTGTGGGGTTAGATGTCAGTCCCCCTGGAGCAGTGTGGGGTTAGATGTCAGTCCCCCTGGAGCAGTGTGGGGTTAGGGTTAGGAGCATACCTGTGTGTGTGTGGAGTGCTGCACTACGGAGCCAAAAGGCAGTAACTACATATTTTGTAAAGACCGAGTTTGGACTGGAAATTGTCTTCATAACACCTCTTTGTCTTGTGACTAAATGTCTTGCTTCCTGCTATTAAGGAAGTAGATAAAAGCATCAGCACTATTATACCCACAGCATGTTTGACTGGGCAGCACAACGATGTTAACCCTACGGGCCCGACCCCGTAAAGTGCGGGCAAATTTACACCTATTCTCCTTACACCTATTCTCCTCTGTATTCTTCTCTGTTGAATTACTTTGGGACGTTACATCGTAGCGATATGGCACTCAGACCAAACGAAACAGCAGAACCAACCCTCAGTTACTTTGGTGCTCAAGTATCGGCGAGATATTCATTTATTAAAATTAGCCAAAATCTCTCATATTAGCACTTTGCACAGGCATTACTCTCATTAAAATTACTTGCCAATCTGTGATCGCATAGATCACACGTGTATGTGTGTGTGTGTGTCTGTATGTGTGTGTGTGTGTGTGTGTGTTTGTAGGGGGATTGGTAAGTGTTAGAGGTGGTGTGTGTGTATGTGTGTGTGTGTGTGTGTTTGTAGGGGGATTGGTAAGTGTTAAAGGTGGTGTGTATGTGTGTGTGTGTGTGTGTGTGTGTGTGTGTGTGTGTGTTTGTAGGGGGATTGGTAAGTGTTAGAGGTGGTGTGTGTGTGTGTGTGTGTGTGTGTTTGTAGGGGGATTGGTAAGTGTTAAAGGTGGTGTGTATGTGTGTGTGCGTGTGTGTGTTTGTAGGGGAATTGGTAAGTGTTAAAGGTGGTGTGTTTGTGTGTGTGTGTGTTTGTAGGGAGATTGGTAAGTGTTAGCGGTGGTGTGTGTATGTGTGTGTGTGTATGTGTGTGTGTGTGTGTTTGTAGGGGGATTGGTAAGTGATAGCGGTGGTGTGTGTGTGTGTGTGTGTGTTTGTAGGGGGATTGGTAAGTCTTAGCGGTGGTGTGTGTGTATGTGTGTGTGTGTGTGTGTGTGTGTGTGTGTTTGTAGGGGGATTGGTAAGTGTTAAAGGTGGTGTGTATGTGTGTGTGTGTGTGTGTGTGTGTGTGTGTGTGTGTGTGTGTTTGTAGGGGGATTGGTAAGTGTTAGAGGTGGTGTGTGTGTGTGTGTGTGTGTGTGTGTGTGTGTGTGTTTGTAGGGGGATTGGTAAGTGTTAAAGGTGGTGTGTATGTGTGTGTGTGTGTGTGTGTGTGTGTGTGTGTGTTTGTAGGGGGATTGGTAAGTGTTAAAGGTGGTGTGTATGTGTGTGTGTGTGTGTGTTTGTAGGGGGATTGGTAAGTCTTAGCGGTGGTGTGTGTGTATGTGTGTGTGTGTGTGTGTGTGTGTGTGTGTGTGTTTGTAGGGGGATTGGTAAGTGTTAAAGGTGGTGTGTGTGTATGTGTGTGTGTGTTTGTAGGGGGATTGGTAAGTCTTAGCGGTGGTGTGTGTGTGTGTGTGTGTGTGTGTGTGTGTGTGTGTGTGTGTTTGTAGGGGGATTGGTAAGTCTTAGCGGTGGTGTGTGTGTATGTGTGTGTGTGTGTGTGTGTGTGTGTGTGTGTGTGTGTGTGTGTGTGTGTGTGTGTGTGTAGGGGGATTGGTAAGTCTTAGCGGTGGTGTGTGTGTATGTGTGTGTGTGTGTGTGTGTGTGTGTTTGTAGGGGAATTGGTAAGTGTTAGAGGTGGTGTGTGTGTGTGTGTGTTTGTAGGGGGATTGGTAAGTGTTAGAGGTGGTGTGTGTGTGTGTGTGTGTGTGTGTGTGTGTTTGTAGGGGAATTGGTAAGTGTTAGAGGTGGTGTGTGTGTGTGTGTGTGTGTGTGTGTGTGTGTGTGTTTGTAGGGGGATTGGTAAGTGTTAGAGGTGGTGTGTGTGTGTGTGTGTGTGTTTGTAGGGGAATTGGTAAGTGTTAGAGGTGGTGTGTGTGTGTGTGTGTGTGTGTGTGTGTGTGTTTGTAGGGGAATTGGTAAGTGTTAGAGGTGGTGTGTGTGTGTGTGTGTGTGTGTGTGTTTGTAGGGGAATTGGTAAGTGTTAGAGGTGGTGTGTGTGTGTGTGTGTTTGTAGGGGGATTGGTAAGTGTTAAAGGTGGTGTGTATGTGTGTGTTTGCAGTGATGGGCAGTAGCGCCGCTACTTGTAGCGAAGCTACTAGTTTAACTACATTTCCCAGTAGCTTGGCCGTAGCGTCACTACTTTATTTATGGAGTAACGTCCCTGTAGTTAAGCTATTTTTTTTGTCAAGTAGCGACGTAGCGTCCACAAAAGCTACACATTTCAGGGCATGCCTGAGGAAAACAGCAGTTACCTGCATCACAATATGGTTTTGAGCACAATAAAGTGAATGTCTGTTAAACATCATGGGCAAGCTGCTCCCACTCGTGTGGGAGCCAGGCTGCCACGGTAAGCTGGCCGGCGACGTGATCACTGACATCGGATAATATCCACATAGAGGTCCCGCTAGATAACTTGCTTGAACTATTGGCGACCGACACTTCGATATGGAAATGGCTACAACAACGCGAGGATTTTAAAGCTTCCAAGAGGAGACTAATGCAGTTGATACTTGCATAAATGTCTTAGGAAAAGGAAAACAATAAATCAGATGACAAACATTTCTCAAAGTGCATCATTATGTAAGCTGTCTTTGGAGACGGGCGAGTTCAGATGGCACCGTGCCACACAGCAGAGGCTCGTAGTTCATATTGCACGTAGGTTATAACATGTTGAATTAATTGATCAGTAAGCTTATTTGTCCTATTTTTGTTGGATCTGGGTTGCAATTTACACTGGACACACAAAGTGACTGTTTTTTTAGCAGTTTGTTGCTCAAATGCAGTGTGTGTGAAGGTGACAAGTAGGCTACTGCAGAAGATTGTTCACCTCCACCACTTAGGCTATTTCTATCAGCCAGCTGATGCTAACACAACCCAATCATTCACATTTGTCTGAATTCATGGCAGTATTTTCTGAAGCCAGGAATATCCGCCTCTTTGCTTTCATTTTCCAAGTGGCATTATTGCATATTTGTGTACAATAATACACAGAAAATAATATGGCAAGTCATTTAGTATTTGCTGGTGGTCAGTTTTACTTGTCTTTTAGCCTACCTACATATTTTCTTTGGGATGGTAAAAAACTAAGGTGGATATGAAAATAATACAGCATAAGCAAATACTACCATCTCAAGAAATGTTGAAAGTGAGGTTTGAAAATAAATAAATAAATAAATAAATAAAAAACAGCTGGGCCTACACTTACACAGCGCACAGTCTATGGCACATACGCACATGCACAACACAGACAACAAAGTAGGCCTATCTTTTTTTGTTTCTGTCCTGTGCTGTAAGTCACTTTGGACATAAGCATCTAGGCTCCTAAAGAAACTATAACCATTTTATTCCATACAAATGTTCCTAGTCTTATAAGCTATCCCTGGGACATTATGTCGGTACAATGTAGCTTCTCATGTAGTAAACTACTTTTCCCCACATTTTTGTAGCTTAGCTCACTACATTTGT
>CM050206.1:36156837-36159337 GCA_027475355.1 Coilia nasus
TGTGTGTGTGTGTGTGTGTGTTTGTGTGTGTGTGTGTGTGTGTGCGTGTGTTTGTCAGTCAGTCATGGGCTTAGAGCAAACACTGTCTGTTGCCATGACATTGGTCAGATGTGTGTCTGTAGACAGTAAACACACACACACACACACACACAGACACACACACACACACGCACACATACACACAAACACACACACACACACGCTGCTCACCAGCAAACAGAGTGGAAAAATGAAATAGATTTGTACTGCGCCCTACAATGTTTACCCTTGCCCACCCCCCCCCCCCCCCACAAAAGCTATACACACACACACACCCTGTAGCATTTGTGTGTGTGCATGTGTGTGAGTGTGTGCGTGTATGTGGGCAGAGGGTGTGTTGTGTCTGAGATGTCTGGCAGCTTTTGCTATGTGTGTGTGTGTGTGTGTGTGTGTGTGTGTGTTGTGGTTGAGATGTCTGGCAGCTGTTTCTATGTGCGTGTATATATGTGTGTGTATATCTGTGTTTGTGTATGTGTGTGTATATGTGTGTGTGTATGAGGGTTTGTGTGTGTGTGTGTGTGTGTGTGTGTGTTGTGGCTGAGATGTCTGGCAGCTGTTGCTATGTGTGTGTGTGTGTGTGTGTGTGTGTGTGTGTGTGTGTGTGTGTGTGTGTTGTGGCTGAGATGTTTGGCAGCTGTTGCTATGAGGACAAGAGGCCGTGGCTGTGCTGTGTGCTGCCGGTCAAAGGCGTGTTTATCACACACACACACACACACACACACACACACACACACACACACACACAGACCCATTTATGATGCCATGGGCAAAAGCCGTCTCAGCAGAAAGGCGGGTGGTGGTGGGTTGATAAATGACTGAGACGCTGGAGATTTTCAGTCAGACTGTAGAAGGCCACACATATACATATATACATATATAAGGCCTACTGTATATTCCCCACCACTCACACACACACACATACAGTATACATATATATAAGGCCTACTGTATATTCCCCACCACTCACACACATATATATATATATATATATATATATATATATATATATATATATATATATATATATATATATATATAAGGCCTATATTCCCCACCACTCACACATATACATATATATATATATATAAGGCCTATATTCCCCATCACTCACATATACATATATATATATATATATAAGGCCTATATTCCCCATCACTCACATATACATATATATATATATATATAAGGCCTATATTCCCCATCACTCACATATACATATATATATATATATAAGGCCTATATTCCCCATCACTCACATATACATATATATATATATATAAGGCCCATATTCCCCACCACTCATATATACATATATATATATATAAGGCCCATATTCCCCACCCCTCACACACACACACATATATATACATATAAGGCCCATATTCCCCACCCCTCACACACACACACACATATATATAAGGCCTATATTCCCCACCCCTCACACACACTCACATATATATATATATATATATATAAGGCCTATATTCCCCACCCCTCACACACACTCACATATATATACATATAAGGCCCATATTCCCCACCACTCATATACATATATAAGTCCTTTGATAAATTTTTGTCAGCATTGTCTGTAGATGACATATACCACATTTGGTGAGATTCAAATGAACGACCTATGACGAGTTCGTTCAGATTCGTTTTCGCAGTGTTAAAATTTCACGGAAATTGTTCTCGTTGGAAGTGGGCGTTGACCACTGTTTTCAATTCGTGAGGATCAATAGATTTCACAATAAAAAAATATACAAATATACAAAGGCTATATTCCCCACCACTCACATATACATATATAAGGCCTATATTCCCCACCACTCACATATACATATATATATATATATATAATAAGGCCTATATTCCCCACCACACACATATACATATATATATATATAATAAGGCCTATATTCCCCACCACTCACATATACATATATATATATATATATAAGGCCTATATTCCCCATCACTCACATATACATATATATATATATAATAAGGCCTATATTCCCCACCACTCACACATATACATATATATATATATATATAAGGCCTATATTCCCCATCACTCACATATACATATATATATATATAATAAGGCCTATATTCCCCACCACTCACATATACATATATATATATATATATAAGGCCTATATTCCCCATCACTCACATATACATATATATATATATAATAAGGCCTATATTCCCCACCACTCACACACATATATATATATAAGGCCTATATTCCCCACCACTCATATATCGATATATATATATATATAAGGCCCATATTCCCCACCACTCATATATCGATATATATATATAAGGCATATATTCCCCATAACGCACATATACATATATATATAAGGGCTATATTCTGCTTATATTCCCCACCACTCACATACACACATATATATATATAAGACCTATATTCTGCTTATATTCCACCACT
>CM050206.1:36176837-36184337 GCA_027475355.1 Coilia nasus
GTGTGACCACTGACCCACCTGGAGCTGCTTTAATCATCTGTGCAGGGCTCCTCACAAGCATTTACTGTGTGTGTGTGTGTTTGTGTGTGTTGTGTGTGTGTGTGTGTGTGTGTGTGTGTGTGTGTGTGTGTGTGTGGAGGGGTAGTCTCTACAACTATATATCATGGTGTGCTGTTTGTTTGCTTGCATTCTACTGCATTCTACTGCATTCTACTGCGTTCTATTGCATTCTATTGCGTTCTATTGCGTTCTATTGCATTCTACTGCGTTCTACTGCGTTCTACTGCATTCTATTGCATTGATGTATTTTTGGCCAAAAGTCTTAAACTGTCTAAAGATGCTGTATGGGGCCAGGACCTACAGCACTGACCTGACACATCACACACTTACCTGACACATGTCACACCTGACACATGTCATACACTTACCTGACACACGTCACACCTGACGCATGTCATACACTTACCTGACACACGTCACACCTGATGCATGTCACACACTTACCTGACACATGTCACACCTGACACATGTCATACACTTACCTGACACGTCACATCTGACACATGTCATACACTTACCTGACACACGTCACACCTGATGCATGTCACACACTTACCTGACACATGTCACACCTGACACATGTCACACACTTACCTGACACATGTCACACCTGACACATGTCACACACTTACCTGACACATGTCACACACTTACCTGATTACATATCACACCTGACACCTGACACGTCGCAAGGCAAGGCAAGTTTATTTGTATAGCGCATTTCATACACAACGTCAATCCAATGTGCTTCACAAAAATAAAAGCAAAGGACAGTTGTAGAGGCATAAAAGGTAAAACAAGTGTAAAAGCATACCAGTAAAATCAATATGTGGTAGAAGCATAAAAGGTAAAACAAGTGTAAAAGCATACAAGTAAATATGTATTAGGAGAAGTCACCCCACCGGGACTCGAACCCAGGTCTCCAGGGTGGTAAATGGTGGCTCTAACCACAACGCCAACATACACTCAGGTGTCCCTCACGCATCTCCCACCATACTTCTCACACAGTGGGTGGACATCCGATGACCTCATAGCAAGCCATCCAATTCTGACACCAGTTGTAGTGAAGGGGAGGAGAAGTCACCACACCGAGCACCCCAACGGGACTCGAACCCGGGTCTCTGGGTTACTAAGCGGGGGGACACTGACCGCAATGCCAAAGAGCCAGGCTCGTTGGGGTGGCAGTCAGAGCACACCCACAACTCTAGTGATGCTCACTCCATCACATTGCCTTCCCCTTCGGGAAGCGCAGCCATGCGCTTCACACACTCAGGTGTTCCTCACGCATCTCACAGGTAGATAAAAGATATAAAAGCATAAGAAACACACAAAATAAAAATAAAATTAGTAGGAATCATTAACAGAAAGCATCTGAAAACGGTTTGGTCTTAAGTCTAGATTTGAAACTGCCAACAGTAGGAGCATTTTTAATGTCTTCTGGAAGTTGGTTCCAGAGCTTTACAGCGTAGCAGCTGAAAGCTGCTTCCCCACATTTTGTTCTAACAGCAGGTTCTACCAACAAATTTTTCTGAAGTGATCTCAGAGACCTAGTTGGTGCGTATAACTGAAACATATCAAATAGGTAATTGGGTCCCATCCCATTTAATGATTTAAACACAAGAAGCAATGCCTTAAAGTCAATTCTATAGCTTACTGGGAGCCAGTGCAGGAACATTAGAACTGGAGTAATGTGGTCAGATCTTTTTGTTCTTGTAAGAACCCTTGCTGCTGCATTTTGGATCAGTTGAAGCTGTTTGATGGTCTTTTTAGGAAGGCCAGTAAAAAGGCCATTACAGTAATCAACCCTACTGGAAATAAAGGCATGTACAAGTTTTTCTAGATCTTGTTTTGACATAAGGCCTCTAAGTTTAGCAATGTTTTTTAGGTGATAGAATGCAGATTTAGTGATTGCTTTCATGTGACTGTTGAATGTTAGTTCACTGTCAATAAGCACACCGAGATTTTTAATAGTATGTTTTGCTTTAAGCCCCTTAGTCTCAAGAGCAGTAGTGATCCTACGTCTGTCTTCCTTTTTCCCAAATACAATTACTTCAGTTTTATCCGCGTTCAGCTGAAGAAAATTGTGTGACATCCAGTTGTTGATTTGTTCGATACACCCACAGAGAGACTCAAGGGGGGTATAGTCATTGGGTGACAGAGCTAAGTAAACTTGGGTGTCGTCAGCATAACTATGGTAATTGACCGAGTTGTTATTTATAATTTGCCCAAGCGGAAGCATATAGAGGTTGAATAGTAATGGTCCAAGGATTGACCCCTGTGGGACACCACAGGTCAAGGACGTAGATGCTGAGGTACAGTTTCCAGTAGCAACAAAAAAGCTCCTTTGTTGTAAGTATGATTTTAACCAATTGATAACCGTACCAATGAATCCAACCCAGTGTTCCAGTCGATGTAGTAGTATGCAGTGATCAACAGTGTCAAAAGCTGCACTAAGGTCCAGTAACACCAAGACTGATGTTTTGCCAACATCAGAATTAAGACGTATATCATTTATGACCGTAATAAGAGCTGTTTCAGTGCTGTGATTGGCACAGAAACCTGACTGAAACTTATCAAAACAGCTATTTGATGTAAGAAAGGCAGTTAATTGATTAAAAACAATTTTGTTCGATTATTTTTCCAATAAATGGTAAATTGGATATGGGCCTGTAGTTATTAAGCACTGAACCATCAAGGTTATTCTTTTTCAGTAAGGGTTTTACAACTGCATTTTTTAAAGAGGAAGGAAAAATGCCAGTCTGTAGTGATGTATTTATAATCTGAAGTACATCGGCTGATATAAGATGAAGAACAGATTTGAAAAAATTTGTAAACAAAATATCCGGTTCAGATGTGGAAGAACTGAGATTTTGTATGTTTTTTTCAAGAGTTTCATTGTCAACTAAGCTAAATGTTGGCATTAGGTCGCACACTTACCTGACACGTCACCCCTGATACATACAGCTTTTACCTGACTACATATCACACCTGACACCTACAGCACCTACCTGACACATGTCACACACTTACCTGACTACATATCACACCTGACACCTAAAGCACTTACCACATGTCACACCTGAGACATACAGCACCTACCTGACTGTGTGATGGCACACCTGAGAGTGTAGAAGAGTAGAGTAGAGAGTGTGTAAAGACTGCATGTCACATGAGAGTGGGGTGTGTGTATGTCATATGATAGTGGTGGGATGCGGAGGGTGGGATGTGTTGTCGTGTGTGTGTGTTTGTGTGTGTGAAGGGTGGAATATGTTGGTGTGTGTTGTCGTGTGTGTGTGTGTGTGTGTGTGAAGGGTGGGATGTGGCCGTGTGCTGAGGGAGTGTGCGGACCAACTGACAAATGTTCTCACAGATGTCTTCAACATCTCCCTGGCCACTACTGTCGTTCCCACCTGCTTCAAGACCACCACCATCATCCCCGTTCCGAAGAAACCCACAGTGACTTGTCTCAACGACTACCGCCCAGTTGCACTGACATCCACCATCACGAAGTGCTTCGAAAGGCTGGTAATGAGACACATCAAGTCACAACTACCAGCCACACTGGACCCAATGCAGTTTGCGTACCGCCCAAATCGCTCCACAGACGATGCCATCAACACTGCCATCCACCTGGCTCTCTCTCACCTGGACCAAAAGGACACATATGTCAGGATGCTGTTCATTGACTTCAGCTCAGCATTCAACACCATCATCCCTCAGCAGCTGATAAAAAAATTAGGTGAACTTGGCCTGAACACAACCCTCTGCAACTGGGTCCTGGACTTCCTGGTGGGCAGACCCCAAGCAGTCAGGATCAGGAGCAAAACTTCCAGCACAACCATACTGAACACAGGAGCTCCTCAAGGCTGCGTGCTCAGTCCGCTCCTGTTCACACTCCTCACCCATGACTCACCCATCACACTCCTCTCCCAACCTCCATCCTCACAACCTTCTACAGAGGGACGATTGAGAGCATCCTCAGCGGCGCCATCACAGCGTGGTTCGGCAACTGCACCTTAAGGCCCTGCAGCGGATTGTGAGGACAGCCGAAAAGATCACTGGAGTCTCTCTGCCCCCCCTCTCAGACATCTATAGCTCCCGCTGTCTGCGAAAAGCCAGGAACATCATCAGAGACACTTCCCATCCCTCCCATGGACTATTCACCTTACTACCATCTGGTAGAAGGCTCCGCAGCATCACTGCCCGCACCTCCAGAATGGGGAAGAGCTTCTTCCCGCAGGCAGTCAGACTGCTGAATAACCTGTTGTGCAATATTCTGGACTGTAATTTCTTGGTAACTCAGGTTGCAAACCAGCGCGTCACAGCACACCGCACCTTATGCCCCTGCACTTTTCTGCTGCTACTACTTATATTTATTTAGAATAGTCTTTTGTTTACAAATCATACCACTAGCTTTGCTGCTATTATTTATATTTATGTAGAACAGTCTACTGTTTACAAATCACACCACTAGCCACAGTGCTCTGCTAAAAGCCATGCCCTGTCTAGAGTGTTTGTTCTAGGTCACCTGCAAACTTGACCTGCCTTGTTTACAACTGTGTTGTATTGTTCACTACTGTGTTGCACTGTATGTACAGAAGTGTACAGGAGAGTGTAAGCGTGTGAGTGTGTGAGTGCGTGAGTGCGTGTGTGAGTGGGTGAAGTGAATCTGTGTAGTCCCTCAGTAGTGTATGTAGGCACTATTATGTATCTGTCTTGTGCATACTGTGTTTTAACAGTTACGTGTACCACCAATTGTTCCCGGTGAAACGTTGTCTCGTCTCACTATGTACTGTGTATATGTCTCACTATGTGCTGTGTCTATGTCTCACTATGTGCTGTGTCTATGTCTCACTATGTGCTGTGTCTATGTCTCACTATGTGCTGTGTCTATGTCTCACTATGTGCTGTGTATATGGCTCACTATGTGCTGTGTCTATGTCTCACTATGTGCCGTGTATATGGCTCACTATGTGCTGTGTCTATGTCTCACTATGTGCCGTGTCTATGTCTCACTATGTGCTGTGTCTATGTCTCACTATGTGCTGTGTCTATGTCTCACTATGTGCCGTGTATATGGCTCACTATGTGCTGTGTCTATGTCTCACTATGTGCTGTGTATATGGCTCACTATGTGCTGTGTACATGGCTGAAACCACAATACAAACCTACTGGACTACTTGACTTGATGTGTTGGTGTGTGATGAGCCCCCCCTCCACCAGCCCCCCACTGATGAGGCTGACTCCCCCCTCCCCCTCTCCCGGCCCCCTCCACCAGCCCCCCCAATGAGGCATCACAGACCCCCCCCCCACCAGCCCCCCACTGATGAGGCATCACAGACCCCCCCTCCACCACCCCCCCCCACTGATGAAGCGTCTCAGATCCCCCCCTCCACCAGCCCCCCCCACTGAGGAAGCTGACCCCCCCCCCCCTCCCCCTCTCGAAGCTCTTGAAGCTAAGGGGAGAAATGTGAGTGTTAAGTGTACACTGTGCCCTGGTGAAGCTAAGGGGAGAAATGTGAGTGTTAAGTGTACACTGTGCCCTGGTGAAGCTAAGGGGAGAAATGTGAGTGTTAAGTGTACACTGTGCCCTGGTGAAGCTAAGGGGAGAAATGTGAGTGTTAAGTGTACACTGTGCCCTGGTGAAGCTAAGGGGAGAAATGTGAGTGTTAAGTGGTGGGCAAGCTTGTTGCATCGTTCACTGTCGAAGAATACATAAAAGTAACGTAAAAGTAAGGAGCAATGTAGGAAGTTACATTCCATAGAGGGTAACTAAGTAAAGTAAGGGATTAGTTTTTAAAGAAGTAACGAGCAAACACTAAACGAGCAGACACTTTTTAAAGTTACTTCCCCAACACTGGCACTTACTACAGCGCCTATTAGCATACAAACTAAATACCTCATCACTTACTATAGCGCCTATTAGCATATGCACTAAATACCTCATCACTTACTATAGCGCCTATTAGCATACACACTAAATACCTCATCACTTACTATAGCGCCTATTAGCATACGCACTAAATACCTCATCACTTACTATAGCGCCTATTAGCATACGCACTAAATACCTCATCACTTACTATAGCGCCTATTAGCATACACACTAAATACCTCATCACTTAATATAGCGCCTATTAGCATACACACTAAATACCTCATCACTTACTATAGCGCCTATTAGCATACACACTAAATACCTCATCACTTACTATAGCGCCTATTAGCATGCACACTAAATACCTCATCACTTACTATAGCGCCTATTAGAATATGCACTAAATACCTCATCACTTACTATAGCGCCTATTAGCATATGCACTAAATACCTCATCACTAATACCTCATCACTTACTATAGCGCCTATTAGCATACACACTAAATACCTCATCACTTAATATAGCGCCTATTAGCATACACACTAAATACCTCATCACTTACTATAGCGCCTATTAGCATACACACTAAATACCTCATCACTTAATATAGCGCCTATTAGCATACACACTAAATACCTCATCACTTACTATAGCGCCTATTAGCATATGCACTAAATACCTCATCACATAAAACATCATCCACTTCTCCTCTCTGCAGACATCATGGCAGTGCACAGCTTCTGTCTGACACATATGATCTGCAGCGCTGTAGTTCACATGTGTTTCTTGAATTATTGAGCAGATATTATTTTCCACGCTATCGGCAGGCAGCAATCGGGCTCGGCTCCTCCTGTGCGAGATGTTATTAAATGTGTCATTTCAAAGGTTGCAGACATCAAGGTTGCACAGAGCGGCCATGCTGTATTCATTACGGACCCTGTGATGTGTTCAGAATTTATGCTCAGGGGATGTGTGTGTGTGTGTGTGTGTGTGTGTGTGTGTGTGTGTGTGTGTGTGTGTGTGTTAGGCACCATCTCTGCAATATGTAATGAGTGTGTTTAAGTGAGGTACAGTCTCTGCAATATCTGAGGAGTGTGTGTGTGCATGTATGTGTGTGTGTGTGCTCGCGTCTGTGTGTGTACATGTGTGTGTGTGTGCTAGTCCATCCAATCCTGTGAGGCTGAGAGGGAGAGAGTGAAAGCCATGAAGCAGACTGATTCACTTGGACTCACACACACACACACACACACACACACACACACACACACAAACATGAAAGATCACACGCCGTCTTCAGGTCAAGTGTGAGTGCATGTGTGTGTGTGTGTGTTGTTGTAAATAAGAGCATAAGGTCAGGTATATTGTATGTGTGTGTGTGTGTGTGTGTGTGTCAGAGGGGAGAGGGGAGTAAACAAGAGCTTAGGGTCAAGTGTGTGTGTGTGTGTGTGTGTGTGTGTGTGTGTTTCAGGGGAATATTCTGGGGGTTGGGGCCGTCAAAACCAGCCTAGGGTTGTGTGTGTGTGTGAGAGTAAAGTCTAGGTCAAGTGTGTGTGTGTGTGTG
>CM050206.1:36186837-36191837 GCA_027475355.1 Coilia nasus
GCTCACGAGTTAAAACCTCACCATGGATAAATTATTCAGAAAGAGAGAAAAAAAAGGCAATGCAGAGCAGCAGAACGAGCATGGAGAAAATCTAAATTAGAAGTCAATCTTATAACCCTAAAAGAACATATAACACCTATAACAATGCCATATGCACAGAAAGAAAAAAATATTTATCAAAAATGATTGCAGACCATCACAACACAAGAGCATTATTCTCTACACCACTCCAAAATGCGAAGAGTTCGCAGAATTCTTCACGAACAAAATACTAGCCATTAGAGCAGAAATCATTCGAGACCCTACCTACCTACCTACAGGATGCCCCTAGTAGGGAACCACCGACCCTACAGAATTTTAGCGCCATTACAGAAGACGAACTCTATAAACTTGTTAAACTTAGCAAGCAGTGAATATGCAGCCTTGACCCTTTTCCCACTTTCCTTATGAAAAATAATTTTAACTACATCTCCACACCCATTTTACAGATCATTAACACCGCCATTCTCACAGGTGTTTTCCCAAGCACCTTTAAAACTGCTGTAGTGAAGCCATTGCTAAAGAAACCAAATCTGGACTATAACACACTAAATAACTACAGACCAATCTCCAACCTCCCATTTATAAGCAAAATACTTGAAAAGGCTGTCTTCATACAGCTCAACCAATTCCTTAATGAAAACAACATCCTAGAAAAATTCCAATCAGGCTTTAGAGCAAATCATAGTACAGAGACTGCTTTAACCAAAATAGTAAACGACCTCATACTCAGTACAGCCACAAACAAAGTCTCTGCCCTAGTCCTCTTGGATCTAAGTGCCGCCTTTGACACAATCGACCACAACATACTACTACATCGTCTCAAAACTTGGGTGGGCCTCTCAGGCGATGTACTGAAATGGCTTGAGTCGTACATCACCGGAAGACAATTCTATATTAATATAGGCATTTTTGTATAAATAGCAGGCCACAAAAGTAGTACACCCTGAATAATAACTGTTCAACATCATTCAACCATAAAAACCCACTTGTCCAATTCATCATTTTTGTGTTTTGGTCTGCTCAACTGGACCATATAAATTTGTGTGTCATGTATTAGAGCTATTCATTTTATTGTTTTGGCTGCAATTCTCTTATACTATCCACTGGATGACCAACATGGCTCTCATGGCAAAAAACAAAACTCAGGATTTGAGAAATGGAATTGTTGTATTGCAGAATGGTGGCCTATGCTAAAAAGATCAGCAACACCATGAAACGGTGCTACACCATCACGACTTGAGTCTGGTTTGGCTTTCCAAAACAGGTGCATTGTCAGAACAGGCATTGACAGGATCAGTCAAAGAAGTTGGGTCCACACATTCCGTGTCAGATGCAAATGCTGGCTTCAAAAAATAAATGCATGTGTGCAGCCAGCATTGCTGCAGAGGTTGCGGAAGTGGGAGGTCAGCCTGTCAGAGCTAAAATAATATGCCACGCAGTGCAACACCTCAACTGCATGGTCATCCTCCCAGATGAAAGCCTCTTTTGAAGCTTGATTACAAAAAGCCTGAAAACTGTTTTGCTGAAGACATGCAGTCCAAAAGCATGAATTACTGAAACCATATCCTGTGGTCTGACGAGAATAAGATAAACTTTTTTGGCTTAAATGATGTCAGGCATGTGTGGCAGCGGCCTGTTGAACAGTACCATTATAATTGTGCCTTGCCTACAATCAAGCCCAGTGGTGGTAGCATCATGGTTTGGGGCTGCTTCAATGCTGACAGCACTGGGCAACTGCAGTTCATTGAAGAAATCATGGATTCCAACACGTGCTGTGGCATTCTGAAGCAGAACATGATGCCCCCCCTTTAGAAACTGGGACACACAACAGTTGTTTCAACAGAATAACAACCCCAAACACACACGCAAGATCACCACTGCCTTCCTAAAGAAGTTGAAAATGAAGGTAATGGAGTGGCCAAGTGTGTCTCCAGACCTGAACCCTATTGAGCACCCATGGGGCATCCTTAAACAGGAGATGAAGGAGCACCAGGGTGTAACATCTCCCAGGTCCGTAATGCCATAATAAAGGAATGGAAAAGGATCACAAAAACAACCTGTGCAGCTCTGGCGAATTTCATATTAAGGCAGTGATGGATAACAATGGTGCTCACTCAAAAAATTCATGATTTTGACACCATTTGGACATGTTCACTGTGGGGTGCACTCACTTTTGTGGCCTGCTATGAACACAAAAATGCCTGTGTCTAAAGTTATTTTCAGAGGACAGTAAATTAATACTGCCACACAAGCTGCACACTGACTACTGAAACACATATTGAAGTTTCATTTGTGTAGTATTGTCCCTTGGAAAGATATGGCCCATTTTTTGCTGAAATGTGAAGGGTATACTCACTTTTGTGAGATACTGTATATCTAAAAATCACGACGTACCCTTCAGTGTTGCTCAAGGCAGCTGTCTTGGCCCCCTCCTTTTCTTATTATACATGCTACCGCTGGGCAACATTATTAAAAATCATAATATAGACTTTCATAGTTATGCCGATGATACACAACTTTATATCTCAATTGAGCCAAACAAAACCACAGCTCTACAGTCTTTAACCTCCTGTTTGTCAGCTGTCACGTATTGGATGAGCAATAACTTTCTAAAATTAAACGAAAACAAAACTGAACTACTACTTATTGGCCCTAAAGACAAACGTGAAGCTCTCCTCCCCAGTCTAGGCAACCTAAACCAATATGTCAGAGAACAGGTAACTAGCCTAGGTGTCATCCTTGACTCTGACCTAAACCTCAAACCACACATCAACAAAGTTACTAAAACAGCATACTTCCATCTAAGAAATATTGCAGAAGTTCGTCCCTTCTTGACCCAGCCAGACACTGAAAAACTTGTTCACGCATTTATTACAAGTAGATTAGACTACTGCAATGCCTTGTTCACAGGCCTCCCAAAAAAATCAGTTGAAAAACTGCAGCTTATTCAAAATTCGGCTGCAAGATTACTAACAAAAACAAGAAAGATGGAGCTGAACTATACTGGCTACCCGTATGTTATAGAATTGACTTCAGAGTACTACTACTGGTATTCAAAGCTGTAAATGGCCTTGCCCCATGCTATATTACTGACGCATTATCTTCTTATACCGCTGCACGAGCCCTTAGATCTGCCGATGCCGATCTCCTGAGGATTCCAGACGTACCATCCAAAAGGATCGGGGAATCGGCCTTCTCATACTATGCCCCAAAGAAATGGAATGCCCTACCACAGCACACCAGAGAAGCAGAATCCATCGATGTCTACAAACGACAACTAAAGACCTACCTATTCAACCATGCCTATACCTAACTACTCGGACCAAAGTCCCTTCAGCTAGACCCCCCTGCCCAGATCAAAGGCCCTTCAAACAGTCACAGACTTCCCGTTACCAGCCCCGGCCTATGGGCTCCCCCGGGAGACGTGGTTCTGCCTCAGGTTTCTTCCTAGAAAAACAGGGAGTTTTACTCACTGATTCCTGAGGTTTCTTCCTGAATTTACACAAATCAAACAAACAGGCAGTTTTTCCACACCCCCGTTGCTCCCTGGGGACACTAACAACCGATTGCGCCTAAGTGAACTTTTCTCGTCTAGTGCCTCTGGTTTGCAAGGACTGCTGACCTATGTTCACATAAGAGCCCGCATTAACAGGGCATTGCATAGTTCTAGTGCTGCTGGACTACAAAGATTGCTGACTAGGGCCTACAAGGACTGCCTACCTGTGTACACGCTAGGGCCTACAAGGACTGCCTACCTGTGTACACGCTAGGGCCTACAAGGACTGTCCACCTGTGTACACGCTAGGGCCTACAAGGACTGCCTACCTGTGTATACGCTAGGGCCTACAAGGACTGTCCACCTGTGTACACGCTAGGGCCTACAAGGACTGTCCACCTGTGTACACGCTAGGGCCTACAAGGACTGTCCACCTGTGTACACGCTAGGGCCTACAAGGACTGTCCACCCGTGTACACGCTAGGGCCTACAAGGACTGCCTACCTGTGTTCACGCTAGGGCCTACAAGGACTGCCTACCTGTGTACACGCTAGGGCCTACAAGGACTGCCTACCCGTGTACACGCCAGAGTCAGTCTACATCTGTATTCATCTGCTCTGGCGACACTGGACTGCAAGAAATGTTTTCCTGTGACAACCCTGCTAAACTGTAAAGCACTTTGAACTGCATCTTGCATGTATGAATTGTGCTATACAAATAAAGTTTATTATTATTATTATTATTAGAACCAGTCATGTTCTCCTCTTTCTTAGAACCAGAATCATGTTCTCCTCTCTCTAAGAACCAGTCCTGTTCTCCTCTCTCTTAGAACCAGTCATGTCCGTACCCTCTCCTAAGACAAAGCTAGGTCACTCCAAGCTTTTCTCGGTTGTTGTCCCTCAGTGGTGGAACAACCTACCAGTCGCTACAAGAGCAGCAATATCCCTCTCAACCTTCAAAAAGCTTGTGAAAAACCTTCTCTTCCAAGACTGCTTTTCTTCCTAACAAAACTAATTTCTACTAACCATCTCTTTACATAGGTACCTTCGATGTTCTCTACACATCTGTTAGCTATTATGTCCTCCTTTTGTAAGTCGCTTTGGATAAAAGCATCTGCTAAGTGTAATGTAATGTAATGTCATGTTCTCTTCTGTCTTAAAACCAAAGTCGTGTTCTCCTCTCTCTTAAAACCAGTCATGGTTCTCTGCTCCCTTAGAACCAGAATCATGTTCTCCTCTCTCTTAGAACCAGTCATGTTTGCCTCTCTCTTAGAAACAGATTCATGTTCGCCTATCTCTTAGAACCAGTTGTGTTCTCCTCTCTCTAAGAACCAGAATCATGTTCTCCTCTCTCTTAGAACCAGTCATGTTTTTTTCTCTCATAGAATCAGTCATGTTCTCTATCTTAGAACCAGAGTCATGTTCGCCCATCTTATAGAGCCAGTCATGTTCTCCTCTCACTT
>CM050206.1:36199337-36201837 GCA_027475355.1 Coilia nasus
CACACACACACACACACACACACACACACACATATATAACAGCAGCCATTCTGCCTCATAATGCCCCCTCACACACACACACACACACAAACACACACACACACATATATAACAGCAGCCATTCTCCCTCATAATGCCCCCTCACACACACACACAAACACACACACACACATATATAACAGCAGCCATTCTGCCTCATAATGCCCCCTCACACACACACACACACACACACACACACACACACACACACACACACACACACACACATATAACAGCAGCCATTCTGCCTCATAATGCCCCCTCTCTCTCACACACACACAGACACACACACACACACACACACACACACACACACACACACACACACACACACACACACACACACATATAACAGCAGCCATTCTGCCTCATAATGCCCCCTCTCTCTCACACACACACAGACACACACACACACACACACACACACACACACACACACACACACACACACACACACACACACACACACACACACACACACACACACACACATATAACAGCAACCATTCTGCCTTATAATGCCCCCCCCCCCTCTCTCACACACACAAACACATGCACGGCATGCATGGCACCAAGTGGTCCTGGAAAATCCACCCTGCAGACTCACCGCACAGAAATGGAGCAGCTGAAGCAGCAGTTCGGACTGTGGAGAAAGCCTTGCAGAATGTACGCGGTGATGGTGTCTTTACATGGGGAGAATTCCAGACGTTTGTGTACATAGCTGCCAATTTGGCCAATGAGAGGCCAATAGATGCAAGAGCACAAGTTCAGGAAGACTGTATTAAATGTCACGCCAAATTCGCTCCTGCTGGGACGCGCCCGCTCGAGAGGAGACCCAGGAGACTTCCAATTTCAGGGTTACCCCTACAAAAGGCTGCGAGTGATCCAGTCAGAGGTGAACAAGTTTTGGAAGAAGTGGTGCCAATTGGCAGGCCCAAACCTCTTTGTCAGAAGCAAGTGGCACTTGCTCAGCTCAGCTCAGCTATTGCTAATCCAGAAGACCTAGTCATTTAAACAGCAACAGCACTCAGCTATCGCTAACCCTGTAGGCCTAGTCATTTAGCCAGCAGTAGCACTCAGTTATCGCAAACCCTTAGCCAGTCATTTAGCATTGTTACTCAGCTATCATGAACCCTTAGCCAGTTATTTAGCATTAATACTCAGCTATTGGAAACCCTTAGCCAGTCATTTAGCATTAATACTCAGCTATCGCGAACCCTTAGCCAGTCATTTAGTATTGTTACTCAGCTATCATGAACCCTTAGCCAGTCGTTTAGCATTAATACTCAGCTATTGCAAACCCTTAGCCAGTCATTTTGCATTAAAGGAGAACTTCGGTGTAAAATGAAAATTGGCGTGTTAAAACATCATACCGAGTTGGTATGTGTACTGAGGAGCAAAATTGATTTAGCCTGTTGCATTCGGAGTTTAACTATTTTTTATCGTTTGTTCCAGAAGGCTAACAATGGAAGTGGTAGGTGCCATAGACGAAGCATGATGACTACGCTATTTTTAAACCATTAAAACAGCTCGAAGAAACTCCACACTCCATCGGTAGTACAACAAAGGCCCTGACATTAAAAACGAGGCACTGAGAACTTTGTAAGTGTACGCAACATTTATTAATAAAACAGTTTTGACAAGCAGTACCTTGCTGTAGTTTCTCGTCGCAGCCATGATGAAAGTCCAAACAAGTCAATTGTACCACCTCTCCTCCTATTGTTCCTGCTGGTTTGTGTTCGTCAATCGACTGGTGCGGACGTTCATCATGGCGGCGCACACACTCTTACACACTCTCACACATACTCTCACACTCACACACACACTCACACACAAACACGCTCACGCTCACACACACTCACACACACATTGCACCCCCTTCTCCATTACACACATCACACACACACAAACTCTCCAAACTCTCACACACACTCACATACACACACACAGACACACACACACACACACACACACACACACACATTGCACCCCCTACTCCATTACACACATCACACACACACAAACTCTCACACTCACACACACACACACACACACACACACACACACACACACACACACACACACACACACACACAAACATTGCACCTCCTCCTCCAGTACACACACACACACACACACACACACTCACGCACACGCTCACGCTCACACACACACACACACATTGCACCCCCTGCTCTATTACACACATCACACACACACAAACTCTCACACTCACACTCACACACACTCACACTCACACACACATTGCACCTCCTCCTCCAGTACACACACACACACACTCACACACACACACTCTCACACATACTCTCTCACACACACACACAAACACACACACACTCACACACACACACTCTCACACATACTCTCACACTCACACACACACACTCACACACACACACACACACACACACACACACACACACTCACCACACGCATTGCA
>CM050206.1:36206837-36209337 GCA_027475355.1 Coilia nasus
TTTCTAAATCGAAAAAGAATTTTGATGGTGCATCCATCAATTCTGCACTTTGAAATCGAGATCTGACCAGAGCTCCCTGTGCTGATGTGCCTAATAATTCAGCCAATAAATTCTTTTTAATTTTCAGATTTTCAGTTAAATTTGGAGTGCCTGCGCTTTCGGCCGACATCTGCAGCTCAATGATTTCTTTTTCAAGAGTTTTAATGGCTCGAGTTATGTCTCTGGTCACATTGGAAGTATACTCTTGATCTCTGGTCACATTGGAAGTATACTCTTGACACAATTGCTTGATCTGCACCTTTCCAAAATCCCACCACTGCTGCAAGGACTGGAATGTAGGTATTGTAGTTCTAAAAGAAAACCAGAAGTGTCTGAACACCTCTTTAAAATTGGAATTAGACAATAAGTTAACATTAAAATGCCAATAAGAACTTGTGGGTTTGACAGATCTGCAGGACAAGAAACAACTAAACTGTGATCTGAAAAACCAATCGGAATAATTGAGCAGCTTCTGACTGAGCTGAGTTGATGCTTAAAACCGTAAAACCTATCCAGCCTGGCTAAAGACAACATATTGTTACAGGGGTGTACCCAAGTATATTGCTTTTGGCAGCCATGAAAGTTTCTCCAAATATCAATCAAGTCAGTGGAAGCTACGATTTTTGTCTTTTCTAAAAATGCTTTAATGTCTTCCACAGAGTAAATACGCGGGGAAAATCCGCTATTGCGCAGGCTACAATCAATACTGCAATCGGAAAAATCACTCTCACTTTCATCGTTCACTAAGTCAGGGGTGACAACAGGCTTTTTAGTGTTTCTATATGCCTGCTGTCATCTTCTCTTAACGTTCTTTGGTATTTTAAAATTACTCCCTTCAGCTTCCATTGCACTTTCATCAGTCGAGGCCAAAACACCATTTGTCACAGAATCAGAAGGGCTAGGTGTAACATCTTCCTCAGCTGGTTCACCGGGCACATCTGCGGGTGTCTCTCCAGCACTGGCTGCACTGTGCACTGTCTCACTCGCACTAGGTGCGCCGGACTCAGCGGCCTGTTCCGCTCTGCCATCGGTGTTATCGTTGGGCTTATCAGCATTAACATTAGGTCCAATATTAGGCTCAGAATTCGCCTCTGGGCAACCACGTATGAGATGCCCTGATTTACCACACTTAAAACATGTCATAGTCCCAGTCGAAGCATAGACAACGTAGGTAAAGTTATCAACTTTAACCTTTAAGGTCAGGTTCAACTCATCTGCATTATCCTTTAGGATCATGTACACATAACGCCTGAAAGATACTACGTGTTTGGGGAGAGGAGATTTAGATGAAATAGGAATCTTTTTCACAGTAGACACTATTTTACCATACCGCCCAAGTATCTCGGACAAAACTTCATCTTTGATAAACGGCGGTATGTTAGACAGGATAATCTTCTTTGACGGGGTGGAAAGGGGCAAGACTGGAGTGAAAACACCATTGATGTCAACTCCACTTTCAACTAGATTGTTAGCCAAAGCAATTGAACTTAAAAAAAATAACAACAACATTGTTCATACGTGCAGCCGATACCACATTTTCATGACCAACATTTTCTCCAACAGCTAAACTACACACTTCTATACTGGCGTTTGATGCAAGTTTAACTGCATGACGCCGAGTGAGATGTTCAAAACTCTCCATACTGTGGACCGCCAAACTTCCAGCACGAAGCTGGTAGTAGACTTCCACTTAAACCTCCTCCTTAAAAAACCTTCAACACCACCACAAAGAAATACTCTATTTACCACAACAGAATAATGAGATCAAAATAAAGTAAGAAAGATAAAAAAGTTAGAAAGCAGCACTTTCACGCAGCGCGCCAGCTCTCGCTCACACAGCGCTCCACTCACCAGAGAGAGAGAGAGAGAGAGAGAGAGAGAGAGAGAGAGAGAGAGAGAGAGAGAGAGAGAGAGAGAGAGAGAGAGAGAGAGAAGAGATGGAAGGACAGAGAGAGAGAGAGAGAGAGGGAGAGAGAGAGAGAGGGAGAGAGAGAGAGAGAGGAGAGAGAGAGAGAGAGAGAGAGAGAGGGAGAGAGAGAGAGAGGGAGGAGAGAGAGAGAGAGAAAGAGAGGGAGAGAGACATGAGAGAGAGAGAGAGAGAGGGAGAGAGAGAGAGAAGAGAGGGGGAGAGAGAGAGAAGAGGGAGAGAGAGAGAGAGAGAGAGAGAGAGAGAGAGAAGAGTGAGGGAGGGAGGTGGAGAGAGAGAGCGAAAGAGAGAGGGGGAGAGAGAGAGAGAAAGAGAGAGAGGGAGAGAGAGAGAGGGGAGAGAGAGAGACAGAGAAAGAGAGGAGAGAGAGTGGAACAGCCATACAAACAGCAAAACATAAACCACCCATTTCCAAAAACAAAGCAAAATAACAGCAATAACCCCAAGCCCAGCCCCACCCACCTCCTTATATTTTGAAAATCAGCTCCCCATCATCACCAACCTCAAACAGCAATCCCTTCACACCCCAAACAT
>CM050206.1:36214337-36216837 GCA_027475355.1 Coilia nasus
CAATCATAGTTCAAAATAGTCAAGTTGTTAAGGGAAACTAGCCAGCTAGTTAGCGTGCTAGCCCAACACAATGGCTACTGCTAATATTGTTGACAATTTTGGCGAACCCATTCGACAGTCGTCCGTATGAGGAGAGACTAGAAATTAAACAGCAGGACAGACCAACACCCAAGACGGATTTGGTCCACAAAAGCTGGTGAAAGTAACTGTTTTTTATTTTTTTAAACTTTCCTGGTATGATGAGATGAACTGGCTAATTGGACGTGCTGTGACAAACAGAATGTACTGTTGGCCGTGCCTCTTGATAAAGCTGTGCTAGGGATGTGTAGTTTTAGTCAAATGTAGGTTTTACGGACCTGAGTAAGAAAGGCATGAAAAAAGCGATGGCATTTTCTGCAAAAGGAGCACAGGGCAGAATTTATACACAATAAAGTGTGTTTATAATGGTTCTGTTATATATTTCTGTTCATGTTCTGTTCAGTTCGGATATTGTTGTATACAGATACAGTTAAGGTGTGTGTTACTCCTGAAAATCATTTTCATGTGTGTGTTACTGTAGTTCTGTGGCATGGCTGTGGTTGACAACAGTCTCAGTTAACATTACCTTTTATTAATAACGGCCAGGCTCCAATAGGATAAAAAAAAATAAAAAAAATATAATGTACACCTAAAATGTGCTTCCCCCATTTGAAAAACCAGCAGCCGCCAGTGGTGTGTGTGTATGTATGTGTGAGTGAATGTGTGTGTGTGTGTGTGTGTATGTGTGTGAGTGAATGTGTGTGTGTGTGTGAGTGTGTGTGTGAGTGTGTGTGTGTGTGTGTGTGTGTGTGTGTGTGTGTGTGTGTGTGTGTGTGTGTGTGAATGTGTGTGCGTGTGTGTATGTGTGTGAGTGAATGTGTGTGTGTGTGTGAGTGTGTGTGTGTGTGTGTGTGTGTGTGTGTGTGTGTGTGTGTGTGTGTGTGCATGTGTGTGTGTGGGTTTGGCAGTGTATGTGCAGGTGTGTGTGGGCAGGCCAGCGGCCAGCCTTGGCTGGGCCCAGGACAAGATGAGCTAAGATGCCCCTGCACTAATCCTCTCTCCTCTACCATTGCTACTTTCTCAACCCTAAGGGTGCATCAGCACCTCTGCCTAGTGTGTTGTCTATGGAGGTCAGACGGTTTAGCAGGCATCTATTTAGGCCATTGGTTACAATAGAATACACTACAAACCAGGGACACCTTTTACACCCTAACATGTTCATCCGTAACGGCAGCGTCACGTCACGCACAGCACCTCAGGGCTGACGCCCATTTCCGAGTGAACCGCGTGGATTAATCACATTGCTGATAATGGATCGTGTGTAACTGGAGCAGTTACGGCTTTGGAAGTTTCAACATGTCAGCCAACAGCAATAAAACCCACAAGATGCAGCTTACAGAAGGCTTGTCCTAGGGTTAGGGTTAGGGTTAGGGTTAGGGTTAGGGTCCTTCTGCCAGAGGAACGTACACAATAATGTGTAGATTTCGCACATTCTTCTGTTGACCAGCGGAAGCATCAGTACTCCTACCCAGTCTAATACTCTAAGTGTGTGTGTGAATGTGTGTGTGTGTGTGTGTGTGTATGTGTGAATGTGTGTATGTGTGTGTGTGTGTGTGTGAACGTGTGTGAATGTGTGTGTGTGTGTGTGTGTGTGTGTGTGAATGTGTGTGATAATAACCCCATATGCGCACAAGTTGATTAAAAAAAACAACCAGTGATTTTATGCTAACCTACCTAACCCGTCAACTGCCACCAACGCCGATGTCAGAGAAGGACGGGTCCATCTCCAAAGCACATATACCCACTGAAGATTTTACATCATTAACAGATTGTTTATAACTATCTATCATAGACGGATAGCATCTGCACAAGGGGGCATAATCACAAGAGAGTGCATACGCATGTAAACTGTCCCAGGCCTGTATGACCGATGTTAGGTCTGACAAGACCACACACTGACACACGTAGCATACACAGACACCCATGTAACGAAATGGGCAGCTGTGGGCTAGTGGTTAGGGAGTTGGTCTTGCAATCGGAAGGTTGTCGGTTCGAAACCCCACCCTACCCATGGTTGAGATGCCCTTGAGCAAGGCATCTAACCCCACACTGCTCCAGGGACTGTAACTGAAACCCTGTAAGTATCTGTAAGTTGCTCTGGATAAGAGCGTCAGCTAAGTGTAATGTAATGTAATGTAATGAAATACATAGACTTAGAAGATTAGCCCATCGTTCTGACACTTTAGCCCATGTCAAGCCAAGCTTGCACATAAACGCGTCGTGGAAGCCCAAAATCCAACAGTACACAACAAAATCAGAAGCTACATCAACAACTTATTTGTGAATACTGAATGCTATTTTGGAGATAAACATCCTAAACACATAGAAACAGCACTCGGTGATGCTATAGCCTACCTGGAAGTATCCAAACATACATTTGTTAAGTAATGGTAGAGAAAGCGGACTTAGCGTTTCTAAAACT
>CM050206.1:36221837-36226837 GCA_027475355.1 Coilia nasus
TAGCCTCGTTACCCCCCCCCCCCCCCCCCCCTCTAGCTCTAAGCATTGTGTTTTGTGGGCTTTAGAGATGCTATGTCTTCACATCCTAGGGGCTGACGGGTCTGATGTGGTGTGTTGAGTCATATTGATGTTATACTGTAGTGTGTCCAGTGTTGGCTCCAGGAAGGCAAACTGTAGTGTGTTGTATCAGGTTGTTGGTTCTAGAGAGGCGGGCAGTAGTGTGCTGTATCATTGGTTTAACTCCCATGTTAATAGCGGTCAGCCCAAACACTCACACACTCATCTGATGTTACTAATAATACTACTGATAGTAATTTGCATTTTTAAAAAAGCTGTTCCTAAGCAGTGTTTCTAAGCAGTGTTCCTAAGCAGTGTTTCTAAGCAGTGTTCCTAAGCAGTGTTTCTAAGCAGTGTTCCTAAGCAGTGTTCCTAAGCAGTGTTCCTAAGCAGTGTTCCTAAGCAGTGTTTCTAAGCAGTGTTCCTAAGCAGTGTTCCTAAGCAGTGTTTCTAAGCAGTGTTCCTAAGCAGTGTTTCTAAGCAGTGTTCCTAAGCAGTGTTCCTAAGCAGTGTTCCTAAGCAGTGTTCCTAAGCAGTGTTCCTAAGCAGTGTTTCTAAGCAGTGTTCCTAAGCAGTGTTTCTAAGCAGTGTTTCTAAGCAGTGTTCCTAAGCAGTGTTCCTAAGCAGTGTTTCTAAGCAGTGTTCCTAAGCAGTGTTCCTAAGCAGTGTTTCTAAGCAGTGTTTCTAAGCAGTGTTCCTAAGCAGTGTTCCTAAGCAGTGTTCCTAAGCAGTGTTCCTAAGCAGCTCCACACTGCACGCGTGCCTCACACTAACCTGCCAAAGAGACAGAGCTGATGGGAGAAAGACACAGAATGAGAGGAAGAGACAGAATGAGAGAAAGAGAGAGAATGAGAGAAAGACACAGAATGAGAGGAAGAGACAGAATGAGAGAAAGAGAGAGAATGAGAGAAAGAGAGAGAATGAGAGAAAGACACAGAATGAGAGGAAGAGACAGAATGAGAGAAAGAGAGAGAATGAGAGAAAGACACAGAATGAGAGAAAGAGAGAGAGCTGATGGGAGAAAGAGAGAGAGAGAGAGAAAGAAAAGAAAAATGGTATTTATACAGATTTGTGTTTTAAAGACAGAGAGAGAAAGGGTGTTTTTAAAGAGGCAAAGGAAGAGAAGGCTATTTCTATAGAGTTGTTTTTAAAGAGAGAAGAGAAAGAGAGGGTGTTTTTAAAGAGAGAGAAGAGAAAGAGAGGGTGTTTTAAAGAAGGCAAAGGAAGGGAGGGTTATTTGTATAGAGTTGTTTTTAAAGAGAGAAGGAGAGAAAGAGAGGGTGTTTTTAAAGAGAGAAGAGAAAGAGAGGGTGTTTTTAAAGAGAGAGAGAGAAAGAGAGGGTGTTTTTAAAGAGAGAGAAAGAAAGAGAGGGTGTTTTAAAAAAGGCAAAGGAAGGGAGGGTTATTTGTATAGAGTTGTTTTTAAAGAGAGAAGGAGAGAAAGAGAGGGTGTTTTAAAGAAGGCAAAGGAAGGGAGGGTTATTTGTATAGAGTTGTTTTTAAAGAGAGAAGGAGAGAAAGAGAGGGTGTTTTTAAAGAGAGAAGAGAAAGAGAGGGTGTTTTTAAAGAGAGAGAGAGAAAGAGAGGGTGTTTTTAAAGAGAGAGAGAGAAAGAGAGGGTGTTTTAAAAAAGGCAAAGGAAGGGAGGGTTATTTGTATAGAGTTGTTTTATTACATATTTCCCCAATCGTTTCCCCAAGACCATGTTACAAACGTCTCACGGCCCCAGAACGAGGCTCAGCTACAGAGTAGCGTTATTGATAGCGACATGAGAGCGCTAGCCCAAAGACAATCAATCGCATTTACAGTGCGCAACACACACACGTCAGAAATACAGGAGGAAACCAAGTCAGTGTTTACCTGGAAACTTCAACATTATCAATACCTACAAAAGAAAGAATAGAGTGATTCAAAGACACAAAGAAATTATACAACACAGAGTTAACACAGAACCTGTCTGTTTATACAGTCAATCTGTGTGTATGTTTGTGTGTGTGGTGGCTCTTGAGTGCAGGAGTGTGTGTATGAATGTGTGTGTGTGTGTGTGTGTGTGTGTGTGTGTGTATACGCTCTTGAATGCATGAATGTGTGTATGAATATGTGTGTGTTTGTGTTTCATAATGTATTTTGTATAATATATTCATAGATTTTATACAAAACAAAGAGGTACTCATTGATATAGCAAACACAAATATAAAAAGTCAATAGATACAAAGTACAAATCGATCATTTATGGCAACAACACGACTTGTGTTTCTAGGTGTGAATAGCGCCTGGTCTGTGGAATAGCGCCTGGTCTGTGGAATAGTGCGGGGTCTGTGGTCTGTGGTATAGCGCCTGGTCTGTGGAATAGCGCCTGGTCTGTGGAATATCGTGTGGGCTGTGGTTTGTGGAATAGCGCCTGGTCTGTGGAATAGTGCGGGGTCTGTGGTATAGCGCCTGGTCTGTGGAATATCGTGTGGGCTGTGGTATAGCGCCTGGTCTGTGGTTTGTGGAATAGCACGTGGGCTGTGGGCTGTGGCTGTTGATTCTGTTGGCACGTACTCCAGTCTGAAGCATCCCAACGCAACAAGGGGACGCATCCAGCTTCTCCGCTGCCATTGCACCGGGAGGGAGAGGGGACGAGAGCACTGCAGTCTTCCAAACACACTCTTCTGATTTTCTTTCTCTCACAAACACACACACACACACACGCACACACACACGCATACACACACACACACACACTGGACCCTTCTGTAGATAAGCCACTTTAATGTGGGACACTACTATTGGGGCTGCTAATGTATTGTAGTGTAATGTAGTGTAGTGCAGTGTATTGTAATGTAGTGTAATGTAGTGTAGTGTGATGTAGTGTAGTCTAGTCTAGTGTAGTGTAGTGTAATATAGTGTAATGTAATGTAATGTAATGTAGTGTAGTGTAGTGTAATGTAGTGTAGTGTAATGTAGTGTAATGTAGTGTAGTGTAGTGTAGTGTAATATAGTGTAATGTAGTGTAATGTAATGTAGTGTAGTGTAGTGTAATGTAGTGTAATGTAATGTAGTGTAGTGTAATGTAGTGTAGTGTAATGTAGTGTAATGTAATATAGTGTAGTGTAATGTAGTGCAATGTAGTGTAATGTAGTGTAGTGTAGAGTAATATAGTGTAATGTAGTGTAATGTAGTGTAAAGTAGTGTAATGTAGTGTAGTGTAGTGTAGTGTAGTGTAATGTAGTGTAGTGTAGTGTAGTGTAGTGTAATGTAGGCTAGTGTAGTGTAGAGTAATATAGTGTAATGTAGTGTAGTGTAGTGTAGTGTAGTGTAATGTAGTGTAATGTAGTGTAGTGTAATGTAGGCTAGTGTAGTGTAGAGTAATATAGTGTAATGTAGTGTAGTGTAGTGTAGTGTAGTGTAATGTAGTGTAATGTAGTGTAGTGTAATGTAGGCTAGTGTAGTGTAGAGTAGTGTAGTGTAGTGTAATGTAGTGTAATGTAGTGTAGTGTAGTGTAATGTAGGCTAGTGTAGTGTAGAGTAATATAGTTTAATGTAGTGTAGTGTAATGTAGTGTGATGTAGTCTCAGGTAGTATCATGTAGTTGTCTGCAATCAGTATGTAAAACAGTAGTTGTGTCTGTGATGTAATGAGTTCTATATGTAAAGTAATAATGTAATGGGTTGCATATGTGATGATGCAATAATGTGATGGGTTCCACATGTGATGATGCAATAATGTGATGGGTTCCACATGTGATGATGCAATAATGTGATGGGTTCCATATGTGATGATGCAGTAATGTAATGGGTTCCACATGTGATGATGCAATAATGTGATGGGTTCCACATGTGATGATGCAATAATGTAATGGATTCCACATGTGATGATGCAATAATGTGATGGGTTCCACATGTGAAGCAGTTAGTTGTTAGTAGCAAGTGAAGTACCATGGAGTCACAACAGGAAGCTCACAGAGTGAAGACATTGAGCTTGTGTGTGTGTGTGTGTGTGTGTGTGTGTGTGTGTGTGTGAGAGAGAGAGAGAGAGAGAGAGAGAGAGAGGAAGCCCGTAGGTGTGTGTGTGTGTGTGTGTGTGAGAGAGAGACACTAGTGTGTGTGTGTTTGTGTGTGTTTGTGTGAGAGAGCAAGAGAGACAGGAAGCTCATAGGGGTGTGTGTGTGTGTGTGAGACAGAAAGACAGACAGGGAGCTCGTAGGGGTGTGAGTGTGTGTGTTGGATGCTCTAACCCTAGGTTGGCTCTGTGTGTGTGTGAGTGTGTGTGTTGGATGATCTAGCCCTAGGTTGGCTGTGTGTGTGTGTGTGTGTGTGTGTGTGTGTGTGTGTGTGTGTGTGTGTGTCGGGTGCTCTAACCCTAGGTTGGCTCTGTGTGTGTGTGAGTGTGTGTGTTGGATGCTCTAGCCCTAGGTTGGCTCTGTGTGTGTGTGTGTGTGTGTGTGTGTGTGTGTGTGTGTGTGTGTGTGTGTGTGTTGGGTGCTCTAACCCTAGGTTAGCTCTGGCACCTGGAGTAGCAATAACATCTTTCTCCTCCATGAAGACTGAAGAGTTAGTCTGGGTTAGAGTTAGTCTGGGTTAGGGCTAGTCTGGGTTAGAGTTAGCCTGGGTTAGAGTTATTCTGGGTTAGAGTTAGTCTGGGTTAGAGTTAGTCTGGGTTAGGGCTAGTCTGGGTCAGAGTTAGTCTGGGTTAGGGCTAGTCTGGGTTAGAGTTAGTCTGGGTTAGAGTTAGCCTGGGTTACAGTTAGTCTGGGTTAGAGTTAGTCTGGGTTAGGGCTAGTCTGGGTTACAGTTAGTCTGGGTTAGAGTTAGTCTGGGTTAGGGCTAGTCTGGGTTAGAGTTAGTCTGGGTTAGAGTTAGCCTGGGTTAGAGTTAGTCTGGGTTAGAGTTAGTCTGGGTTAGGGCTAGTCTGGGTTAGAGTTAGCCTGGGTTAGAGTTAGTCTGGGTTAGAGATAGTCTG
>CM050206.1:36229337-36251837 GCA_027475355.1 Coilia nasus
ATACTCTACTCCACCAGACTCCATACTCTACTCCAACAGGCGTACTCTACACCACCAGGCTCCATACTCTACTCCACCAGGCTCCATACTCTACTCCACCAGGCTCCATACTCTACTCCAACAGGCGTACTCTACACCACCAGGCTCCATACTCTACTCCACCAGGCTCCATACTCTACTCCACCAGGCTCCATACTCTACTCCACCAGACTCCATACTCTACTCCACCAGGCTCCATACTCTACTCCACCAGACTCCATACTCTACTCCACCAGGCTCCATACTCTACTCCACCAGGCCAGGCTCCATACTCTACTCCACCAGACTCCATACTCTACTCCACCAGGCTCCATACTCTACTCCACCAGGCTCCATACTCTACTCCACCAGGCCAGGCTCCATACTCTACTCCACCAGACTCCATACTCTACTCCACCAGACTCCATACTCTACTCCACCAGGCCAGGCTCCATACTCTACTCCACCAGGCAGCGTACAGCGTACACCTCTAGCAGTTCAGGCCAACAGGCTCCATACTCTACTCCACCAGGCTCCATACTCTACTCCACCAGACTCCATACTCTACTCCACCAGACTCCATACTCTACTCCACCAGGCTCCATACTCTACTCCACCAGGCTCCATACTCTACTCCACCAGGCTCCATACTCTACTCTAACAGGCTCCATACTCTACTCCACCAGACTCCATACTCTACTCCACCAGACTCCATACTCTACTCCACCAGGCTCCATACTCTACTCCACCAGGCTCCATACTCTACTCCACCAGACTCCATACTCTACTCTAACAGGCTCCATACTCTACTCCACCAGGCCAGGCTCCATACTCTACTCCACCAGGCTCCATACTCTACTCCACCAGACTCCATACTCTACTCCACCAGGCCAGACTCCATACTCTACTCCACCAGACTCCATACTCTACTCCACCAGGCCAGACTCCATACTCTACTCCACCAGACTCCATACTCTACTCTAACAGGCGTACTCTACACCTGGCAGCATCCTCTACTCCACCTGGCAGCATTCTGCACTCTAGCCAATGGGGGGTATTATCAGGCTGAATGCATCTGGCAGGGGGTATTATCAGGCTGAATGCATCTGGCAGGGGGTATTATCAGGCTGAATGCATCTGGCAGGGGGTATTATCAGGCTGAATGCATCTGACAGGTGGTATTATCAGGCTGAATGCATCTGGCAGGGGGTATTATCAGGCTGGCAGGGGGTATTATCAGGCTGGCAGGGGGTATTACAGGGCACAAGCTGAGCAGCCTAAATGCTTTTATGCCTTCATGAACTTAGGCCTTCACAGCCTCTCACCACCCTGTAGCCCAGCCGTTACACCACCCATGTATGTAGTTTAGGGTTAGTCTCGTTAAGGATAGTCATCAGAGTTAGTCTAGTTTAGGGTTAGTCTAGTTTAGGGTTAGTCTCGTTAAGGATAGTCATCAGAGTTAGTCTAGTTTAGGGTTAGTCTCGTTAAGGATAGTCATCAGAGTTAGTCTAGTTTAGGGTTAGTCTAGTGTAGGGTTAGTCTAGTTTAGGGTTAGTCTCGTTAAGGATAGTAATCAGAGTTAGTCTAGTGTAGGGTTAGTCTAGTTTAGGGTTAGTTTCGTTAAGGATAGTCATCAGAGTTAGTCTAGTTTAGGGTTAGTCTCGTTAAGGATAGTCATCAGAGTTAGTCTAGTTTAGGGTTAGTCTAGTGTAGGGTTAGTCTCGTTAAGGATAGTCATCAGAGTTAGTCTAGTTTAGGGTTAGTCTAGTGTAGGGTTAGTCTCGTTAAGGATAGTCATCAGAGTTAGTCTAGTTTAGGGTTAGTCTAGTGTAGGGTTAGTCTCGTTAAGGATAGTCATCAGAGATAGTCTAGTTTAGGGTTAGTCTAGTGTAGGGTTAGTCTCGTTAAGGATAGTCATCAGAGTTAGTCTAGTTTAGGGTTAGTCTAGTTTAGGGTTAGTCTCGTTAAGGATAGTCATCAGAGTTAGTCTAGTTTAGGGTTAGTCTAGTTTAGGGTTAGTCTCGTTAAGGATAGTCATCAGAGTTAGTCTAGTTTAGGGTTAGTCTAGTTTAGGGTTAGTCTCGTTAAGGATAGTCATCAGAGTTAGTCTAGTTTAGGGTTAGTCTAGTTTAGGGTTAGTCTCGTTAAGGATAGTCATCAGAGTTAGTCTAGTTTAGGGTTAGTCTAGTTTAGGGTTAGTTTCGTTAAGGATAGTCATCAGAGTTAGTCTAGTTTAGGGTTAGTCTAGTGTAGGGTTAGTTTCGTTAAGGATAGTCATCAGAGTTAGTCTAGTTTAGGGTTAGTCTAGTTTAGGGTTAGTTTCGGTAAGGATAGTCATCAGAGTTAGTCTGCAGGCATCAAGTATGACATCACTGAATTACCTCCATAATCTGTCCACAACACACACACACACACACACACACAGATATATAGACACATGGACACATACTTAGCATGAGGGCAGTGGCTCTGGAAGTACTGTGAAGCTTTGAGTGTGTGTACATATGTGTGTGTATGTGTGTGTGTCTGTATATGTGTATGTGTGTGTGTGTTTGTATATGTGTGTGTCTGTGTGTGTGTGTGTGTGTGCGTGTGTGTCTGTATATGTATGTGTGTGTGTGTGTTTGTATATGTGTGTGTCTGTGTGTGTGTGTGTGTGTGTGTGTGTGTGCGTGCGTGTCTGTATATGTATATGTGTGTGTGTGTTTGTATATGTGTGTGTCTGTGTGTGTGTGTGTGTGTGTGTGCATGTGTGTCTGTATATGTATGTGTGTGTGTGTGTTTGTATATGTGTGTGTCTGTGTGTGCGCGTGTGTGTGTGTGTGCGTGTGTGTCTGTATATGTATATGTGTGTGTGTGTTTGTATATGTGTGTGTCTGTGTGTGTGTGTGTGTGTGTGTGCGTGTGTCTGTATATGTATGTGTGTGTGTGTGTTTGTATATGTGTGTGTCTGTGTGTGTGCGTGTGTGTGCGTGTGTGTCTGTATATGTATATGTGTGTGTGTGTGTGTGTGTGTTTGTATATGTGTGTGTCTGTGTGTGTGTGTGTGTGTGTGTGCGTGTGTGAGTGTCTGTTCCAGATGTACCTAATGACCAAGCTAATTCGAGACCTACGGTTTCCAAGGTGACAGACGATGTGTACACACTCTGGTGTATTGGGCATGGGCTGTGTGTGTGTGTGTGTGTGTGTGTGTGTGTGTGTGTCTGTAAGTTTGTCTACACACCATCCTCCCTCAACATTAAAGTGGCTTTATCCCTGTCACGCTCTTACTTCTAACGTCTGGTCTATTACGTTTGCACACACACATGCACGCACACACGCAGACACACACATGCACAAATGCGCGCACACACACGCACACACAAACACTCACACACACACACACACACACACGCGCACACACACACACACACACACACAGCAGTATGAGGGTGTACTTTATGCCTCTCCCTGTACATGTGACACAGAACTTTCATCTTTTCTTTCATCTTTCTTTTATCTCAAATCCCTCTCTACCCCTCTCTCTCCCTCTCCCTTTCTCTCCCTCTCTGTCTCCCTCGCTCTACCCCTCTCTATCCCTCTCCCCCCCTCTCTTCCTCTCTCTCTCTACCCCTCTCTATCCCTCTCTACCCCTCTCTACCCCTCTCTCTCCCCTTCTCTCCACCCCTCTCTCTCCCCCTCTCTCTACCTCTCCCTCTCTCTCCCTCTCTCTACCCCTCTCTCTACCTCTCCCTCTCCCTCTCCCTCTCTCTCCCTCTCTCTACCCCTCTCTCTACCTCTCTCTCTACCTCTCTCTCTCCCTCTCCCTCTCTCTCTCTCTCCCTCTCTCTACCCCTCTCTCTTCCTCTCCCTCCCCCTCTGTCTCCCTCTCTCTATCCCTCTCTCTCCCTCTCTCTCCCCTTCTCTCCACCCCTCTCTCTCCCCCTCTCTCTCTCTCCCTCCACCCCCTCCCTCTCTCTCCCCCTCTCTGTATCCCTCTCTCTCTCCCTCTCTGTAAAGGTGTGGGGCTCCCTCTCTTTTCAGGAGCAGCAGTGGACTTCTCAGCAGGGTTATGGCATGCCCTTGGTGTGTTTAGCTGAGTGTGTGTTAGGGCATGGGGTGTGTGTGTGTGTGTGTGTGTGTTTAGCTGAGTGTGTGTTAGGGCATGGGGTATGTGTGTGTGTGTGTGTGTGTTTAGCTGAGTGTGTGTTAGGGCATGGGGTGTGTGTGTGTGTTTAGCTGAGTGTGTGTTAGGACATGGTGTGTGTGTGTGTGTGTGTTTAGCTGAGTGTGTGTTAGGGCATGGTGTGTGTGTGTGTGTGTGTGTTTAGCTGAGTGTGTGTTAGGGCATGGTGTGTGTGTGTGTGTGTGTTTAGCTGAGTGTGTGTTAGGGCATGGGGTGTGTGTGTGTGTGTGTGTGTTTAGCTGAGTGTGTGTTAGGGCATGGGGTGTGTGTGTGTGTGTGTGTGTTTAGCTGAGTGTGTTAGGGCATGGTGTGTGTGTGTGTGTTTAGCTGAGTGTGTGTTAGGCCATGGTGTGTGTGTGTGTGTTTAGCTGAGTGTGTGTTAGGGCATGGTGTGTGTGTGTGTGTGTGTTTAGCTGAGTGTGTGTTAGGGCATGGTGTGTGTGTATGTGTTTAGCTGAGTGTGTGTTAGGACATGGTGTGTGTGTGTGTGTTTAGCTGAGTGTGTTAGGACATGGTGTGTGTGTGTGTGTTTAGCTGAGTGTGTGTTAGGACATGGTGTGTGTGTGTGTGTTTAGCTGAGTGTGTGTTAGGACATGGTGTGTGTGTGTGTGTTTAGCTGAGTGTGTGTTAGGGCATGGTGTGTGTGTGTGTGTGTTTAGCTGAGTGTGTTAGGGCATGGTGTGTGTGTGTGTGTGTTTAGCTGAGTGTGTGTTAGGGCATGGTGTGTGTGTGTGTATTTAGCGGCGCGTGTGTTAGGGCATGGTGTGTGTGTGTGTGTTTAGCTGAGTGTGTGTTAGGGCATGGTGTGTGTGTGTGTGTTTAGCTGAGTGTGTGTTAGGGCATGGTGTGTGTGTGTGTGTTTAGCTGAGTGTGTGTTAGGACATGGTGTGTGTGTGTGTGTTTAGCTGAGTGTGTGTTAGGGCATGGTGTGTGTGTGTGTGTTTAGCTGAGTGTGTTAGGGCATGGTGTGTGTGTGTGTGTTTAGCTGAGTGTGTGTTAGGACATGGTGTGTGTGTGTGTGTTTAGCTGAGTGTGTTAGGGCATGGCCTGTGTGAGTTTTAGCGGTGTGTGTGTAGAACATGGCATATGTGTGGTATAGCGGCGTGTGTGTTGGACAGTGTGTGTGTGTTTTAGTTAAGTGTGTGTTGGATAGTGTGTGTGTGTGTTTTAGTTAAGTGTGTGTTGGACAGTGTGTGTGTTTTAGTTAAAGGACAATTGTGGTATTTTGGACATATAGCCCTCTTTTCTGAGCTGCCTGTAATGTAATAGAGTCAATTCCGCCGTTTTTCTAATGTTTGCTGCTTTTTTCGATTTTGATTAATTTCGAATTCTCTCCAACTGCTTCAGAATGGCTGCTTTCCTGCATGTCAATAACATTCCCAAAACACCCTAAACATCCGTTTTAATAAAACAACAAACTCACCGAAATGATTCGTGATCTTCACTGATTATAATCCATAACACATTTCGTTGCGAGTGGTGTTTTCTGTGTAGTTTTATTCATGTTTTTACATCCCATTGATTTCTATTGAAAACTCGTTGCTTGCTGATATCACTCCGCCACCGAAACCAGGAAGAACTAGGCTACAATGTTTGTAGCTACGCTCGTTTAAAGCTACGCTGATAAGCTGTCACTTCTACTCCTGGGTAAAACGCAACACGACAATCAGTCACTCGTATCGTACGTCAAAAACAGTTTTGCCATTTTGTTTTTTTAATGGGAGGAAGAAATGTTTCGTTTTGAGTTTTCCGGGCAAGGTTATAGGTTTGAACCCGAGTTTACCTCAGAGGAGCTGCAGCAAATGGAGATGGAGAAAGAAGCTAGCACTGCAGCACCAGAAGAAATGACACAAGTCCCCAGGGTCTCGGGAAGTTGGTGGTGTGGATGCGGGAAGTGCCAGCAAATGCCCACCGAAGAGGCAAGTCTTTGCTGTAAGGAATGGGACCTGAACGTTTACTGTAACACCGTCGAGATACAAGGAAGTTGATGTGATGACGAGGTAACTAGGCAACGGATGCTAACTTTGGCCACAAGTGGACGTTTACACATGGCTGTGAGGTGGCTGAGAAAATAGTTCCCAGCATGAACGAATTGCTAAATAAAACTACACAGAAAACACCACTCGCAACGAAATGTGTTATGGATTATAATCAGTGAAGATCACGAATCAGTTCGGTGAGTTTGTTGTTTTATAAAAACGGATGTTTAGGGTGTTTTGGGAATGTTTTTTGACATGCAGGAAAGCAGCCATTCTGAAGCAGTTGAAGAGAATTCGAAATTAATCAAAAAACGAAAAAAGCAGCAAAAAAAAAAAAAAACGGTGGAATTGACTCTATTACATTACATGCAGCTCAGAAAAGAGGGCTATGTCCAAAATACCACAGTTCTCCTTTAAGTGTGTGTTGGACATAGTGTGTGTGTTTTAGTTAAGTGTGTGTTGGACATAGTGTGTGTGTTTTAGTTAAGTGTGTGTTGGATAGTGTGTGTGTTTTAGCGGCGTATGTTGGACATTGGTGAGGTGCTAAATGAGATTAACAGTCCAAAGACTTGATGGTGCGGCTGTGACTAGGCCCCCTAGTGGCGAATGTCCGTCATAGAAAAATAGAGAAGAAGCAGTTCCTCAGCACGGCCCCTAGGAACCAGTACCTCAGCATGGCCTCCAGGAACCACTACCTCAGAATGGCCTCCAGGAACCAGTACCTCAGCATGGCCTCCAGGAACCAGTACCTCAGCATGGCCTCCAGGAACCAGTACCTCAGCATGGCCTCCAGGAACCAGGGCTAAAATCAGACTTTGGGTTCTCCTTTCATGGGCAGCTCTCCTCTCTAGGGCGTGAGAGTGCTCGTGGAAAGAAATATTTTTGGACTTTTGCGACACTTTTTGTCTCACTACTGAACATGTTCACGTGCTCTACTGGGCTGCGCTGAGCTCTACTGGCACTGCGTCTGTCTCCAAAGCGGACAGTGGGCTCAGGACAGGAGTGCCGTCACGGTGATAGCACGTCTCTGGACTCCACACGCTCTCTCACACACACACACACACACACACACGCCACATGCACAGGTACTATCACGTCTCTGAACTCCCTGAAAACACACACGCGCACACACACGCACACACACGCACACACACGCACACACACGCACACACACGCACACACACACACACACGTGCACGGCTGGGTGGGTTTGTACAGCTCTGGCACATTGTGGCGTGATTGGCACATCATGTAGTCCGTCTGGCAGCCGTCCAATCGCACGGCAGCACACGCACACATACAGTACATTAATGTATAGGTACGTATAGGTACATACATACATATATTTATATATATATCAACTCTAAGGATTGGCTAAATTGGTCTATGGAAAATAATCGGAGTGGCATTCACAGCTCTGCTTTGCAATTCGTTTAGAAAAATAAATCTCTTGGCTCATGTCCAGAGAGAGCACACTCGTTCCTGTAGAAATCTTCTGTCCTCTCATTGGCTCCTGTAGAAATCCTCCGTCCTCTCATTGGCTCCTGTAGAAATCTGCTGTCCTCTCATTGGCTCCTGTAGAAATCTGCTGTCCTTTCATTGGCTCCTCCTGGTGATTCTGCTGCAGTTATTGGTCTTCGCGCAGTAATGACCACCTTCACTGGACCCTGGGGGCAGAGACACACACATCAGCACTGTACTCCTGACGCCATGCAGCCCCATGCCCACACACACACACACACACACACACACACACACACACACACACACACACACACACACACACACACACACAACTGCCCTCTCCTGTTAGCCTTTTACCCATTAGCCTCTTACCCATTAGCCTTTTACCGGTTAGCCCTTGACCTGTTAGCCCTTGACCTGTTAGCCCTTGACCTAGACTATATGTTGTCTCAAACTGTCCTTGATAGACTGCACTTGCACAAGCTTGCTTTGTAATTAAATTTTGCGCTAATGACTTTTTTTGCAGTCTGCTTTGCCATCTTATCCATATACTCTTTCTCATGGCTACTGCAAGTGTCTCATATACTGTAGCTCATAGAGTGTGTCTCATAGCTACTAAAGATGGCTCATAGAGTGTGTCTCATAGCTACTAAAGATGGCTCATAGAGTGTGTCTCATAGCTACTAAAGATGGCTCATAGAGTGTGTCTCATAGCTACTAAAGATGGCTCATAGAGTGTGTCTCATAGCTACTCAAGATGGCTCATAGAGTGTGTCTCATAGCTACTCAAGATGGCTCATAGAGTGTGTCTCATAGCTACTAAAGATGGCTCATAGAGTGTGTCTCATACAGTAGCTACTAAAGATGGCTCATAGAGTGTGTCTCATAGCTACTCAAGATGGCTCATAGAGTGTGTCTCATAGCTACTCAAGATGGCTCATAGAGTGTGTCTCATAGCTACTAAAGATGGCTCATAGAGTGTGTCTCATAGCTACTAAAGATGGCTCATAGAGTGTGTCTCATAGCTACTAAAGATGGCTCATAGAGTGTGTCTCATAGCTACTAAAGATGGCTCATAGAGTGTGTCTCATAGCTACTAAAGATGGCTCATAGAGTGTGTCTCATAGCTACTCAAGATGGCTCATAGAGTGTGTTTCATAGCTACTCAAGATGGCTCATAGAGTGTGGCTCATACAGTAGCTACTAAAGATGGCTCATAGAGTGTGGCTCATAGCTACTAAAGATGGCTCATAGAGTGTGGCTCATAGCTACTAAAGATGGCTCATAGAGTGTGTCTCATAGCTACTAAAGATGGCTCATAGAGTGTGTCTAATAGCTACTAAAGATGGCTCATAGAGTGTGTCTCATAGCTACTAAAGATGGCTCATAGAGTGTGTCTCATAGCTACTAAAAATGGCTCATATAGTGTGTCTCATAGCTACTATGAGTAGATTGTATGGTGTGTCTCATAGCTACTAATGAGGGATCATATACTGTCTCATATATTATTTGATACTGTCTCATTATCAAAAAACACAATATACTTTTATAGTTATGTCGATGATACACAACTCAGTTCTGAGTTGAGCCAAACAAAACCACAGCTCTACAGTCTTTAACCTCCTGTTTGTCAGCTGTCACGCATTGGATGAGCAATAACTTTCGAACATTAAACGAAAACAAAACTGAACTACTGCTTATTGGGCCTAAAGACAAACGTAAGCTTTCCTCCCCAGTCTAGGTAACCTAAACCAACATGTCAGAGAACAGGTAACTAGCCTAGGTGTCATCCTTGACTCTGACCTAAGCCTCAAACCTCACATCAACAAAGTTACTAAAACAGCATACTTCCATCTAAGAAATATTGCAAAAGTTCGCCCCTTCGTGACCCAGCCAGATACCGAAAAACCTGTTCACACATTTATCACAAGTAGTCTAGACTACTGCAATGCCTTATTCACAGGCCTCCCAAAAAATCAATTGAAAAACTACAGCTTATTCAAAATTCGGCTGCAAGATTACTAAAAAAAACAAGGAAGATGGAGCACATTACTCCTGTGCTGGCTGAACAGAAGTAACAGACAGACTTGACTTCAAAGTACTACTACTAGTATTCAAAGCTGTAAATGGCCTTGCCCCTCCTGAGGATTCCAGACGCACAACCCCCAAAAGGATCGGGAAATCAGCCTTCTCATACTACGCACCAAAGAGATGGAATGCCCTACCACAGCACATCAGAGAAGCAGAATCCTTCAACATCTTCAAACGACAACTAAAGATCTACCTACTCAACCTTTGGATCAAAGTTCCTTCAGATAGACTTCCCTGCTCAAAGGCCTTTCAAACAGTCAGAGACTTCCCGTCACCAGCCCCGGCAGATGGGCTCCCCTGGGGGACGTGTTTCTGCCTGAGGTTTCTTCCTAGAAAAACAGGGAGTTTTCCTCACCCCTGTTGCTCCCTGAGGACACTAACAACCCGACTGTGCCTAAATGAACTTTCCTTGTTCTAGCACCTCTGGTTAGCAAGGACTGTTGACCTGTGTTCACGCAAGAGCCCGCATTAACAGGGCATTGCATAGATCCAGCGCCTCTGTACTACGAAGACTGTTGACCTGTGTTCCCGCAAGAGCCCGCATCAACAGGGACATTGCATAGTTCCAGTGCCTCTGGACTACGAAGACTGTTGACCTGTGTTCACACAAGAGCCTGCATCAACGGTGCCCTTGCCAAACAGTAAAGCACTTTGAGCTGCATTTTGTATGTATGAATTGTGCTATACAAATAATAATAATAATAATAATAATAATAATAATAATAATAATAATAATAATAATAATTATTATTATTATTATTATTATTATATACTGTAGCTCATATAGTGTGTCTCATAGCTACTATAAATAGATCGTACTGTATGGTGTGTCTCATAGCTACTATAGATGGATCATATGCGGTGTCATATAGTGTCTCATAGCTACTATAGATGGATCATATGCGGTGTCATATATAGTGTGACTCATAGCTACTATAGATGGATCATATACGGTGTCATATAGTGTGACTCATAGCTACTATAGATGGATCATATGGTGTGTCTCATAGCTACTATAGATGGATCATATGCGGTGTCATATAGTGTCTCATAGCTACTATAGATGGATCATATGCGGTGTCATATAGTGTGACTCATAGCTACTATAGATGGATCATATGGTGTGTCTCATAGCTACTATAGATGGATCATATGCGGTGTCATATAGTGTGTCTCATAGCTACTATAGATGGCTCATATGCGGTGTCATATAGTGTGACTCATAGCTACTATAGATGGATCATATGCGGTGTCATATAGTGTGACTCATAGCTACTATAGATGGATCATATGCGGTGTCATATAGTGTCTCATAGCTACTATAGATGGATCATATGCGGTGTCATATAGTGTGACTCATAGCTACTATAGATGGATCATATGCGGTGTCATATAGTGTCTCATAGCTACTATAGATGGATCATATGCGGTGTCATATAGTGTGTCTCATAGCTACTATAGATGGATCATATGCGGTGTCATATAGTGTGACTCATAGCTACTATAGATGGATCATATGCGGTGTCATATAGTGTGACTCATAGCTACTATAGATGGATCATATGCGGTGTCATATAGTGTCTCATAGCTACTATAGATGGATCATATGCGGTGTCATATAGTGTGACTCATAGCTACTATAGATGGATCATATGGTGTGTCTCATAGCTACTATAGATGGATCATATGCGGTGTCATATAGTGTCTCATAGCTACTATAGATGGATCATATGCGGTGTCATATAGTGTGACTCATAGCTACTATAGATGGCTCATATGCGGTGTCATATAGTGTGACTCATAGCTACTATAGATGGATCATATAGTGTGACTCATAGCTACTATAGATGGATCATATGCGGTGTCATATAGTGTCTCATAGCTACTATAGATGGATCATATACTGTGTCATATAGTGTGACTCATAGCTACTATAGATGGATCATATGTGGTGTCATATAGTGTCTCATAGCTACTATAGATGGATCATATGCGGTGTCATATAGTGTGACTCATAGCTACTATAGATGGATCATATGCGGTGTCATATAGTGTGTCTCATAGCTACTATAGATGGATCATATGCGGTGTCATATAGTGTGACTCATAGCTACTATAGATGGATCATATGCGGTGTCATATAGTGTGACTCATAGCTACTATAGATGGATCATATGCGGTGTCATATAGTGTGACTCATAGCTACTATAGATGGATCATATGCGGTGTCATATAGTGTCTCATAGCTACTATAGATGGATCATATGCGGTGTCATATAGTGTGACTCATAGCTACTATAGATGGATCATATGCGGTGTCATATAGTGTGACTCATAGCTACTATAGATGGATCATATGCGGTGTCATATAGTGTCTCATAGCTACTATAGATGGATCATATGCGGTGTCATATAGTGTGACTCATAGCTACTATAGATGGATCATATGCGGTGTCATATAGTGACTCATAGCTACTATAAATAGATCGTATGGTGTGACTCATAGCTACTATAGATGGATCATATGCGGTGTCATATAGTGTGACTCATAGCTACTATAGATGGATCATATGCGGTGTCATATAGTGTGTCTCATAGCTACTATAGATGGATCATATGCGGTGTCATATAGTGACTCATAGCTACTATAGATGGATCATATGCGGTGTCATATAGTGACTCATAGCTACTATAGATGGCTACTTACTGTGACTGATACATTGTTTAATAGCTGCTATCGGTGGTTTCGATACTGTGCCTCATAGCTACTTGTCCATGTCATGTCTGCTGATGTCTGCACTGTTGTATTGTATGGTGTGTCAGTGCTTTCATGTAAGCTAATGTATGCCTCTGTTTCCCCTGCAAATAAAATATCTCTACCTATAAATCTTTCTCTAACAGGATGTGCAAATGTCATGTAGCCTTTACTGAGGTAGCTGGTCCACCCTGCCCTCAATGATGGCATAGCATAAACAGTAAACATTATCCAACCGTCATATTTCCACAAATGTATTTATTATATAATATATATTTATATTTATATATATTTTGGTACAGAACTAAAAAAATCTTTTATGCAATAGCAATCCTAAAACCGTAATATGTCTACTTGTGTAAAACAATGGAGCATGTGTGTCTGTGTCTGTGTGTGTATATGTGTGTGTGTGTATGTGTGTGTGTCTATGTGCCTGTGTGTGTGTGTGTGTGTGTGTGTGTGTGTGTACGTGTGTGTTACCTGGGCAGGCTCAGCAGGAGATCTCGAACCATTTCTCCGACACGAAGGCCACGGGGATGAGCTGCCTCTCACTGGGAGAAGGTCTGCGGTAAACACATACACACACACACACACACACACACACACACACCGTTAGTACACACACACACACACACACACACACACACACACACACACACACACACACACACAGGCACAAGGGCTTTATCTACCTAACTCAGCTACACACACACACACACACACAGGCACACTGACAGACACACACACACACACAAACACATACAGACCCCTTTACCACAGCACACACACATACACACCTTTATCACAGCACACACACACACACTTTTACCACAGCACACACACACCTTTACCACAGCACACACACACCTTTACCACAGCACACACACACCTTTACCATAGCACATACACACACACACACACACACACACACCTTTACCACAGCGCGCACACACACACACACACACACACACCTTTACCACAGCACACACACACACACACCTTTACCATAGCACACACACACACACACCTTTACCACAGCAAACATACACACACACCTTTACCATAGCACATACACACACACACACACCTTTACCACAGCACACACACACCCTTCACCACAACAAACACACACACACACCTTTACCATGGCACATACACACACACACACACACACACCCTTCACCACAGCAAACACACACACCTTTACCACAGCACACACACACCTTCACCACAGCGTGCAGACACACACACGCATACACACAAACACACACACACACATTCATCACAGTGCGCAGACACACACAAGCACACACCCACACACACCACTTCACCACAGCACACACACATACATCCTATTCTGTATCACCCTCCTAGACATTCTCCTGTCACCATGACAACCTTCTAACTTGCTGAACTTAACTTCTCTCTTTCTAAACTCCAGCATCCACCTGACCTCACACATCACCATAGCAACCTCCAGCATCACCATAGCAACCCCCAGCATCCACCTGACCTCACATCACCATAGCAACCCCCAGCATCCACCTGACCTCACATCACCATAGCAACCTCCAGCATCACCATAGCAACCTCCAGCATCCACCTGACCTCACATGACCCAGAGCCAGAGCCAGAGTCAGAGGCAGCTCCCATTTAGAGATGTACATATGCACACACACAGACAAAAACACACAGACACACACACAAACACACACACACACCAGGGATGGAAATTAACCACCCGCCACCTGCCAAATGCGGGTAAAAATGAGCATTGGCGGGTGAATTTTGTCATTTTACCTGCCACTGTGCAACATGCATACCTCTGACGTGAGCTCTCCAAACTATAATTGTCCCTTGAGAGCTCCCGTCGGGTCTTTCGGTCGACATCAGGAAGTCAACCTGCAACTACAAGGTAAACTGTACTCGTTTGTAATTAGCTCACCAGTTTTCTAGCTATCTATTGTTTGCCAAAGTAAAATGTTTGCCATGTCCATAGTCCTTTATCTTCAGTTGGCAACTCCTGAAGTAAAGCAAGTTATTGATGAAAGTTCATTTCTGTGTTTGTTGCAGATGCTGTACTCCCGTGACTGCCAGATGCACGCTCACGTTCGGTGGTAAAAATAAATAAATAAAAGGGCTGTGTTTAAAAACGTGTGCCTGCGTGGTGTTTGTTAGCACAGTAGCGTGGTGCACCATTACAAAGGAAAAACAAGTTATGACATTAACATGGTCAATGCACCTTTTTGAGTTATTATAAGAAAATCAGACCTTTTAAGGCTTAAAATTTCATCTGGAAGTGTAATAAAATGTGTAATAAAAGGATCATTCTTGCTGATATGTAATTGGAATCAATATTGTTTTTCAAAAGATGTTCGAAATGGTTTAAGATATTATTTGCTTTCATCTGTAACAAGCTTTCCAAAGAGATTGTAACTTCTACCATTTCAGAAAGATGGATGGATGGATGGATGAGTGGAGGTCAAGCAAGGCACGTACGCAGGTGAATAGGCAGGCAGGTGAGTAGGCAGGCACTCAGGTGAGTAGACAGGCAGGCAGGCAGGTGAGTGGGCAGGCAGGCAGGCAGGCAGGCAGGTGAGTAGGCAGGCACACAGGTGAGTAGACAGGCAGGCAGGCAGGTGAGTGGGCAGGCAGGCAGGCAGGCAGGCAGGCAGGCAGGCAGGTGAGTAGGCAGGCACACAGGTGAGTAGGCAGGCAGGCAGGTGAGTAGAAAAACAAATGCTCCAAGTAGTTCCAGTTCCACTAAATGTTTAGTAGGAAAATAATGAAAAGGGTACAAAATCTATCCAAGGAAAACAAAAACCAAACTAAATATTTTAAGTCCAAAAGCTTGTAAAGAACTATATGCCACTAGTGTATCCAAACACAAATTCAGGATTTTACACACCTCACACAGACCTCTACACACATCACACAGGCCTTTACACACCTCACACAAGACCTAAAGTATGTCACACAGACCTTTACACACATCACACCGGCCTTTACACACATCACACAGGCCTTTACATACATCACACAGACCTCTACACACATCACACAGGCCTTTACACACCTCACACAGGCCTTTACATACATCACACAGACCTCTACACACATCACACAAGACCTAAAGTACGTCACACAGACCTCTACACACATCACACAGGCCTTTACACACCTCACACAAGACCTAAAGTACGTCACACAGACCTTTACACACATCACACAGGCCTTTACACACATCACACCGGCCTTTACACACATCACACAGGCCTTTACACACATCACACAGACCTCTACACATATCACACAGACCTCTACACACATCACACAGGCCTTTACACACCTCACACAAGACCTAAAGTACGTCACACAGACCTTTACACACATCACACCGGCCTTTACACATCACACATTACACAGGACTCTACACACCTCACGAAGGCCTTTACACACATTATATTATATTTCACACATGCCTTTACACACATCACACCTCATACAGGACTTTGCGTATATCAGGCCTAAGCACACAGAACAACACAGAAACCTACATGCTGCCGGCAACCCCACAGAAAAGCCTCATTCAGATAGAACTGAGGAAAAGCAGATTCAGGTGGGATACAGAGAGGGGAGAATGTCTGTGTTGCAACGGGAAGTTAACCCTATGGGCCCTAGGATACTTTCAGGGTATTTTTACTTTTAAGCTCATATCTTGGTTATTGTAAGGGCCCTACATACATGCTATATCTTGTTTCTTTCAGGACAGCCTAGGTCTGGGTGATCTGGGTGTGCAGGGCACCAGGAGAGGGAAGTGGGAAGTGGTGTGTGTGGGGGTCACACATGGGAGAGGGAGGGCAGGGCAGGGAGAGAGTTCAGCATCCTGGGTCGGAAGTGGGAAGTGGTGGGAAGTGGTGTGTGTGGGGGTCAGATGGGGGAGGGAGGGCAGGGCAGGGAGAGAGTTCAGCATCCTGACAGCTTGGTGGATAAAGCTGTCTCTCAGTCTGCTGGTCCTGGCCCGGAGGCTCCTCAGTCTCCTTCCTGATGGCAGCAGACTGAAGAGGCTGTTGGATGGATGGGTGGGATTGCCCGCAATGCAGAGGGCTTTGCGGGTGAGGCGGGTGTGGTATATGTCCTGCAGGGAGGGAAGAGAGACACCCACAATCCTCTCAGAAGGCTGGTGAGGATGCTCTCTATGGTGCCTCTGTAGAAGGCTGGTGAGGATGCTCTCTATGGTGCCTCTGTAGAAGGCTGGTGAGGATGCTCTCTATGGTGCCTCTGTAGAAGGCTGGTGAGGATGCTCTCTATGGTGCCTCTGTAGAAGGCTGCTGAGGATGCTCTCTATGGTGCCTCTGTAGAAGGCTGGTGAGGATGCTCTCTATGGTGCCTCTGTAGAAGTTGCTCATGATGGGAGATGGGGCTCTGGCTCTCCTCAGCTTGCGGAGGAAGTAGAGTCGCTGTTGGGCTTTACTGGCCAGTGATGCTGTGTTCTTTGACCAGGAGAGGTCCTCAGAGATGTGCACGCCCAGGAACTTGGTGCTGCTTACTCTCTCCACAGCAGCTCCGTTGATGGTGAGGGGGGCGTGCTGTGAGTACGCTCTCCTGAAGTCCACTACAATCTCCTTTGTCTTCTCCACGTTGAAGGAGAGGTTGTTCTCACTGCACCACTTGACCAGGTGGCTCACCTCGCTCCTGTAGTGGGTCTCATCATTGTTGCTGATGTGACCCAACACAGTTGTATCATCCGCAAACTTGATAAAGAGGTTGGAGGTGTGTGATGGAGTGCAGTCATGGGTCAGCAGAGTGAAGAGAAGGGGGCTCAGCACACATCCTTGGGGAGCCCCCGTGTTCAGTGTGATGGTGCTGGAGGTGTTGCTGCCGACCCGTACTGCCTGCGGTCTTCCTGTCAGGAAATCCAGCAGCCAGTTGCACATTGAGGTGTTGATCCCCAGCCTGTCTAGTTTGAGTATGAGTTGCTGGGGGATGATTGTGTTGAACGCTGAGCTGAAGTCAATGAACAACATTCTAAGATATGAGTCTCTAGTGTCGAGGTGTGTGAGGGCTGAGTGGAGTGCTGTTGAGATCGCATTATCGGTCGAGCGGTTAGACCGGTATGCAAATTGAAATGGGTCCAGGGTGGAGGGGAGAGATGTCTTGATGTGTTGCATGACTAGTCATTCGAAGCACTTAATGAGGATGGGGGTGAGCGCAACTGGACGGTAGTCATTGAGGCAGGATGGGGATGACTTCTTTGGCACGAGGATGATGGTGGAGGTTTTCAGGCACGTGGGAACGACAGCCTGGCTCAGAGATGTGTTGAAAATGTCTGTGAAGACATCTGTGAGTTCCGCAGCACAGTCTCTCAGTGCACAACCAGGGATGTTGTCAGGTCCTGGAGCTTTGCGTACATTGATCCTGCTGAGGGATCTCCTCACGCTGTCCGGGGATAGTGTCAGAACCTGGTCACCGAGAGGGGGTGGAGTCTTCTGTGCCGGGGTGCTGTTGTGTGCCTCAAAGCGAGCGAAAAACTCGTTCAGCTCGTTCGGCGGGGAGGTGGAGCTGTCGGCAGTCTGTGGCGTTGGCTTGTAGTCCGTTATGGTCTGTATCCCCTGCCACAGACTCCGTGTGTCTCTACTGTCATTAAAGTGCTGTGCTATCTTCCTGGAGTACTGCCTCTTAGCCTCTCTGATGCCACGTGACAGGTTTGCCCTTGCTGTCCTTAGGCCCACCTCGTCTCTGGCTCTGAAGGCAGCATTCCTTACCTTCAGCAGCCTGTAGACCTCCCCGGTGAGCCATGGCTTCTGGTTGGCCCGAACAGTGATGGTCCTGGTGTCTGTGACATCATCAATGCATTTTGAGATGTAGGCAGTGACAGTCTCTGTGTATTCCTGAAGATCTGTGGTGTTGTTGTGGGTGGCAGCCTGTTTAAATATCTCCCAGTCTGTGGTGAAGAAGCAGTCTTGCAGTGCCTCTGAAGACCCTTCTGGCCACACACGTATCTGCTTCCGAACCGGTTTGGTGACTTTGACAAGTGGTCTGTATGCTGGCATTAGCATAACAGTGATGTGGTCAGAGGCGCCAAGGTGGGGGAGGGGGAGCGCTTTGTAGTCTCTTCTCTGCGTAGTGAAAACATTGTCCAAGATGTTGTTTTCCCTTGTAGGAAAGTTGATGTGATTTTGTAATTTTGGGAGCACAGACTTTGGGTCTGCGTGGATGAAATCGCCAGCCAGAAGGAGAAAAGCATCTGGATGGGCGGTTTGCTGCTCGCTCACGTGCTGATACAGTTTGTTCAATGCCTCGCTCCTGTTGTTATTGTTGAAGCTAGAAGGGATATAAACAGCAACTAGTATGGCTGTGAATTCCCTCGGCAGGTAGAAGGGTGTGCACTTCATGATCAAAGTCTCTAGCAGTGGTGAACAGTGTTTACAGACCCCGACGGCGTCCCGACACCAGGCATTGTTGATATAAACACAGAGTCCCCCGCCACGAGTCTTAACTCCTTCGACGAGAGTTCCGTCTGCCCGGTAGAATGTTAGCTGGTTGAGTTGTATGGCGCTGTCGGGTATGCTGTCGTTGAGCCATGTTTCCACGAATACCAGCACACAACTCTCTCTCACTGACTTCAGAGCAGTCTGAAGTAAACGTACGTGATCCAGCTTATTATCCAGTGAGCGTACATTGGACAGTACGATGGTGGGTATTGCAGGCTTGTGTGGGTTTGCAGCTAGCCTGTTTCAGATGCCTCCGCGCTTTCCCCTGTTCTGTTTCCTCTTGCACCGCTTGTGACGTCTCCACTGCGGGTGAGATCTAGGAGTCGGGGGCGGTGATGGTGAGTGACGTCTCCACTGCGGGTGAGATCTAGGAGTCGGGGGCGGTGATGGTGAGTGACGTCTCCACTGCGGGTGAGATCTAGGAGTCGGGGGCGGTGATGATGAGTGCTCCCGGAGCAGACCAATGTTCCTCAGTGTGTCCTGTAGCCCTTCGACGTATGAGTTGTTTATAGTGTTGTTTCTGCTGATGTTGAGCTGAATCTCCCAGTTGTATGTGCTCCTTTTAAGAGGCTCACATGTCGAAGACATCGGCGAACAAAAACAATGTTGTTTACACGACAAAACAGACGAAAACAGAGTAACGTTAGGACAGAGAGCAGCCACTGCATGTGTCCGCGCCGCCATCTTATCTATCCGATCACGGGTTCACGAGTAATTTCAACAAGAGTAATGCCTATGCAAAACGCTAATATGAGAGATTTTGGCGTTTTTTTAAATATAAATATCTCGCGGACACTTGATCACTTGGGAGGGCAAGTTGTAAAGCCCTGGTTCTGCTGTTTTGTTTGGGATAAGTGCCATATCTCTACGATGTACCGTTCCAGAGTAATTCAACAGAGAAGAATGGGTGTAAATTTGGAGGCATTTTGCGCCCGTCGGGCCCATAGGGTTAAAGGTTAGGGTTAGGGTTATATGATCTAAGCACAATTTAAAGGTGTACGGTGTACTTCCATCGTGTTTTCATTCATTTTGCGGTGTTCTCTAGTATTAATAATTGCCCTGTGCACTGGTTTTAATGAAAAAAATATTCTAGTGCTTCTGTTTCAGGCTGTTTTAGTTTGGTGGAGGGGGTGGGGCCTGGAGAACGACACGATTTCACCAGAGGCGTGACACGCTCCCTGCAGCCCCACAGTCAACTTGATAGCAGAGTAAGGTAAAGGGGAAAAGTCAACTTGACAGCGCTAAAACTGCACACAGAATGTCTACGGAGATACAGCCTTATGTGTTTGATCCTGAATCCAAAGAGGAAGGAGAGATGGCACAAGCACAGTCGCTTCCTGACCGTTTGTCAATGAACATTTCAGAATGGTAATATTTGCATGACAAAACAGTGCAAGTGCCCGGCTAAATGCAGTTCAGTCATTCAACTACCCTGCTAATCTTATGCGAGTCAGTCACAGGCTAACATCATTTAAAGCCCATTCGGTCAGTTTCTCTTATATGTATTTCCACGTCTACGTCACGCCGAAGGCCCTTTTCGCATTGGGTCGTTTTTCCACCTATTGTCTTCTTTTGACTGATATAGAAAACGGGGATAGAAAAACATTTTGATATGCAGCATGCATATGCAACTCGGGGTGACCTATCATATTTCAAAAGAGCAAGTACTAAACGGTTTCTTGTGGAAGTACACCTTTAACCCAGCCCACCATCACAACACACCACACTTAACCCAGCCCACCATCACACTACACAACACTTAACCCAGCCCACACTACACACTACGCAACACTTAACCCAGCCCACACTACACAACACTTAACCCAGCCCACCATCACAACACTTAACCCAGCCCACCATCACACTACACAACACTTAACCCAGCCCACCATCACAACACACAACACTTAACCCAGCCCACCATCACAACACACAACACTTAACCCAGCCCACCATCACACTACACAACACTTAACCCAGCCCACCATCACAACACTTAACCCAGCCCACCATCACAACACTTAACCCAGCCCACCATCACAACACTTAACCCAGCCCACCATCACAACACTTAACCCAGCCCACCATCACACTACACAACACTTAACCCAGCCCACCATCACAACACACAACACTTAACCCTAACCCTAACCTTTAAGTGAAATTGGACCAGGACTAAGGCGAGAGGAACAAGAGAAATCACTTACAGTTCAATGTTCAGCATTCACACCTGTTTCTGCAGTAAGTGTGTGTGAGTGTGAGTGTGTGTGTGCGTGAGTTTGTGTGTGTGTGTGTGTGTGTGTGTGTGTGTGTGTGTGTGTGTGTGTGTGTGTGTGTGTGTGTGTGAGTGTGATTTCCTATGCTTTCCCACTTTTCCACTCTACACAATAACAAAACATCTCTTCTCTGCTCCTCACGCCTCTGCCTGTCTATAATAATAATAATAATAATAATAATAATAATAATAATAATAATGAGAATAATTACTCTAAGTGTCGGGTATACCACCATGTGTTTAATTATTCAAACTCGTTTAAACACATTTATAATGTGGAGTAGGCATACATATAAACAGACCTACGGTTACCATAGCAACATGTGCCATGGAAGTCAAAGCAGCTAAGTTGTAAGCAACTGGACTTCTTTTTAGAACTTGAAGATGTTTCACCTTTCATCCAAAAGGCTTCTTCAGTTCTGGCCCGATGTTGGGGAACAAGGTGTGAACTGGAGTAAGAGTCGCTGTGGTCACCTGGTCCAGAGAATGAGAAGTGCTCTGATGGTGAAGAGCAGTTAAACTTCCTGGAATGAGATCCCCATTATCCAGTTGCTTACAACTTAGCTCCTTTGCCTACCTTGACATGGATGAATGAGAATCTACACAGACATGTGGCAAGGTGTTTTATCATGACTTTACACTGGTTACGTAAAACACACGCATCCAGATTAAGAGTGAGTAGCATACAGCACGGCATTCCCACATGATGCAGCGCGAGCAGCACGGCATTCCCACATGATGTAGGAAAAGCAGCACGGCATTCCCACATGATGCAGCGCGAGCAGCATGGCATTCCCACATGATGTAGGAAAAGCAGCATGGCATTCCCACATGATGTAGGAAAAGCAGCACGGCATTACAGCATTCCCACATGATGTAGCGAGAGCAGCATAGCATTCCCACATGATGTAGCGAGAGCAGCATGGCATTCCCACATGATGTAGGAAAAGCAGCACGGCATTCCCACATGATGTAGGAAAAGCAGCATGGCATTCCCACATGATGTAGGAAAAGCAGCACGGCATTCCCACATGATGTAGCGCAAGCAGCATGGCATTCCCACATGATGTAGCGAGAGCAGCATGGCATTCCCACATGATGAGGCATTCCCACATGATGGCCACTCATCACGCTCATGACACCCCCAGGACCTTTTCCCACATGTGGCAACAGCAGCCTGCTACTCCCAGTGTGTGTGGAGTGTGTGTGTGTGCAAATGTGTGTGTGTGTAAATGTGTGTGTGGGTGTGTGTTAATGTG
>CM050206.1:36261837-36269337 GCA_027475355.1 Coilia nasus
CTCCTTAAATTTGCAGACGATACCACTGTCATTGGGCTTATCCAGGATGGTGATGAGTCTGCATACAGACAGGAGGTTGACAAGCTGGTGCTCTGGTGCAGCCAACACAATCTAAAACTTAACGCACTAAAGACTGTCGAGATGGTTGTGGACTTCAGGAAGCACCCCTCACTGCTGCACCCCCTCACAATATCCCACAGCCCAGTATCAAATGTGGACTCTTTCAAGTTTCTGGGATCCATCATCTCTCAGGACCTGAAGTGGGAGTCCAACATCAACGCCATCTTCAAAAAGGCTCAGCAGAGGATGTACTTCCTACGCCAGCTGCGGAAGCATGGCCTACCACAAGAACTGTTGGTGACCTTCTACACAGCTGTAGTAGAATCCATCCTCTGCTCGTCCATCACAGTCTGGTTTGGAGCAGCCACACAACATGACAAACACAGACTACAGCGCACAATTCGGACTGCAGAAAAAATCATCAGTGCCCCCCTGCCCTCCCTCCAGGACTTGTACATTGGGAGGACCAGGAAGCGGGCAGAGAACATAATCAAAGACCCCTCTCACCCTGCACACACCCTCTTCGACCTCCTTCCCTCTGGTAGACGCTACAGATCCCTGCGCACCAAAACTACCAGACACAAAAACAGCTTCTTCCCCACTGCCATCACCCTACTGAACAGCTGCCCAGCAACTCAAGACTCTTTTTGTGCCCCCCCCCCCCCTATTCGCCTTATTGGTATATTGTCATACCGGTTCTTTAACCCACTGTAACACCATGTGTTTTGTTCACGGTGTGACCGGGTATGTGGGAAGGTTCACAGTTGCGTTTGATCAATGAAACAGGCAGCAGTTGAATGAGTGGGTGGTTCACTTACCTGAGTGATTCATGGTGTAGCCAGTAAGGCAGCTTTCCAGGCAAAACAATCATCCAATGAGGTGCCCTAACAGACTTTTAAACGAGAGCGTGCTTGGCTATCCAACATGGCGTCTCGTCAAGAGAGCAAAGCACCACCGGTGAGTAACTCCTCTCCTTCACTCTGCTGCGGTTTTAAGTATGTCTTGATCTGTTACTATTTCTGTGAATCGCTGTTAAGTTGTTTCTTGGTTGCGCTGTAGATATCGCTGTGTTTAAATGTTTGGTGCCGCTGGCGTTGTAATGCCCATGGTTAAGTTGCAAACGATTTAAGTTGTAGCGTTTGTTGCGGTCACGTGATCAGACTTCCGGGTCGCGGTGGCCGCTGGGTAATGTAGTTGGCTTCTGGGTTTACGGTTTGTCTGTAAGCGGATGAGTAATGTAGATGGTTAACTACTACACCGGTTAATGGGTTGTTGCAGTCGCTACTTAGGTAATGTTGCTCCTGGAATATTATTTAAGTTACTTTGTTTGATATGGATAAGTTTTAGTGTGACATTGCTAAAATATATTGGTTTATTCTAAAATAGCTGATTTCTTGCTGTGAAGTATTTGTGGTGGATACCAAACAATGAAGTAGCTATTGTGTGATGTGCACTGATGCTTTGCTTGCTCAATGTTTTGAAATCACTTTATTTAATGTGATTATGCATTGCAATGATGTTGGTTTTGCATTGATGTAAAATGCACATGAATATTCATATATTGGCATTTGTAAATGAATTTTTACAATTTTCTCTGTACTTGTCTCATCAACATGGCAGTTTACATTGCAATCCTTTTATGTGTTTTGTAGGTTTATAACCTATTTGTGGACTTTATGAATACAAACAAATCAAAAGAAAATAAACCACTTGAGTTGTAACCTAAGCTTGCTCTCTTGGCGCCCTTTTCGGTGGGGAAAACAAACAAAAACCGAAGAGTTATAAACCGAGGTGAAAACCACCAAGCCACTTCAGTAAGACAGAAGAGGAAAAGGAAAATTACCTTTTGAAATCCCCCTCTTTCCAAAAATGGAATCAGCAGACATTACTGCCCTGAAAGGAAAGCGGACCACGGCTCAGGCCACATTCACTAGGAGAGCCAACAAACTGTCTCTCACTGTGGACATACTGGAAAAAGGAGCACTCACGGAGGAAATGCGTGCACTTAGCGCTGACTTCAACAGGGCACATGAAGCTGCCTCAACACTGTTGGAGGCCTTAGAAGAGGTCGAAGGTGGCAAAAGTGAGGCAGCTAAGACCAATGAGAAAATTGGGCAGATCGTCACTGTGTACCGTGACTCACTCCAGTTGGCTAGGAATACCCTTTGGACCAAGTTTGCCAGCCCTGAACTTCAGCTGCATCTTGAAGGCACAGAGGAGAAGTGCAAGGAGGTGGAAGACACCAGTGTTGATGACATGCTGGAGCACGAGTTTCAATCCCACCGTGAGAGCCTTGCGGAAGCTATCCACGAATTTGAACAGAAAGTGTTAGCTTGGGAACGGATTGTCTCTGACAAGGTTGGCCCTCACAAGCAGCTCCTCTACAAATTCAGGAGCAGAGCGCGGGACTGGGAGCTGAGCTGGAAGAGATCGAGCCGCACACCTAAACCAGAGCCCAAATCCAGACCCCATTCACCCAACATGCCTCCCATCTCGAAGCCACAAATCAGTCTTGAAAGGACACGGCTGCCCATATTTTCGGGCAACATGACTGATTATTATCGTTGGAAGGCTGAGTGGATGGAATTAGAGACTCTTGGTAACCCTCTGAGGACTGCCGGGGTCACTCGTTTTCATTTACTGGCCAGCCTTACTGAAAGGGTGAAGAGAGACCTAGTCCTTTCCAGTTGTGCAACTATGGAGGAAATATTCAAGCGACTGGATAATCGCTTTGGCAATAAAGCTAAGATTGTTTTAAAAATTGCAGAAGAGGTTGAAGACCTACCTGCTGTGAAGGGAACTAACCCCCGGAAGACAATTGAACTCATTCAGGCAGTGGAGCGAGCCCTAAGCAATCTGGCCATCTTGGGAGAAGAGGATATTGTAAAGAACCGCCTAGTTGCTCAAAGCTTGGAAAGAAAGTTGCCCACCTCACTAAAAGAAAAGTGGATTGAGTACAAGACAGAGCCACTAAATGAATTCAGTCCACAAAACCACTTCGATTGCCTCCTACTGTTCCTCCAAAAACAGGAGGCGATGTTGGAGGAATTGGACCAGCTGGAGGAAGGCCTTGGTGGAGGAAACCCCTCGGCAAAGACACCGGTGGACAAAGCAGCCAAAAAGGCATTTTCCAAGGCCACCTCTGGCCAAAGGGGGTCAGAAGGTTCATCAAAGCCACTGGCAGATGCATGCACGGCCTGCTCTGAGACAACCCACACTGGTAGGCTTTTTGCATGCTCCACTTTTAGAGGGATGGATCTTCAGGCAAAGAAGACTCATCTCAACGCGCACAGACTGTGCCCTCAATGCCTTGGCTCTCATGCGCAGAGGGCTTGTAACAATAAGAAGTTTGTTTGCACTAAAGCAGACTGTCGATCTGATGAGCTCCACCATTACTTACTCTGTTCCAAAGCTATGCCAGTGGGAAATACCAAGAGGAGGGCCAATAGTAAAGGTTTAGGTCTTACCAGTCATCAGGAAGAGCTCCTGGCTAAGGTTGCTCCAGAATTGAGGGAGGAATTCCGGAAAGCGTTCTCCAATAAAGCCTCTGCCATAACTTTCTCTGCTGGAAAATTTCCACAAGAGTACCCTGTAGTGATGATGCTCCTCGAAGTCACAACCAACTCTGGCCAACTCATCGGCACTCTAATAGACCTCGCCTCTGATACAAACTATATCACTCACTCTGCTGCTCAACAGCTCGGACTGAATGGTGAGAGCATTCAGCTAATAGTGCATGGCGTCGGAGGAATGACTAAGACGGTCGAAACCAAGAGGTATAGCCTGCGTCTAAGAGTGAGGACGGCAAAGGGTACAGTGGCAGAGCATAAGCTGATCTGCTACGGACTTGATAGCATTGCTGAGGTTTGCCACCCAGTCACGCCAAAGCAACTGCAGAAGATATTCCCTGATGTTTCTTTAGCTGAGTTGGCCCGCCCTAACACGATTGACCTCCTCATAAGCCACAGAGAAGGTCGCCTGGTTCCCCAACCAACAAAGAGGGAGGGTGACCTCGTCCTCTGGGATGGACCACTAGGGAAAACAATTGGAGGTACCCACCCTGACCTCTTTGAATCAGTTGACTTAACATGGCACCAGTCTGAAACCCACTGTGCTCGCACCATGAGAACCTATACAAAACTCTACAGAGAGGTCATCGTTACGAAAGGCCTGGATGATGATGTGGCGCAGGCAGTAACATTCAGTAACACCACAGCCACCAAAGAGGTCCTTGAATGGTTCAAGTGGGACAGTATTGGGGCAGCATGTGAGCCGAAATGTGGGGGCTGCAAGTGCGGCAAGTGTTCCCCGGGCGGCCAGGAGATGACCATTGGAGAAGAGAGAGAGTTAGAAAAAATAAAAGGCTGTCTCTCATACGTCCTGGCAGACAAGCACAGCGATAGTCCCCACTGGGACGCTGCATACCCTTGGAAGGCCAACCCAGCAATTCTTCCAAATAACCGCCAGGCAGTGGAAGCAACCTTCCGAAAGACAGAAGCACGACTGGCGAAAGAACCTTTGTGGAAGGCAGCATACTCTCAGCAGATTCATGACATGGTGTCAAGAGGAGCAGCTGTCAAGTTCACCAGGCAGCAGATAAAAGACTGGAATGGGCCAGTATGGTATATTAGTCACCTGGTTGCCCCCAATCCTCACTCCAGCTCCACACCAGTGAGAATAGTTTGGAATAGTAGCCAGGAATTCAGAGGCATGAGCCTGAACAACCTGCTCTACAAAGGCCCTGATGTTCTTAATCCTATCCGGGGGGTCCTCCTGAGATTCAGAAGTGGGTTATATGCCGCCCTCGGCGATGTAAAGAAAATGTACAACTCTGTATGGCTTAAGGATGAGGAAGTTCACCTCCACCGATTCCTCTGGAGGGATGACTCCAAAGAAGAGATCAGCGAGTATGCTGTTGTGAGGGTCAATATCGGTGACAAGCCTGCTGGTTGCATTGCTCAGGTGGCCATGAGGGAAACTGCCAACTTGCCCCAGTTTGCAGCCATGCCCGCAGAGCGTCGCGTTTTAACAGAGGACTGCTATGTCGACGACATATTGACGTCAAACAATGACCTCCAATCCTTGATTAGGACGACTAAAGGAGTCGAAAAAATCCTACAAGCAGGAGGCTTTTCGCTCAAACCGTGGGTCCTGACTGGTCAAAGTGGGAGGGGCGAGGGTCCCAGCAGCCCCAGTGATTGCAAGTCAACAGAGCTCAAAACCCTGATCCTCCCGAATCAGATGCGGGAAGACGACAATAAGGCTCTTGGACTAGGGTACGAGCCAGAAAAGGACAAACTCCGCTTACTTACGTCAGTGAACTTCTCTAAACGGCGAGGGAAGATGAGAACTGGGCTGGATCTACTAGAAAAGGAGGTCAGAGCAAGCACCCCAGACCCTCTCACCCGACGAATGCTGCTGAGCCAGGTTGCAGGGTTTTATGATCCCATTGGCCTGGCCTCACCCATCAAGCAAAGAGGAGTGATGCTTGTAAGGGAGTCCTTTCAGGACACTGGAAAAGACCGTCCAGTCAAAGATACCTGGGATGAGCCTCTCTCTCAGCGCCTCCGGGAAGCTGCCATAACATTATTTGAGCAGTATGTAAGACTTGGCCAGGTGAGGTTCGACAGATGCCTTACACCCCATGGAGCCCTGGGCCGGCCCATGGGAATCACATTCTCCGACGGCAGCGAAGCTTCCTATGGAGCTGTTCTCTATCTTCGCTGGGAGACAGCGCAAGGCAAAATTATTGTAAAGCTTGTCGAATCAAAAGCTAAACTTGCCCCACTAGACCAAAAAGGTGACGTTATTAAAGCAGAACTATGCGGTGCTGTTTTTGCAACACGTTTAAAAACCTACTTTGAAAAGCAGTGTCACATCAAGGTCGATAGGTGGATCCATCTTGTCGATAGCCAGACAATTTTAGGTGCCATTCAGAAGGATAGCTATGGCTATCAGACGTTTTTCGCGAATCGGATAGGAGAAATCCAAAAGGCGGGGCCTGTTGACACTTGGAGATGGGTCGAAGGAAAAGACAACATTGCTGACCTCATCACAAGGGGGTCGACCCCCGAGGACCTTGCGGCAGGATCAATCTGGCAGGAAGGCCCTGCATTCCTCAAACTACCTGTTGAAATTTGGCCTGTGAAAACCGCCAGGGAGATCATCTCCTCAGTCTCTGAAGAGATCGGGGGTCTCCAACGAAAGGCATTTTCAGCTGTGGTCACAGCAAGTGCAGCCCCCTTCTGGAAATGCCCAACTATTGTGGCGCTTGTCAAGCTGGTCGAGCCCAAAAGACTCAGCTCCCTGACTCGTTTGTGTGGTGCTGTTGGCTGGCTGAAGAGGGCAGTGGACACCTGGCTGGGCAGACACACCCAAATCCCTGATGGCTTAAAGTGGGAGGAAAGAGCTTACCTGTCAGCAGGAGAAAGGGCAACAGCATTCAAATTCTTGGCTCTGGAGGCTCAAGATGGCACGAAGTTTCGTGACACGACTCTTGATCGCCTGGTCGTTCAAAGAGATGACTTGACTGGTCTCTTTGTTTGCGGAGGGAGAGCTCAATGCTGGGACGAGGACAAAGCCGCTGTCCCCTTAATCCCGTGCCAATCGTGGCTCGCAACCCTGCTGGTTAAAGAAGCCCATGAAGCAAATCATGAAGGCGTTGCCGCCACTCTCCTACGGACACGAAAGAAAGCTTGGATTACGCAAGGACGAAAGTTGGTACAAAAAGTGCTCAACAAGTGCGTCACCTGCACCAAGCGAAGGGCTCAACTCTGCCAACAAGTAATGAGCGATCTGCCCCCGGAACGCACCCAAAGAGCCAGCCCCTTTGAGTTCACTACCCTTGACCTGTTTGGCCCTTTTGAAGTGAAGGACACTGTGAAGCGAAGGACGACAAAGAAAGTATGGGGTATCGTCTACTGCTGTATGGCCTCTAGAGCAGTCCATGCGGACCTTACGGATGACCAGTCTGCAGAAAGTTTCCTCCAGGCATACACCCGTTTTGTCGCCCTTAGAGGGCATCCAAAAAAGCTATGGTCCGATCGAGGGACCAACTTCATTGGCGCTAAACCGGCCCTCCAACAACTTTACAAGCACCTTGATTGTCTTCGAACTTTGTCCATTGAAACTGTGGCTGCCAAAAATGGTACTGAGTGGAAGTGGGAGTTTCACCCTGCGGATGCACCCCATAGAAATGGAGCTGCAGAGGCCGCTGTTAAGCTCCTGAAGAGGGCGCTCATGAGCCTTGGCGGGACCACAGGATCTCTCACATGGGGGGAACTTCAAACCCTTCTCTATCAGGCAGCTAACTTGACGAACGAACGTCCAATAGATGCGAGAGCCCAAGAGCAGGAGAACTCCATTGAGTACTTAACTCCGAATTCTCTCATCCTGGGCCGAGCGTCTACTGGAGGTGATATCTCTGGGCTCGATCTTGAG
>CM050206.1:36276837-36284337 GCA_027475355.1 Coilia nasus
TTACTGTTCTGTGCCAGCGCATGGTGTCATTACTGTTCTGTGCCAGCGCATCGTTCATTTTTTCAGGCAGAAAATCACGTTGTCTTTTTACTTTTCTTTTCTAAGGGCAAAGACATAAACACTGATATATTTTGTGAAATAATGCACATTTATTGAGCAATCTGTTTTTTTACACATTGTTCATAACCAAAGGGAAATTATGTGTTTCACACAAGTAAGTAAAAAAAAAAAAAACAGACCTAAATATCCATCCCCGAAGATTAACTGCTCATTCACGAGCAGATCAGTCTTCAAAGAGAAACGCTCCTGATGGGAAACACGCCATCGTAATAGCAACAGGCCATGGACAAAGCGCAGCTGGCTTTTAAAGGGAATGAGAGTATAAACTCTGATTGGTTTATTGCATGTTACACCCCAAACACACCTATGATTAACTCATTCAGTGCCAGCCATTTTCAAAGTTGGTCACGTCCCAGTGCCAGGATTTTTTGAACATTTCAGTGTTTTTTCAAGACCCACAGAAAATTGAGTTCTATGTCTGTGTCAACAAAAAACATACCAAAAGAAACTCCAGACTTTCCTTTATCATCAGTCAGTTTTGTTTGTACCTCTTTCCATTCCTTAGCAATTGTCTGGAGAACATGGGTGGGTGTAACTAAAAATGCTGATTTCTGACCAAAATACTGAGAAAAACGGCTTTTTGTAACGAGCAACATTTCAAGCAGAAAATGCCTTTGATTACAATTGTTTTTGCTTCAGAGACATCTCAAACATTATGAAAAGTGATCCCATTGTATACTACACCAAAAATAACGCTGGCAACATTATTTAGCAGCTATTTATGTACAGCACACTATGTTATACTGTAACTGTAGTGCTTCTAGCTCTCCCCCTGTGTGTGTGCGCGTGTGTATGCATGTGTGTGTACAGCAGAGAAGACCTATAAACACGATCTAAAATACCGGTCCATACATCTAGTATCGGTAATAAATGTAATATTTCTGAACGTCACCAAACACGATATAAAACATTGTAACATTTTAGTGTGGGAACTTGGCTCAGAGAGGGGATAGGCAAACCGAAACCGAACCAAATATACAACACCTTCAGAGCAAAATAACATCGTATTCCACAGGATCCGCACACAGAACAACTAGATTAACACATGAGAATGATAGCACAGAAAATTATGATGTTGGGAGAGTGCAGTGAATCCGTGCGCTTTACCAAATGTAGAGAGCTGGGTCGTCAGTGACTTGCTGTCGGCGCAGACGGGTCAGTCAAGTGCAGGTGTAGCTATCTATGAAACAGCGCGACAGGCTGCTCATTATGCATTACCTAAAGTGAAATTAATCTATCGGTGGCTTGCAGAAGCTAAACGTGAGATGTTGCTAGGAAAACAGTAGCTTCAACATACGTGCTGACAGGATTTATTTTGATCAAGCTAGCCAGTGTGCAAAACTGCGAGCAATTGAGCAAGCCAAGTCCAGTGTCTCTTCTTTGAGACAATGTTAGATGATCACATATCCACACTGATACTGGTACTACCCACAGAATGGGTTCCCTTGTGATTACAACTTTGATTTTTGGACACAAGCTAGATCAGATGATTACCCCACCTCCCCTGTAAAAAAACGCAATTGACTCGATAACGCGTCATTTGCACTGGGCGTTACTATCGTAAAAGACGCGTTTTCGCGTCATTGGCATCGAATGAGTTAATTAGGTAACTTAGGACCAACCCTTTTGAACCATGCGCCTGGCGCAATGTTAACTTTTTCCGCCATCAAAATACCAAATTGTGTCGGGAACGCCCCCAAAGCAACTTGCGCGGCAGACTTTACACAATGCTCATATGATCGTGAAAATAGAGCCCAGAATGTCCACCCCTACAGCAGCATTTATGTGCATGGAGTGAAAGACAGAATGGTCAGCAAAGTCCAGATGTGCCAGCTTTCCCGGCATTTTCAGTCCTGTCCAGTGCTGTGTTGTTGCCATCTGCTTAGTGTTAATTAGGGTTCTTCTTGCTGTTGTGTGCTGGAGTACGTGTTGTAGTCCGCTGTAGCAGACAGTGGCCTCCACAACAACAGATGGGTCTGTGACCACTGCATCAGATGGGTCTGGTAGGATGTGTGTGTTATCTTTTGTCCAGTTTAGGTTGACTGCCATTCTGTTGCACAGGTCATTTAGGTCCGGCCAGTCGGAGCGTACCCCAAAACCTGTGGCCTGTGTGTCCAGTTTGCTTAGGTCCGGCCAGTCGGAGCGTACCCCAAAACCCGTGACCTGTGTGTCCAGTTTGCTTAGGTCCGGCCAGTCGGAGCGTACCCCAAAACCTGTGGCCTGTGTGTCAGTTTGCTGTTGTTTCCTATTGAAGCCCAGGAAGCTGTCTTGGTCAGCTGTGGACAGAAGGACCTTTCTCTTGCTAAGGTCCAACAGGAGGGAGGCTCTCGCTAGCTTGCTAACACACACACACACACACACACACACACACACACACACACACACACAATCACACACATTATCACACATACTGTTTCTCATAAGCACTCTAAATCTCTATAACAGGCAACTCTTGCTAAGGTCCAACAGGAGGGAGGCTCTCGCTAGCTCTCTGACTGCAGCGTCATCGTTGTTAAGCACGCTGGTGAGGTGTGTCAGCCTTGTTGCGGAGTAGGTCCATTCTATGTTTGGGACCCCAAGCCCCCCTTCCCTGTGCAACAGAAAGATAATGTTCCGTGTGGTGTGTGAATTCAGTCCCAGCCATTTTCTGACAGCATCCACTGTTTTATTGTCCAGGTCCCTAAGGACATTTTGTGGAATATGGACATTTGCAAACAGGTGGTGTATTTTTGCTAGGGCCACTTCTCTGATGGCTTCTAATTTCCTGACTACAGGTAGTGGGGAGGAGTCAATCAGTGAGATTCTGTTGTTGTAGGCACAGGACAACTCCTGTACCTGTTCACCCCACTCACCTGCGATGTTAAACTTATGGCCTAGGTAGGTATATGTCTCGTGACGTGAGTAAACTCTTATAGGCGGTCCCATAACTGTAAAAGAGGGGGGTCTGTCACTTTTGGACTTGTACCAGCGGTTGCCACCGCTGCGACGTTCATAAAAGGCTGCACATTTGGTGGGTCTGACCTGTAGTTTTGACCATTGCAGGAATTGGTCTGTCCGGGCCAGCATGTTGGTGATCACACCTTCATCCCTGGATGATACCTGAACATCATCAGCGTACCCCTGAACAGGGTGTGGGGATCTTATTTGTGGTGGTGCACACTGACACAGCCATTTCAAACACTGGTTGATGGCCAAGCTGAAGTTCACAGCACTCCAAGGGCAGCCTGTTTTAATTCCTGCCCTTAAAGGTTTTGGCTCTGTCAGCTGCTTCCCACAGATGACCTGCAGGAAAGATGCCTCATACACAGCTGTTATGACGTTCAGAAAGGGCTGCGCTAGATGGATTTCCTCTTTTGCACTAAGCATAATATTGTGAGGTAGTGTCCTAAAAGCATCTCTAAAGTCCAGAAAAACAGTGTATTTGCACGCTTATGCTTATGCTGCATGCTTAAAATCATCAACCCCGGTTTTCAGGGAGAACACATGCTTGTTCATGCCTTGTCTGTCTATATAGGCTTTTTGTGTGGGTGACAGAATATCTGCATCCACAAGCCAAGGGATATACGGGCAAGTAGGCATTTCATAAAGACCTTATAAACAGTGGGGAGGAGAAAAATATCTCTCCATGTAGATGGGTCATTTGGGATATTGTCTTTTTTTGGTATTCTGTGAATAAGGGCCTTCCAAGAATCTGCCACTTTTCCATTTATCAAGCAAATATTGAATATATTGGTCAGCATCTGGGTGGACCAGGGTTTTGTGGCTTTAAGGATCTCATATGTCACCCCGTCATATCCACTGGCTTTGTTATTTGGCAGGTGAGTTAGGACCTTATCAACTTCATCAGTTAGTTAGGAACTTTATTGTCCCGATGAGGGAAATTTCTGTCAGCAAGTGAGGTACAGTGACATGAGGTAAAAGTCAATAAACAAACACCACACATTTACGCAGACATTAACAGAAAAAACATACTCAACAATAGACATTACAAGACAATCAATAAAATCAATAAGGGTAAAATTAAGATTAAAATTGGACAAAAAAATATTTAAGATCTGGGGTTTTGCTTGTTAAAAAGGCTAATGGCTTGTGGAATAAATGATTGCTTGGTTCTATTCTTGGAGAGGGCAGGGCAGCGGAATCTATTGCCTGATGGTAGTAATTCAAATGTAGGGAATAGAGGGTGTTTATTGTCTGCAAAAATTGTGTCTAGTTTATTCAATAAACGCTCCCTGTAAATCATCTCCAAGCTTTTCATGTTTGTGCCAGTTAATTTGCTAGCAGTTGTTATTATCCTCCTAAGCCTTCCTTTCTGTGCAACTGTGGCATTACCAAACCAACAGATAATGGCAAACGTTAAAATACTTTCAACAAAAGCACCGTAAAACATTTTGGTAATGCTGGGATTAACATCAAATGAGACCAGCTTTTTAAAAAAATGCAATCTTTGCTGACCCTTTTTTTGAATGGCTTCAGTCTGCTGCTCCCATCTCAGCTGGTTATCCAAGACAACCCCTAAGTATTTATACTCGGGGACAGACTGTATGGTCTGCCCCGCGATGACGGTGTGGCTAGTTGGCTTGTCTTTCCTAAAATCTATAGACATCTCTTTGGTCTTTGAGGTGTTGAGCAGGAGCCATTTGCCATGTCATAACTATCCTTGCCCACGATACACATTGGGTTGGGTCTCCCACTACCCTTATGGGAGGCACTGGTCATTGTTTTGATAGACTGCCATGCCTGCCTCGAGTTACCCTGGCTCATGTTTTGCTCCATTTTTTGTTTATAGATATGCTTATCTATTTTAATCTGCCTTTTGATTTCTTTTTGAGTATTCCTCTTTGTAGTTTCATCTTGTGGGCCTGTTTCTTTATATTTAAAAGGGATTTAAGTTCTTTCGATACCCAGGGTTTGTTATTTGGGTACACTGTGAAGGTCCTGGTGGGTATCACTGAGTCCTCACAGAATGTGATATAGTCTGATATGACCTCCACCTGCTCATTCAGGTCAGGGTTTTTAAAAACTTCCCAGGAGGTACAGTCAAAGCATCCCTGCAGTGCCATTATACTGTCTTCAGTCCAGATCTTAACAGTCTTTTTCTGGGGCTTCTCTCTCTCCAGAAGCCGCTGGTATGCAGGCCGGAGATGCACCACGTTATGGTCTGAGAGGGTCAGACCCTAACCCTAACCCTAACCCTAACCCTAACCCTAACCCTAACCCTAACCCTAACCCAGAGGGGGCAGGGCTGAAGCAGTGTAGGCACCCTTAATGCTGCCATAACATAAATCTGGTGTTTTGTTTTTCCTAGTGTGGCAGCTCACATATTGATAGTATGTGCGCAGTACTGTATGTGCGTAGTACTGTATGTGCGCAGTGTCTTTCTCAGGGAGCAGTGATTAAGGTCACCTAGGAAGAATTCCGGGGCATCAGGGGAAAGGATTTCTAGTTTCTGTGAGAGGTTGTATAATATTTCTGATGCTTTGTTCACGTTGGCTTGGGGGTGAATATACACCACGGTGAAAAAAAGTTGTGGGAATTCACGCGGTAGATAAAAAGGACGGAGTGACAAGCTGAGCAACTCGATGTCAGGAGTGCAGAGACTCTCCCGTATCACCACCGAGCCTCTACGGCACCAATTCTCCCGAATGAAGAAGCCGTCTCCTCCGCCGCGGGTCTTCCCTGTAATCCCGGGATCACGGTCGGTTCTGAAGAATGTGTAGCCATCCGGTTCCACTTCCTCGGATGCGATGTTGTTATCCAGCCACATCTCCGTAATTGCCAATATGAACGCACCCCTGTACTCGTGCAGGTACCTTGCGTTGGCAGCGAGTTCGTCCGCTTTACCTCTCAGTGACTGGGCATTGATTAGTAAACAGGTAGGCAGGGGGAGACGTGCCTTCATTTTCTTAAGTCTCTGCCTGACTCCCCCTTTCTTTCCCCGCTTACGTTTACGTTGTGTGCGGTGTGAGTGCACTTGTTAATTGTTATCCAGCAGGAACTTTAAACTGGAATGGTCAGGATTGCACTGTAGTAGGAAGTCTCTCGTGTAGGTAATGCGCTGGAAAACACCGCCCGCGGCGGCGGCGTTTCCATTACTCAGTCCAAAGGTAAAAACCAAGCTCAATGCCAGCAGGACAAATACTAGTATCCATGCAAACGATGCCATGTTAACGAGAGTGTGATGTTGCCGAATCAAACGATTTTTGCGACAAAACGGTTTTCGCGACAAACAACAAAACAAACAACAGAAAGACACAAGATCTCTAACCCTAACCCTAATCCTAACCCTAACCCTAACCGCACTCACTGTAGTCGCCACAGAGCAGCGCCAACTTCCGGCCAAGGCACACCCTCAGGGGGGAAGTTAGCAGTAGATAGGCAACAGACCGGAGCTGCTGTCTGCATGCTAGTGGACCAGGGGGGCGTGGTTAGTGGAGGTGACGGGGGTGATTGACATTTGGCCATGTAATACTTATATACCTCGCTGGTGTCATTGACAGTAGGTGGAGGGGAAGGAAAAGTGCTGTTGTTAAGAATGATGTCAATAGCGTTTGCCCTGCGGTGCTGCCATAGGAAAAGTGCGGTTGTTAGGAATGATGTTAATAGCGTTTGCCCTGCGGTGCTGCCATAGGTAGGCTAGTTTTTCTCTGCTTGCTGTCCTTTGCTGTTGATAACGTTCCTCAGCTCCCCGTTGCCTGAGTGATGGCTGGATGACGTCTCTCACGAGGATCAGCTGTTTCTCAAACCAGGAAGTAATGGAACTTTCCAAGGATTCGTAACACATATTTCAGTAGTGGTAATCCAAAACCATTCCCGTTGGTGTGCGTTGTTCAAAATGTCTCGTTGTGGAAGAAGACTCTGATTAAGATGGGCACAACTGTACTCCATTTTGCTGGATCTCCGGAGCATGCGAAGTAAGTTATTTCTTGGAGCAACTTGGTATCCAATAATTTTCTGAAGGGTCTTTTGTGGATCTCGAACGTTTCCCATTTATGCCGTTGAAGTTGGCGTACATAGTTGTTAAAATCAGAGGAGGTATTCTCACTCAGTGGTAGTTGCAGGACACGGTCGTGAGTCTGTAGCCACTGTTTGTAGATGCGGCCACTGATCAAGGCTTGCTTATAGGCCGATTGAAGTACTCTAACTAGGCACATGCTTAGTGCTCTAACTAGTACTCTAACTAGGCACATGCTTAGTACTCTAACTAGTACTCTAACTAGGCACATGCTTAGTACTCTAACTAGTACTCTAACTAGGCACATGCTTAGTACTCTAACTAGTACTCTAACTAGGCACATGCTTAGTACTCTAACTAGGCACATGCTTAGTACTCTAACTAGGCACATGCTTAGTACTAGTTGTCTGCAGTGTATTTTCTAT
>CM050206.1:36286837-36291837 GCA_027475355.1 Coilia nasus
TCCATGACTCAAATATGCAGCACCCCTGACCTAAAATGTGTTCCGCGCCCGAAGAAATGCTCTGAGTGTTTATCAATAAATGCGCTTCTAAGCACCTGCGCTGTCTAACTGTTAGCTACGATACAACATGCATGAGTGAGTGAGTGACTTTCATACTGTATGGAACTTATGGCTGGATAGCATTTGCACACCCGCCACAGTGGCAGGTAAAATGACAAAATTCACCCGCCAACGCTCACATTTACCCGCATTTGGCGGGTGGCGGGTGGTTAATTTCCATCCCTGACACACACACACTCTCTCTCTCTCTCTCTCTCTCTCTCTCTCTCTCTCTCTCTCTCTCTCTCTCTCTCTCTCTCTCTCTCTCTCTCTCTCTCTCTCTCTCACACACACACACACACACACACACACACACACACACACACACACACACACACTCTCTGTGTTGCTATATGATATTAGTATTAGTCACACACACTACTTCACAAAGTAAAACTGTTCGATTTCAACTGTTCAGTTCCAACCACAGGCTTTTCGCTTCAATCCTCCTGTTTATTTTGTCAACACTCCAGAAATTACACACACTAGCTACATTCCACACACCAGCTACCAGAGATGGGTGTAACGCGTTACTAAGTAACGCCTGACTGTACTCACATTACATTTGTCGGTAACGTAGTAGTGTAACGCGTTACTGTTATAAATTCATTAATCACACTACAGTTACTAATAGTGCATATGCTGATTACTGAACTTCCCCAGTGGACAGTATGACCACAGATGTCTGAGACGAATCCCCTGACACTCTCCCAAAATCCTCAGGTACACGCTTGCACTATAGTCGCAAGACATGTCCATACGCAACTGTTGGTGATTGTTAAATTCAGGAAAAAGGCTAAGCTGTCTACCGTAACGTTCAGAGGGTGGAGATATGCTCATTGTTTTAATATGTTAAGAGACATTGCCGACATTAAAGTGCAATGGCTTAGGGAAGAGGAGAAGAGAGAAGCAGTGAGGAATGTGTTGTGTCGTGTTTTGCACCGGGAAGTGGGGCCGGTTGCGCTAGCTAATAAACTAAACTAAACACACACACACACACTCATAACACACACTGACACCACACACACATATACACCCTATCACCCTATAGATACGACCCTATAGATACGACCGTATAGATACGACCCTATAGATACCACCGTATAGATACGACCTTATAGATACGACCTTACAGATACGACCCTATAGATACGACCTTATAGATACGACCCTATAGATACGACCCTATAGATACGACCTTATAGATACGACCTTACAGATACAACCTTACAGATACTACCGTATAGATACGACCCTATAAATACGACCTTACAGATACGACCTTATAGATACGACCCTATAGATACGACCTTACAGATACGACCTTATAGATACGACCCTGTAGATACTAGCCTGGGTGCGCCCATACTGCCTGTGATGCTGCATTTACATTTCGCGAGCAAGTCAGTCTGGCCAAGCTGCCTATCTAAACCATTTCTGCTCAGACCTCGGATCGGATAGGGGGCCAATGAAAATCGAGCATTTCAAAAGGCAATGACGCGGTAGTTTGGCGACAGGAAATCTATCTTAGTCACTGTCTACATGGCGAACGTGGAGCAACCGTAAGATTTCAATGCATCTGTAGCTGCTGTTTAGGACGAATTTAAAGGGAAGTTCTACCTGAAAATAGAGCAAAGGGCAGCCCTTGAAGCATTTGTTGCGGGAAAGGGCGTTTTTGCAATGCTACCGACCGGCTTCGGTAAAAGTTTAATTTATCAGTTAGCCCCGCTGGTCTCCATGCTTTGCGCGGACGCTGTTGTTGTGGTCATGTCGCCTTTGACTGATTGGTTTTTCGAATATCAATATTGAATGACCAACACCAGCCACTCTCATGTTCACCTCACAAGTCCGACAAAAATCATTTAACGCCACTGCTATATGACTATAGGCTACTACTACTTTTTGTTCGGATCAAGCAGACAGTTCCTTTTGCTACGTATACATCAGAAGACAGAGGGTTGTGATTGGTTGAAGCTTCGTCCAGTAACAAACAGAGGCATTTGAAAGAGGCGGGTTAAGCCCGCCTTCTGAGAAATGGATTTACAACACAGCTTGGCCAGACCAATGCTCTCAGAGCATTGACAAGTCACGATAGCCAGGCTAGCTCGCTGTAGCCAGCAGACCCATCTCAATCAGCTGCTTAATGCGATAGCCAGGCTAGGTTGCGCAGCAGAATCAGAAACCTGCCGTCCTACAGCACTATCACTGAGAAGATGCTGATGAGGGAGATACAGCTTCTTTCAACTGTGACACAAAAGCAACTGAGTATGTGAAGTCGCAGTCACACATCGAAATCCTTAACCGTTTTCCTCATATAAAAAGTATATGAAACTTCACACATCTACCCCATCACGCACGCCAGTCAAGAGGCTATTCAGACTAGACGGTCTCGTACTGAAGAATAGAAATCGGTTGAAAGATTTGAAAGACTTCTCATGCAATATGATCATCGTTTTAGTGACTTAAAGTGCCTTTGCCCTAGACTATAGCCTACCATGCCAATGAAACATGTTTAAGTTTGTGGTTAGACGTGAAGAGTTATTTTATTTAGTACCACGTTTTATTTAAATCTATACATAGTGATGTTTAGCCTATATGCCAGTCTCTGCATGCTGTTTTATTCATTCTATTTTAGTGAGTGCTGTTATCAAGTTAACCTGTTTTAGATTTTTGGCTTGTTTTTTTTTAGGACATAAGCCTGCCAGTAGTACACTGATGTGACCCTGTGAGCGCTCTATAGTTTCAGCAGCTTTGTGGTGTAGCCTGGTTTCGTTAAATGGCATGAAAGAACGACTTGTCTTACATCTTGCTCGTTGCAATAGGAATTTATGTGTTTTGCTCAAGGCTGTTAATGAGTAACGTAAAGTAATGTAACGAGTTTACTTTCCATAAGCAGTAAAGAAGTAAAGTAATGCATTACATTTTTTTAACAGTAGCGAGAGTAATGTGTAATGCATCGACATTCCACATCACCAGCTACATTCCACACACCAGCTACATTCCACACACCAGCTACATTCCATACACCAGCTACATTCCACACACCAATTCCATACGTCAGCTACATTCCACACACCAGCTACATTCTATACGTCAGCTACATTCCACACACCAGCTACATTCCACACACCAGCTACATTCCATACGTCAGCTACATTCCACACACCAGCTACATTCCACAACGTCAGCTACATTCCACACACCAGTTACATTCCACACACCAATTCCATACGTCAGCTATCATTCTATACACCAGCTACATTCCACACACCAGCTACATTCCACACACCAATTCCCATACGTCAACTTGCTAGCACGTCACCACAGCGTCCTAATGGCGGCCGCTATGAACTTCTAACACGCCATCCCCTTCCTCAACTTTTCTTGCTCTGCTTTACCGTTGTGAGTTGCATCAAAAGACTGCGTGCAAATATCTACCTGTTTCCTGCTTTGAACTGTTGTCTGCCGCTAACGTATGGGTGCACACATATCGTTAGAACCACGACAAACATTTCACATGCACAAACATTTCCACGCACTCACAACACCACCACAACACGGAACTTTGGTTCATTTACATACATTGTTTATTTAAAAATCACTGTTGCAAAGGGTTCTGTCTTCTCAGTGGTATCGCTAGATTCTCCAAAGTCTAAGTACTTTTAAAAATGTTTGCTAAGCATTGTTAAGGTCTTACCATTGTGGCAGCGCTTCCGCATTCTTCTAAAAGAGTGCTCGTCTGTTACGAGGAGATTATATCCTTGTTCACGTTCGCGAGTTATATCCTTGTTCACGTTCGCGAGTGTACATGGTTGCACCCTCGTGAAATCAATTAGCTAAAATGGTGATCAATGTACATGCACATGTTCAGTTGTTTTGTATGAAAGGCCTGTTATGATTTATTAGTGAATGCTACCGTTTTAAATATTATTTTTTTACGATTGTGCTGTATATGCCTGAAACACCCCTGCATGTTGCAAGGGCCATGGTCTGCTACATTTTGGGGTGTGTTCAGGTATCCCTCAAAAGGGTGCACTTTCAGGTGTTGAGAGAGCTGTGTAGGAGAAGGCTGTATACCTGTGTGCTGCAGGGTTCCACTCAATACCCTCAGCTGTGAGGTTTGCCTTTTGGCATTTGCATTGTCTACTTTGAGCCATTGGCTATATGTCCATTTTGTCTTCTCATAGCCTATTTGTTTTGTAAATAGTGTAAATAGCATAGTTGTATATTTTTCTACTTTTTCTTTGGTTTTTGCTTTGGCTCACAAGATCACTGTGGTGGACGTAATAAATGGTGGAAAAGACCATTTTTGCCTCTCTGCTGCTTCAGTGTGTCTACACTTCCCCTCGACCCCTCGACACCCTACATCTTAACATCCATACACCAGCTCTAGTTATTTACTGTTCCTTAATTAGATAGCAAACAGCACAGCATAGCTTAGCTTAGCATGGCATACAACACAGCTTAGCATAGCATAGCATACAGCATAGCATAGCTTATCTTAGCATAGCATACAGCACATCATACTTTAGCTTAGCATAGCATAGCATACAGCACAGCATAGCATAGCATACAGTACAGCATAGCATAACATAGCATACAGCACAGCATAGCATAGCAAACAGCACAGCATAGCACAGCACAGCACAGCACAGCAAAGCATAGCATAACATAGTGTGTGTCTCATATGCAGGGTACAGAGTGCACAAACACACTGCTAGCTGTGCCTTTGGGCATCAGAGGGTAACTGTTTCAAATCCCGAACCAGTAGGACAAAATGTATAACCAGCACTCACTCTAAGGTGCCCTTGAGCAAGGCATCTAACCCCACACTGCTCCAGGGGGACTGTCTGTCCCTCTACCTCCTTCACTGTAAGGCGCTAACCCCACACTGCTCCAGG
>CM050206.1:36299337-36306837 GCA_027475355.1 Coilia nasus
ATTTCATAGATTCTTTGAAGCACAGCTAAAAGCAACACTTCATGGGAAACACTATGTGCGTAAACATTTCAAAGGCAAAAATTAGACTTTCTAGCAGCTATTTATGTACAGCACACTATGTTATAACTGTAGTGCTTCTAGCTCTGCCCCTCTGTGTGCGCGCGTGTGTATGCATGTGTGTGCATGAGAAGCAGAGCAGAGAAGCAGAGCAGAGAAGACCTATAAACACGATCTAAAATACCGGTCCATACATCTAGTATCGGAGTAAGCTATGCAATTAGACTACTGCTCCATGCTTGTAAATGTAATATTTCTGAACGTCACCAAACACAATATAAAACATTGTAACATTTTAGTGTGGGAACTTGGCTCAGAGAGGGGATAGGCAAACCGAAACCGAACTAAATATACAACGCCTTCAGAGCAAAATAACATCGTATTCCACAGGATCCGCACACAGAACAACTAGATTAACACATGAGAATGATAGCACAGAAAATTATGATGTTGGGAGAGTGCAGTGAATCCGTGCGCTTTACCAAATGTAGAGAGCTGGGTCGTCAGTGACTTGTTGTCGGCGCAGACGGGTCAGTCAAGTGCAGGTGTAGCTATCTATGAAACAGCGCGACAGGCTGCTCATTATGCATTACCTAAAGTGAAATTAATCTATTGGTGGCTTGCAGAAGCTAAACGTGAGATGTTGCTAGGAAAACAGTAGCTTCAACATACGTGCTGACAGGATTTATTTTGATCAAGCTAGCAGTGTGCAAAACTGCGAGCAACTGAGCAAGCCAGGTCCAGTGTCTCTTCTTTGAGACAATGTTAGATGATCACATATCCACACTGATACTGGTACTACCCACAGAATGGGTTCCCTTGTGATTACAACTTTGATTTTTGTACACAAGCTAGATCAGATGATTACCCCACCTCCCCTGTAAAAAAACGCAATTGACGCAATAACACGTCATTGGCACTGGGCGTTACTATCGTAAAAGAAGCGTTTTCGCGTCATTAGCATCGAATGAGTTAAACGCGGTCATATTGTTGAGCTGCATCAGCAAGGCTTCTCGCAGTGTGCCATTGCTGATGAGGTTGGACACAGTAAGACAATCATTTTACACTCCTTAAAAGATCCTGAGGGTTATGGGAAAAAAGTCAAGTGGTAGACCCAAAAAAATTTCACCAGCCCTGAGCCAAAGGATCAGTTTCATAACCACTGGATGGCATCTGCGAGAGAAGGGTTTTAAGAACAAAAAAGGTCTTCAAAGACCTCGTCTCCTTCAATGGCATAAAATTGCCCGTTTTCATGACAGCACCAAACATGGGACATTGAAAGCTATGTGGAGATGTTGCAGAGGGCATCCCTCATGACTGAAGGCCATCGTCTGTGTGGTAATGACTGGGTTTGTTAACAGGACAACGCTGCAGTTCACAATGCCTGCCTGACAAACAATTTTCTTCAGAGAAATAACATCACTTGAAGCATCCTGCATGTTCCCCTGATCAGTTGGGTTTGGATGGGAAGAGAAGTTTACAAAAATGCACACCAGTTGCAGACAGTGGTGCCCTCCATGAAGCCATCTTCACCACTTGGAGCAACATTCCCACTAGCCTCCTGGAAACAGTTGCATCAAGCATGCCGAATCGAATTTTTGAGATGATTAACAAGAATGGCACAGCTACTCATTACTGAGTCCTTTTCAGAAAATTGAATTTCTATTTTAGGGTTTTTTTTTAGATGTGGTGTTAAACGTTTGATCAGCTGATGAACAGCCTATCTCAGTTTAATGGGTGTTTGCAATAAATCGCTTACTCACATTTTTTCTTGTCTCACTCCCATTTCTTCTTTTTGCATTTTGAAGCACTACCTAGAATCTTCTTAATTTCCAACACATGTTTAGCATGTGTGTGTGTATGAGTGTGTGTGTGTGTAAGTGTATGAGCATGTGTGTGTGTATGAGCATGTGTGTGTGTGTGTGTGTGTGTGTGTGTGAGCGTAAGTGTGTGTGTGTGAGCATGTGTGTGTGTATGAGTGTGTGTGAGCATGTGTGTGTGTATGAGCATGTGTGTGTGTGTGTGTGTGTGAGCGTAAGTGTGTGTGTGTGTGAGCATGTGTGTGTGTATGAGTGTGTGTTTGTCTTACCTGGCGACTCGTGCCGGGGGGGCCGTGCGGTGCGTGGGGAGCTGTGTGTGGTGGTGCTGTGGCGGCGGGGGGTGTGTGTGGAGGTGTGGTGGGGGCGGCTGGTCCTGGGGCTGGGGGTGGTGGTGGTGGTGGTGGGCGGGGTGCGGGCGGCGGCGGTGGTGGTGGCTGGTTGCCGGGTGACGGTTGCCAGGTCGTGGGTGGCCCCCTCCTCCACCTGCTCGGGGGCGTCGGGGCCCGTGGGCCCCCAGTCGATGAAGCTGGGGGTGGTGGTGTGCTCCCCCGGCTCCTGCTCCGACCCCAGCTGCCTACGGGGGCGTCCCCTCGCCCCCCCAAACACCTCCCCCCGCCCCCTCGCCCCCCCAAACACCTCCCGCCGTCTCCGTGACGGATGCAGTTCGGGGGCCCCGTGTGGCCCCTCGTCTCTGGAGGAGTGCGTGTGGGGGCGATAGGGTGCCACGGGGCCCAAGGTCCGTCGCAGATTTCCCAGTGTCCTCCAGTAGGGCGGCGAGGGGCCCAGTAGGGCGCGGAGGACGGGGGGGGCCCGTTCGCGGGAGGGGGAGTGCGGGGAGGATCTGGGGGCCAGTGGAGGGGGAGAGTGCGAGGGGGATCTGGGGTCCAGAGAGGATGCGGGGTCCAGGGAAGAGGGAGAGTGCGAGGGGGATCCGGGCTCCAGTGGGGATGTGGGCTCCAGTGGGGATGCGGGGTCCAGTGGGGATCTGGGGTCCAGTGGAGATGCAGGGTCCAGTGGGGATCTGGGGTCCAGTGGGGATCTGGGGTCCAGGGGGGGTGCGGGGTCCAGGGGGGATGCGGGGTCCAGTGGGGATCTGGGGTCCAGGGGGGATCTGGGGTCCAGTGGAGATGCAGGGTCCAGTGGGGATCTGGGGTCCAGGGGGGGGTGCGGGGGTCCAGGGGGGGTGCGGGGTCCAGGGGGGGTGCGGGGTCCAGTGGAGAGCACAGGGAGACGTCCGGAGCCAGGTGCAGCACCGTCAGCAGCAGCCACATGTGCACACACACCGACACATCGCCCCACTGCACACACACGCAGCTGCGGAGGGAAACACGCGCACACACACACACACACACACAGGGTTAGGGGAGCATTAACACACATTTCAATCAAATGTATTCTCTGCATATATTTGCAATCCCATGTAAGCATCCACAGGCAGTACAGTAGCATTTGCCCTTGAATGGTTGTACAAAGAAACAGCAACAACTCTGTGTGTTCCCCCATGGTTGTTTTGAAAAACCGAATGAAAACTTTGCAGTGGTAGTGAGTTCTGAGTCTACTGGGGGAGTAATCTGTATTGTCTGGGGGGGTCAAGACATCTGAGTCTGATGTGTGTGTGTGTGTGTGTGTGTGTGTGTGTGTGTGTGTGTGTGTGTGTGTGTGTGTGTGTGTGTGTGTGTGTCTGTTCTGTATTGTCCCAGGGCAGATCAAAGGGAAGCCTCATGCTAAAGTTGACAGATTACCATTACAAGCAAGACTGAGTGCAATACACACACAGTCAAAACACACACACACACACACACACACACACACACACACTGGGTCTACAACTGCGAAATCTTAATGACATGAACCATTTCACACACTCAAGGTCTCATACATTTTATGACATCCTTTTACAGAAGAACTGCGCAGTAAAATGAACTAGAGGTGTACAGAACATCCCTTTACAGGAGAACTGCATATGACATCCCTTTACAGAAGAACTGCATATGACACATCCCTTTACAGAAGAACTGCATATGACACATCCCTTTACAGAAGAACTGCAGTACTGACACATCCCTTTACAGGAGAACTGCATATGACACATCCCTTTACAGAAGAACTGCAGTACTGACACATCCCTTTACAGCAGAACTGCATATGACACATCCCTTTACAGGAGAACTGCATATGACATCCCTTTACAGAAGAACTGCATATGACACATCCCTTTACAGAAGAACTGCAGTACTGCATATGACACATCCCTTTACAGAAGAACTGACACATCCTTTACAGAAGAACTGCAGTACTGACACATCCCTTTACAGAAGAACTGCATATGACACATCCCTTTACAGAAGAACTGACACATCCTTTACAGAAGAACTGCAGTACTGACACATCCCTTTACAGAAGAACTGCATATGACACATCCCTTTACAGGAGAACTGCATATGACACATCCCTTTACAGCAGAACTGCATATGACACATCCCTTTACAGGAGAACTGCATATGACACATCCCTTTACAGAAGTACTGCCGTACTGCATATGACACATCCCTTTACAGAAGAACTGCAGTACTGACACATCCCTTTACAGAAGTACTGCCGTACTGCATATGACACATCCCTTTACAGCAGAACTGCAGTACTGCATATGACACATCCCTTTACAGAAGAACTGCAGTACTGACACATCCCTTTACAGGAGAACTGCATATGACACATCCCTTTACAGAAGAACTGCAGTACTGACACATCCCTTTACAGGAGAACTGCATATGACACATCCCTTTACAGAAGAACTGCAGTACTGACACATCCCTTTACAGGAGAACTGACACATCCTTTACAGAAGAACTGCAGAACTGTATATGACACATCCCTTTGCGGAAGAACTGAGCTGTCAAATGAACGTGGCATATATTGCCACACTATAATGAGTTTGAGCGTTTTGCGGGAGCAGATTTGTTGCATTCTAAGCCAATTCCTCCACAAGGCTCAGAACGCCTGTTTCCTCTTTTGTTGGGAGAGGGAGGGAGAGAGGGAGAGGGAGAGAGAGAGAGGGAGGGAGAGAGAGGGAGAGACAGAAGGACAGAGAGAGCGAGGGAGAGAGGAAGAAAGAGAGACAGAGAGATGGAGAGGGAGAGAGAGAGAGAGAGAGGAAGAGAGAGAGCAAGGGAGAGAGCGAGGGAGAGAGAGAGGAAGAGAGAGAGCGAGGGAGAGAGCGAGGGAGAGAGAGAGCGAGGGAGAAAGGAAGAAAGAGAGCAGAGAGAGGGAGAGAGAGAGAGACAGAGTACAGAATGACAGTCATTGTGTGAAAAAGAGCGAAAGAGATTGATAGAGAAAAGGAAAGAGAGAAAGAGACAGAGGGAGAGTGTGTTGGGGAGAGAAAAGGATGGAGAAAGGAAAGGGAGTGATAGAGGGAGAGAGAGAAAGAGGGAGAGTGTGTGTGTGTGAATGAGGGAGCGAAAGAAGAGGGAGGGGGGGTAGAGGGTGTGTGTGGGGGGGGGGGTTAAATCAGTGGGTTGGGACTCATGTGTCAGCATCTCATCAGAGGGACAACACCTCATTACGCCCCCCCCCCCCCCCCCCCCCACCACACACACACACACTCATCTCTCTCTCTCTCCTGCTCTTCCTTTCTAACATACTCTGTCTCTGCTATGCAAATAAGGAAAAGCAGGTGGCAGGGGCCAGGGGTAGTTTCCTTCAAATGGCGGGTAGTAGACCCCCCCTCCCCTCTTGCTTTAGCGGACACCCCTCTTGCTTTAGCGGACACCCTCTTGCTTTAGCGGACACCCCCTTGATTTAGCGGACACCCTCTTGCTTTAGCGGACACCCCCCTTGATTTAGCGGACACCCTCTTGCTTTTATGCTCAAAAGCCGGGATATCACTGGAAGGATGCAATGAACGCAATGAGCTTTATTTTGCATGGACTTTAATGGGGGTAGCCTCGGTGACTGAAGAGTGTAATGTAATGTATAATAATGTAATGTAATGTAATGTAATGCTCTTCCTAAAGAATCAGCTCATACAAGCTGGAAGTAAAGGCCAATTATACTGGCATCCAGTTACTTAGATAAATGCAATCTAGCCTGCCATCTAGTTAGGGTAAGATTTAATTTAGCCTAGCATTCAGTTAGCCTGAGGTAAATGCAGATTAGCCTAGCATCCAGTTAATGTGAGGTAAATGCAATTTAGCCTAGCATCCAGTTAGTGTGACATAGGTGCAATTTATACTAGCATCCACTTAGCGTGAGATAAACGCAATTTACCCTGGCATCCAGTTAGTGTAGGATAAATGCAATTTAGCCTAGCATCTAGTCATTATTTGGTATTTGGTAATTGCAATTTAGCAAAGAGATCAACTATACATAGTGATGTTACAGGGCCAGCCCTATGTTTCCACAGCCCTATGTCCCCCACAGCCCCAGAGCCCCCACAGCCCTATGTTCCTACAGCCCCACAGCCCCACAGCCCTATGTTCCCACAGCCCCACAGCCCTATGTTCCCACAGCCCCACAGCCCCACAGCCCCATGTTCCCACAGCCCCATGTTCCCACAGCCCTATGTTCCCACAGCCCCACAGCCCTATGTTCCCACAGCCCCACAGCCCCACAGCCCTATGTTCCCACAGCCCCACAGCCCCACAGGCCCTATGTTCCCACAGCCCCACAGCCCTATGTTCCCACAGCCCCACAGCCCTATGTTCCCACAGCCCCACAGCCCTATGTTCCCACAGCCCCACAGCCCTATGTTCCCACAGCCCTATGTTCCCACAGCCCCACAGCCCTATGTTCCCACAGCCCCACAGCCCTATGTTCCCACAGCCCTATGTTCCCACAGCCCTATGTTCCCACAGCCCCACAGCCCTATGTTCCCACAGCCCCACAGCCCTATGTTCCCACAGCCCTATGTTCCCACAGCCCCATGTTCCCACAGCCCTATGTTCCCACAACCCCAGAGCCCCCACAGCCCTATGTTCCCATAGCCCCACAGGCCCACAGCCCTATGTTCCCACAGCCCTATGTTCCCACAGCCCCACAGCCCTATGTTCCCACAGCCCCACAGGCCCACAGCCCTATGTTCCCACAGCCCCACAGCCCTATGTTCCCACAGCCCCACAGCCCTATGTTCCCACAGCCCCACAGCCCTATGTTCGCACAGCCCCACAGCCCTATGCTCCCACATTTCTAAGATTTTTTTTTACTAAACACTTTGAAAATTAGGCCATATGTTCCCACAACCCTATGTTCCCACAGTCTTATGTCTTGTCAAGATTTTTCAAATTTTAAAGATCTTTCTCAAAATGAAACTGTAAGTCAAGCCATTTTATACCATATTTAACAGGCAGGCAATTCAGGCCCCATCTCTGAACTGAAGTGGCTCAGGTCCACTTAGGACTGCACAGCTCCTGAGACATTGTTTTTAATGTTTTCAAATGTTCGTTTTTATTGTTATTATTTGTCATATTATCTGTCTCAAAATTCAAAAGTGCTCTAAAGACCCATCTTTTCAAAATTAGCATATGGATTTTTTAAAGGTAAAGTTCGGTATCTTACACTTAAAGCTCTGTTTTCAAATTTGTGATGAAATTGAGTGGTTAAGATTGAAATTTGGACACATGCT
>CM050206.1:36311837-36314399 GCA_027475355.1 Coilia nasus
ACACACACACACACACACACACACACAAACTACTTTTCCCAATCCAGCTTATATGGAGACCATTGCTTCACCCCAACACGGTAATGTAGCATTATAACAGCACAGACACTCGTGTCATATGTAGCATTATAACGGCACATACACTCGTGTCATATGTAGCATTATAACAGCACAGACACTCGTGTCATATGTAGCATTATAACAGCACACAGACACTCATGTCATATGTAGCATTATAACGGCACATACACTCGTGTCATATGTAGCATTATAACAGCACAGACACTCGTGTCATATGTAGCATTATAACAGCACACAGACACTCGTGTCATATGAAGCATTATAACAGCACACAGGTGTGATGGTGTATAGGGCTCTGATGGTTCCAGTTGTGATGGTTCCTGTAGTGATGGTGTATAGGGGTCTGATGGTTCTGCTTGTAATGGTTGCTGTAATGATGGTGTATAGGGGTCTGATGGTTCCTGTTGTGGCATAAGGGGTCTGATCTTAGCCAGACTAATGCTAATTCTTGCTTCCTGCTAGCACTACGGAGAGCTGGAGACATCCACTCTACTCACACACACACACACAAACACACACACACACCCACACAAACACACACGCACCTACACAAACACAGACACACACACAAGGTGGAGATCCACTTGCTCTGGAAAGTTCACCGTGCTGCCTGCATTTAGTTGGAGTGGTCATGTCTGCTCCCGCAAAGCTTGTTGGGAATGCGGCACGGCCTTTGGATAGCTCCGGCACGGCCTTTGGATAGCTCCGGCACGGCCGTTTGGATAGCTCCGGCACGGCCTTTGGATAGCTCCGGCACGGCCTTTGGATAGCTCCGGCACGGCCTTTGGATAGCTCCGGCACGGCCTTTGGATAGCTCCGGCACGGCCGTTTGGATAGCTCCGGCACGGCCTTTGGATAGCTCCGGCACGGCCTTTGGATAGCTCCGGCACGGCCTTTGGATAGCTCCGGCACGGCCTTTGGATAGCTCCGGCACGGCCGTTTGGATAGCTCCGGCACGGCCTTTGGATAGCTCCGGCACGGCCTTTGGATAGCTCCGGCACGGCCTTTGGATAGCTCCGGCACGTCAAGAAGTTGGGCTCGGCTCAACTTGATGCTAATTTATGCGGCAAACGGGTCGGCGTTATCAAATGAAAGTAGAGCACACTGGGATATGCCATGACACCCGCAGTTCTCCTGAAGGTGTATTTCTCTCGCTACAAGTAGTGTCTGGTGGGTTTTGTGTGTGTGTGTGTGTGTGTGTGTGTGTGTGTGTGTGTGTGTGTGTGTATGTAACGCGTGCAACGTTTGGTAAGGGCACAGTCGTCATTTGTTATGCTTTGCTAGCTTGCTAGATCGATAGACAGAGGTAGACAGATAGACAGACACCTTCCTCGTACCTTCCAAAGTCACGCCCATGCCTACACATTTTGGATGCCTACACAAACGCACATGCGGTACCTGTCCGGTAACACAAGGGGGGGCGGTATGTTTGTGAGATGCGTGAGGGACGCCTGAGTGTGTGAAGCGCATGGCTGCGCCTCCCGAAGGGGAAGGCAGTAGGATTATAACGCACATGCGGTACCTGTCAGGTAACACAAGGGGGGGCGGTATGTTTGTGAGATGCGTGAGGGACGCCTGAGTGTGTGAAGCGCATGGCTGCGCCTCCCGAAGGGGAAGGCAGTAGGATTATAACGCACATGCGGTACCTGTCAGGTAACACAAGGGGGGGCGGTATGTTTGTGAGATGCGTGAGGGACGCCTGAGTGTGTGAAGCGCATGGCTGCGCCTCCCGAAGGGGAAGGCAGTAGGATTATAACGCACATGCGGTACCTGTCAGGTAACACAAGGGGGGGCGGTATGTTTGTGAGATGCGTGAGGGACGCCTGCGTGTTTGAAGCGCATGGCTGCGCCTCCCGAAGGGGAAGGCAGTAGGATTATAACGCACATGCGGTACCTGTCAGGTAACACAAGGGGAGGCAGTATGTTTGTGAGATGCGTGAGGGACGCCTGCGTGTTTGAAGCGCATGGCTGCGCCTCCCGAAGGGGAAGGCAGTGTGATGGAGTGACCATCACTAGGGTTGTGGGTGTGCTCTGACTGCCATCCCAACAAGCCTGGCTCTTTGGCGTAGCGGTCAGAGCCCCTGTTTGGTACCCTGGAGACCTGGGTTCGAAGTAGGGATGGGCATGATTAGTCGACTAATCGATAATTGATCATTAAAAATTTCGTCGATTGCGTTTGTTTTTCATCGACAAACCGAATGTGTTATTGTGCGTAGTGAAATATTGTGGGTAGTGCGTCAAGCAATGCAATGAATTTCACTGTGTGGCAGCGAAAAAAACATTTTGCCACCAGGGGACAATATTTGACTACAACGCCGAAGCCTGGCCTACTCAGTTGTTACCTTCGAGTTTCCGTTAAGTCAAACGTGGCACCATGAAGAGATCACGGCGAAGTGTGGCGTGGGACCATTTCGATTTAAAGGGTGACCTAGTCTACTGCCGCTACTGTAAAGCAGTATATAAGTACAACTCGTCAACAAC
>CM050206.1:36319491-36321991 GCA_027475355.1 Coilia nasus
ACCTTCAGAACCCTTAACGACCTACAATCAGTACCTTCAGAACCCTTAACGACCTACAATCAGTACCTTCAGAACCCTAAAACACCTTGAATCATTACCTTTCAGAACCTTAACCAGCTGGAATTAGTACCTTTTAGAACATTAACCCTATGGGCCCGACGGCCGCAAAGTGCGGGCAAATTTACACCCATTCTGGAACGGTACGCCGTAGCGATATGGCACTAATGCCTGTGCAAAGCGCTAATATGAGAGATTTTGACTAATTTTAATAATTTAGTTTTTCTCTATCGCTTTGGTACATTTTTCAAATCTTTCTTGCAATTTGCAGAAGATCGAGTGCATTTCTCAAAACAGTTTGGACAAATAGCAAAACACCGTGGATCACCTGCAAAAGCCCGTCTCTTGCTCAAAATGCTTAGTTCATCCCTCAAAAGCAAGTTTTTGTGTCAATATACGTGTCAGTGCCATCAGAATGTTTAGTCATTGTGTCACTGTGTACGGATAAGACAGTCAAATTCATTAGTCATGTTGGCAATTGAATAGTGCACTTCGAAGGGACATTTTGATGTAAAATGTGGTTTAGGTGTGATGACAAGTGTTGTACATTTCACCTCATATAATGTATATGTGTGAGATTCATTGTAAAAGACAAGATTCACATTTACAGAATGACTTCCTTATTGGCAGACATTGACATTGCAGTGCGTAAAGAAAAACAAAAGACAGCAATGGACAGAACAAAGGTAAAAATACAGTAAGTAAACATAGGTCAAAAATATAAACATAGGTCATACAGTAAGTAAACAAAAAATATGAACATCTCCCTAAATTCTAAGTCCTTATCCTGATCTTCAGCTTCGTCACATTCTTAGAATAGAATAGAATAGAATAGAATAGAATGCCTTTATTGTCATTATACAAGTATAATGAGATTACAAGCTTCCCCATAATGTGCACACATAAATAAACAAGGAGAGATATGTACAATAAAAACTACTATAAAAACTACTAAGTACAAGAATTAAGTACAAGAATTAACATAGACTGTACAATAACTAATATGATCTACTGTCTGTAAAAAGTTGCATAGACTGTGCATAGACTTGTGCAAAGCCTGGAGATAAACAGGCACATATCAGCAGCAGGTATGACAATAAAGTGACTGGTGTGACTGACAGCATAAATAGATGGAGGTATCAAGGCATTTTCACCCACCTATTCCTATATGTGCAGTAGGCAGCAAAAGAAACAGATGGACTGTCTTGATATTATAGTGCAATTGATAATTAACAGATAACAATAAAACAGATAGAGTGCAGATAGCAGTAACATAATGGTGCAAATGATTACAGTGATAATATAAATTAAATAATGATAATTACAGTACGCAGAGTTGTGCCTGTCAGGTTGGCTGTCTTAGAACGTAGTGCAGTGTTACAGTGTTATGTTCAAGCAAGTCAGTTCCTCAGTGTAGGTTGGAGTTGAGTATGGTGACTGCCCTTGGGAAGAAGCTGTCTCTAAGTCTGTTTGTTTTGGCTGGTATGGCCCTGTAGCATCTGCCAGAGGGCAGCAGGTTGAAGAGGTGGTAGCCAGGATGTGTGTAGTCCTTGATGATGCTTCTGGCTCTGCCAAGGCACCGGGAGTTGTAAATGGTGGTCAGGGGGGGTAGGGGGCAACCGATGATCTTTTGCGCAGTGTTGGTTACCCTCTGCAGTCTTTTCCTGTCAGCTTCTGTGCAGTTTGAGTGCCACACTGACACAGCGTAGGTCAGCAGGCTCTCGATCGCTGTTCGGTAAAAGGTCACCAGCAGGTTGGTCTTGTCTGGCTTGTCTGTCAGGCAACAAATTTTCACCCACATGACACCGGCAGCGTGGATAGCATCTTCTGGAGTGCCTAATCCATCCTCTTCCAAATCCTCCACCATGCAGCCCCACCCCTCTTCCTCTCCTTCTCCCTGTTGTTGTTCATTTTCCTTCTCCTTCCATTGTCAGACATTGTAACTTTGTATTGTGCTCTGGTTATATACTTTCCAGTAGATTGTTCATGAGATGCTCCCTTGAGCTCATTCAGAAAACTGTTGATCATTGGTTTCTCAACTCTCTTCATTAGAAAAAGTCTAGATTCAAGCAATTTACCATTTAGATCATATTTACAAATGTCTTATGGAAATGTATAGAAATGTGCTTGACATGTTATGATAGCTTGGTAAATAATTTTGCATGTTAAGACTTATATGATGAACTATAGCCTAAATGTTTTGGGGAGTGAGACTATTTGATAGATTCCCATAACAAAGCATTTTGATTAGCATGACAAAAGCAATTGATAATGTATGAAAAAACTGAGAATTGTACACAATCATTTGCATGGATGGACAAAAAGCATTTGCAATTTGTTTAATGCAATGAGAAACTGCCTTTTTCATTTGCACAAATAGCATGGTGATGTGACAATTGAACAAGAACTTTTGAGAATTTCAATTCTGATGTGAGAAATGTAC
>CM050206.1:36326991-36329491 GCA_027475355.1 Coilia nasus
CCAATTCCTCTGTGCATATTTCACCCCCTAACCCCCCATACACACACACACACACACACACACACAATCCCTCTGTATATGTAGAACCCCCCCCCCACCCAATTCCTCTGTGCATATTTCACCCCCCCCCCATACACACACACACCACACACACACACACACACACACACACACACACAATCCCTCTGTATATGTAGAACCCCCCCCCCCCCACCCAATTCCTCTGTGCATATTTCACCCCCCCCCCCCCCCCCCCCACACACACACACACACACACACACACACACACACACAATCCCTCTGTATATGTAGAACCCCCCGCCCCCACCCAATTCCTCTGTGCATATTTCACCCCCCTGCCCCATACACACACACACACGCACACACACACACACACACACACACAATCCCTCTGTATATGTAGAACGCCCCCCACCCCCCACCCAATTCCTCTGTGCATATTTCACCCCCTAACCCCCCATACACACACACACACACACACACACACACACACACACACACACACACACAATCCCTCTGTATATGTAGAACCCCCCCCCCCCACCCAATTCCTCTGTGCATATTTCACCCACCCATACAGTAGCCTGGGCACGCCCATACTGCCTGTGACGCTGCATTTGCATTTCGCGAGTAAGTCAGTCTGGCCAAGCTGCCTATCTAAACCATTTCTGCTCAGACCTCGGATAGGGGGCCAATGAAAATCGAGCATTTCAAAAGGCAATGACGCGGTAGTTTTGCGACCAGAAATCTATCTCAGTCACTGTCTACATGGCGAACGTGGAGCAACCGTAGTGTAGCTGCTGTTTTGGACTAATTCAAAGGGAAGTTCTCTCTGAAAATAGAGCAAAGGGCAGCCCTTGAAGCATTTGTTGTGGGAAAGGACGTTTCGCAATGCTACCAACCGGGCTTCGGTAAAAGTTTAATTTATCAGTTAGCCCCGCTGGTAGCCAAGTCGATGGGGGCCTATACATAGTGATGTTGTTGTGGTCATTTCGCCTTTGATCGCACTGATTCGTTTTTCGAATATCAATATTGAATGACCAACACCAGCCACTCTCATGTTCACCTCACAAGTCCGACAAAAATCATTTAACGCCATTTCTATATGACTACAGGCTACTACTACTTTTTGTTTGGATCGAGCAGTTTCTTTCGCTGCGTATACATCAGAGGACAGAGGGGTGTGATTGGTTGAAGCTTCGTCCAGTAGCAAACAGGAGGCATTTGAAAGAGGCGGGTTAAGCCCTGCCTTCTGAGAAATGGGTTTACAAACACAGCTTGGCCAGACCAATGCTCTCAGAGCATTGACAAGTCGCAATAGCCAGGCTACCCATACACACACACACACAATCCCTCTGTATATGTAGAACCCCCCTACCCCCCATACACACACAGACACACATACACACACACACAATCCCTCTGTATATGTAGAACCCCTACCCCCCCATACACACACACACACACACACACACACACACACACACACAATCCCTCTGTATATGTAGAACCCCCCCCCCACCCAATTTCTCTGTGCATATATATTTCACCCCCCCCCCTCTACACACACACCACACACACACACACACAATCCCTCTGTATATGTAGGAACCCCCCCCCCCCCCACCCAATTTCCTCTGGGCGTATTTAGCACACCCCCACACCCCATACCCACACACACACACACACACACACACACACACACACACACACAATCCCTCTGTGCATATTTAGCACACCCCCACACCCCATACCCACACACACACACACACACACACACACACACACACACACACACACACACACACACACACACAATCCCTCTGTGCATATTTAGCACACACCCACACCCCATACCCACACACACCCCCACACCCCATACCCACACACACACACACACACACACACACACACACAATCCCTCTGTGCATATTTAGCACACACCCACACACACCCCACCCAATTCCTCTGTGCAAATGTAGAATTCTATTTAGGTCTATTTAGGTCTGCTTAGGTCTATTTAGGTCTGCTTAGGTCTGTTTAGGTCTGTTTAGGTCTGTTTAGGTCTATTTAGGTCTGTTTAGGTCTGTTTAGGTCTATTTAGGTCTATTTAGGTCCGTTTAGGTCCGTTTAGGTCTGTTTAAGTCTGTTTGTAGCGTTGCCATAGCGTTCCATTATGTTGTTGTAGCATTGCCATAGTGTTCCAATATGTTATTGTAGTGTTGCTGTAGTGTTGCAGTCCTGTATTATAAAGAGAAGGAGAGGAGAGGAAAAGAGAGGAGAGTCGAGAGGAGAGGAAGAGAGAGGAGGAGAGAGGATGAGAGGAATGTTAGAGTGGGGCAGGGGAATGTTAAATGGGGCAGGAGAATGTTAGAGTGGGGCAGCAGTGGGGTATTGGGGCAGGAGAATGCTGAGCTGAGCCTGTGCTGTCTGAAATTATCTGATTCCATTACACAGACGTCCCATTTTCCCACAACTC
>CM050206.1:36334491-36336991 GCA_027475355.1 Coilia nasus
GCATGCTGAAGCTGATTGTTTGGGACACATGAGCCAATGAGCCAATCAGCATCTGTTTCCCAGTGTGCAGACGGTAGCCAATCAGATGAGATATGTGTGTGTGGTGTGTGTGTGGTGTGTGTGTGTGTGTGTGTGTGTGTGAGAGTGTGTGTGTGTGGTGTGTGTGTGGTGTGTGTGTGTGTGTGTGTGTGTGTGTGTGTGTGAGAGAGTGTGTGTGTGTGGTGTGTGTGGTGTGTGTGTGTGTGTGTGTGTGTGTGTGTGTGTGTGTGAGAGTGTGTGCGCGTTGTGTGTGTGTATGTGTGTGTGTGATGGGGCAGTGATTTTGTCTGAGGTGAAATGATGAAAGTTCCTGTGTGCCCATCTCCATCTCAGCTCCACTAACACACACACACACACACACACACACACACACACACACACACACACACTGTGTTTAGTTGGAGAGTCCTGTAGAGCTTCTGTGACACATCTGTACGCTCTCAGAGTTAAGGGGGGGGAGAATGTGGGGGAAAATGTTTCCCACTAATCTAAGTGTTTTTCTTGTTATTTGGTTGTGACTGATAAAACCAGTTAGTCCAGGTGTGGGTGAGACCTCTGAGTAGGGGTGGGCGGTATAGCCTAAAATTTATATCACGGTATAAGTTGAATCATAGACGGTAGACGGTATATATCACGGTATACTTTGGTATGTAACAGTATTAACTGTTAACAGCTTCTTAATACTGAATGTCAATATTTCTGAACGTCACCAAACACATTATAAAACATTGTAACATTTTCGTGTGGGGACTTGGCTCAGCCAGAGGTTAGGCAAACCGGGACTGAGCTAAATATACAACATGTTCAGAGCAGAATTACGTCGTATTCCACAGGATCCCACACAAAACAACTAGATGAACACGTGAGAATGATAGCACAGGAAATTATGATGTTGGGAGAGTGCAGTCAATCCGTGCGCTTTGCCAAATGGACAGACAATTAGAAAATGTGCAGGAAATATAAACTTGTAAATATAATGTTAGGAATAAAATGTGCGTCATTGGGAAGGAAGCTTATGTGTGACTGACTTCGCTCACTAATTGCAGAGTATTGCCCACTTGTGCATTGCATTTGAGAGACTCAGAGGTGCTGCTGTCCCCCGCGCCCCCTCCCCTTTGCCCTTCTCTCACAGCTTCTGTGCACTGGAACTTTGTTTACAAGGTTTTCCAACGTAGCTGACTTGCTGTAGCAAACCGACCGTAAGTAATGTTACAACCGCGGAAGATGAGCAATTTTGAAAATAGGCGTGTCAGAATAACGTGAATTCTGCAGATTATGTTTTTCTGTTCAGTATCCGACACCTTGTAGCCAAACCATGACCAGAGTACAGAAGTTGAGTTGGTCTTTTTTACGAGCTCCTTCTATTCCATGTGTTCACTGCTCGCAGCTATTTTTCCTTCTTCCTTGTTGTGGTGACGCAATGAACTATCGTGGTAGGAAGGTATAACCCAAAATCTCTTCCGTTGGCCAAATTTATACCGCATACCGTTTATACCTTTTATACCGCCCACCCCTACCTCTGAGCTTAACCCTATGGGCCCGATGGACGCAAAATGCGTCCAAATTTACACCCTTTCTTCTCTATTGAATTACTCCGGAGCGGTACATCGTAGGGAGATGGCACTTACACCAAACAAAACAGCAGAATCAGGGCTTTACCACGTGACCTCCAAGTATCGGCCTCCAAGACCTCAAGTATCCGCGAGATATTAATATTTAAAAATTCGCCAAAATCTGTCATATTAGCGCTTTGCACAGGCATTACTCTCATTGAAATTACTCGCGAACCCATGATCAGATAGATAAGACACACACATCGGAAGAAAGTACAGAAGAATCTCAGCTTTCCAACAACACCAAGCACATATTATCATGTTAATTTATCACGTTAAAACAAGGGATCAAATATTTGCCAAGTAATGATTTCACAAATTTTTACTTCATCCATTTTACACTCGCGGTCATCAGTCAATGCATAATGTAAACAATAGCAGAACTTACCCATTCTACTGCTATCGTGCATTTCATACAGTTTTAAAATTACTGCAAATTTCTGCATAATATCCATAATCCTGATGTAACATCCTTCGTTACATGGAAAACAGGCCCTTATTTCCGTCAGGCACAGACTACATATTTATCAACATTGATAAGCCACTGAATATCCCACCATCATGGTTCTTATATTGCCAGATTCCAGACAATCTCCTCTACTCACATATGAAAAGATATCCCTACTGACAGCATCCTATGGATAGGTACTTGCAAGAATACAAGATGTTTTGTATACGCAATATCATTTTTTATTGGTTTAGTATATAAAATCAGTACAAATAGTAGCTCACCAACTGAAACCAGATCTGGATAGGCTAGACTGTGCTGAAAGAAGGAAGATGTAGCCTGCATGTATGGCCCTTACAACGACCAAGATATGAGCTTAAAGTAAAGGTAGCAAAAATAC
>CM050206.1:36346991-36351991 GCA_027475355.1 Coilia nasus
GTGTGTGAGCATGTTTGTGTGTGTGAGCATGTGAGTGCATGTGTGTGAGCATGTGAGTGTGTGTGTGTGAGCATGTTTGTGTGTGTGAGCATGTGTGTGTGTGTGTGTGTGTGAGCATGTGTGTGCGCATGTTTGTGTGTGTGTGTGAGCATGTTTGTGTGTGTGAGCATGTGTGTGTGTGAGAGTGTGTGTGTGTGTGTGAGCATGTTTGTGTGTGTGAGCATGTGTGTGTGTGAGAGTGTGTGTGTGTGTGTGAGCATGTTTGTGTGTGTGAGCATGTGTGTGTGTGAGAGTGTGTGTGTGTGTGTGTGTGTGAGCATGTGTGTGCGCATGTTTGTGTGTGTGAGCGTGTGTGTGAGAGTGTGTGTGTGTGTGAGCTGTGTGTGTGTGTGTGTGTGTGAGAGTGTGTGTGTGTGAGCCGTGTATGTGAGCTGTGTGTGTGTGTGTGTGAGCTGTGTGTGTCTGTGTGAGCATGTTTGTGTGTGCGAGCATGTGTGTGTGAGAGTGTGTGTGTGTGTGAGCATACATGACTGTGTGTGTGTGTGTGTGTGAGTGTGTGTGTGTGTGAGCTGCGTGTGTGTGTGTGAGCTGTGTGTGTGTGTGAGCTGCGTGTGTCTGTGTGAGCATGTTTGTGTGTGCGAGCATGTGTGTGTGTGAGCATGTGTGTGTGTGTGAGCATGTGTGTGTGTGTGAGCATGTGTGTGTGTGTGAGCTGTGTGTGTGTGTGTGTGTGTGTGTGTGTGTGAGCATGTGTGTGTGTGTGAGCTGTGTGTGTGTGTGTGTGTGTGTGTGTGTGAGCATGTGTGTGTGTGTGAGCATGTGTGTGTGTGAGAGTGTGTGTGTGTGTGAGCGTACATGACTGTGTGTGAGCTTTGTATGTGCGCGTGTGTATGTAAGCATGGGTGCGTGTGTGTGAGCATGTGTGTGTGTGCATGTGTGTGTGTGTGCGAGAGTATGTGTGTGTGAGCTGTGTATGTGCGCGTGTGTATGTAAGCATGGGTGCGTGTGTGTGAGCATGTGTGTGTGAGCATGTGTGTGTGTGTGCGAGAGTATGTGTGTGTGAGCTGTGTATGTGGGTGTGTGTATGTAAGCATGGGTGCTTGCGTGTGTGAGCGAGTGTGTGTGTGAGCTGCGTGTGTGTATGTAAGCATGGGTGTGTGTGTGTGTGCATGTGTGTGTTTGTGTGAGCGTATGTGTGTGTGTGTATGTAAGCATGGGTGCTTGCGTGTGTGAGCGAGTGTGTGTGTGTGAGTGTGTGTATGTAAGCATGGGTGTGTGTGTGTGTGCATGTGTGTGTGAGAGTATGTGTATGAACTGTGTATGTGGGTGTGTGTATGTAAGCATGGGTGCGTGTGTGTGTGCATGTGTGTGTGAGAGTATGTGTGTGTGAGCTGTGTATGTGGGTGTGTGTATGTAAGCATGGGTGCGTGTGTGTGTGCATGTGTGTGTGAGAGTATGTGTGTGTGAGCTGTGTATGTGGGTGTGTGTATGTAAGCATGGGTGCTTGCGTGTGTGAGCGAGTGTGTGTGTGTGAGCTGTGTGTGTGCGTAAGCATGGGTGCGTGTGTGTGTGCATGTGTGTGTGAGCGAGTGTGTGTGTGTGAGCGTGTGTGTATGTAAGCATGGGTGCGTGAGCATGTGTGTGTGCATGTGTGTATGTGTGAGCGTACGTGTGTATGTGTGTGTGTATGTGTGTATGTGTGAGCGTACGTGTGTATGTGTGTGAGCGTGTGTGTGTATGTGTGTGTGTATGTTTGTATGTGTGTGTTTGTGTGAGCGTATGTGTGTATGTGTGTGAGCGTATGTGTGTATGTGTGTGTGTACGTGTGTATGTGTGTGTGTATGTGTGTGTGTATGTGTGTGTGTGTGTATGTGTGTGTGTATGTGTGTGTGTATGTGTGTATGTGTGTGTGTATGTGTGTGTATGTGTGTGTATGTGTGTGTGTGTATGTGTGTGTATGTGTGTATGTGTGTGTGTACGTGTGTATGTGTGTGTGTATGTGTGTGTGTATGTGTGTGTATGTGTGTGTGTATGTGTGTATGTGAGAGCTGTGTACCTCCCCATCCCCATCTCCTCTCCTCTACTCCTCTCATCTTCTCTCCTTCTCTACATTACTCCTCCCCTCCTCTCATCTCCTCTGCTCTTCTCTCGTCCTCTCCTCCCCTCTCGTCTCCTCTCCTCTCTTCCTCTCTCCTCTCCCCTCCTCTCATTTCATCTCCTCTCTCCTCTCCTCCCCTCCTCTCATCTCCTCTGCTCTTCTCTCGTCCTCTCCTCCCCTCTCGTCTCCCCTACTGTCCTCATCTCATCCCTTCTCCTCTTCTCTCCTCCTCTCCTCCTCTCCTCTCATCCCTTCTCCTCTTCTCTCCTCTTCTCCTCTCCTCTCCTCTCCTCCCTTCTCCTCTTCTCTCCTCTTCTCTCCTCCTCTCCTCTCCTCCCTTCTCCTCTCCTCTCCTTTCTCCAGCCAGGGAGGAGAGGGTCTCTCTGTTACCGTGACAACATGCCAGTGCTCACACCCCCACAGCACTGCACTATTACATTATACACATACACATCCCCACTCACATCCCCACTCACACCCCCACAGCACTGCACTATCACATTATACACATACACATCCCCACTCACACCCCCACTCACATCCCCACTCACATCCCCACAGCACTGCACTATTACATTATACACATACACACCCCCACTCACATCCCCACTCACATCCCCACTCACATCCCCACTCACATCCCCACAGCACTGCACTATCACATTATACACATACACACCCCCACTCACACCCCCACTGCACTATTACATTATACACATACACATCCCCACTCACATCCCCACAGCACTGCACTATCACATTATACACATACACATCCCCACTCACACCCCCACTCACATCCCCACTCACATCCCCACTCACACCCCCACAGCACTGCACTATCACATTATACACATACACACCCCCACTCACATCCCCACAGCACTGCACTATTACATTATACACATACACATCCCCACTCACATCCCCACAGCACTATCACATTATACACATACACACCCCCACTCACACCCCCACTCACATCCCCACAGCACTATCACATTATACACATACACACCCCCACTCACACCCCCACAGCACTATCACATTATACACATACACACCCCCACTCACATCCCCACAGCACTATCACATTATACACATACACACCCCCACTCACACCCCCACAGCACTATCACATTATACACATACACACCCCCACTCACATCCCCACAGCACTATCACATTATACACATACACACCCCCACTCACACCCCCACAGCACTATCACATTATACACATACACACCCCCACTCACACCCCCACTCACACCCCCACTCACATCCCCACTCACATCCCCACTCACATCCCCACTCACATCCCCACAGCACTGCACTATCAAATTATACACATACACACCCCCACTCACATCCCCACAGCACAGCACTATCACATTATACACATACACACCCTCACTCACATCCCCACAGCACTATTACATTATACACATACACATCCCCACTCACACCCCCACAGCACTATCACATTATACACATACACACCCCCACTCACACCCCCACTCACATCCCCACAGCACTGCACTATTACATTATACACATACACACCCCCACTCACATCCCCACTCACATCCCCACAGCACTGCACTATTACATTATACACATACACACCCCCACTCACATCCCCACAGCACTGCACTATTACATTATACACATACACACCCCCACTCACATCCCCACTCACATCCCCACAGCACTGCACTATTACATTATACACATACACACCCCCACTCACACCCCCACAGCACTGAATTATTATCACAACATCCACATCCCCACAGCACTGAATTATTATCACAACATCCACATTCACACAGCACTGAATTATTATCACAACATCCACATCCCCACAGCACTGAATTATTATCACAACATCCACATCCCCACAGCACTGAATTATTATCACAACATCCACATTCACACAGCACTGAATTATTATCACAACATCCACATTCACACAGCACTGAATTATCACAACATCCACATTCACACAGCACTGAATTATCACATTATACACATACACACCCCCACTTACATCCACACAGCACTGAATTATTATCACAACATACACATCCACATCCCCATCCCCACAGCACTGAGTTAGTGTGGCAATCACTGTTACATAACCAGCCATTGATGGACAGCTAGTGCCTCCCTTACAGTGAATGCCACCTCAGAAACTTGCACATTTCAACTTTAAGAAATTCTACAAAAAACACTTTCGAGCAAGAGAGGGCAATTTTATATGTTGCATTGTTATTTTCAGCTCAAAGGACAATGCAAGGATATTGATTAGGTTGTATTAAAAAACATGCCTTCCACAAAATGAAACTAATTAAAAGTCATACATCAACATTGTTTCAAAGGCTTGACATGTCTCCACGAGTGTAGCAGCCCTTGAAGCTCTGCTTTTAGCTTCCTAAACTCTTTCATTTCTTTTTATTGGGTCATCTGAGCCGCCTCTGCCCACAATGAACTACTCTTTTCTCTGTCACCACCCCACACTGAAGAGCAATGTCGACGACGGCCATTTCAAATTCATCTTCTCCAGATGCATCTTGTTTCGTCAGCCGTTAAATTACCTGCAATTAATGGCCCAATTTCCATATGGCGCGCGCTTGCTCGTGTCGGCGTGGTGTTCAGCAGGTAGCGGAGTGAATGTCTCGCGTGTCTCGCTGTAACCACGGGCGTCTGGCGACCCCCAGCGAGCAGCACGTGAAAACTTTGCTCTAATTCTATCTAGGGATGGAAGGGGTCTTAACGTGTGATTTCCTACAAATGAACCTATTTTGGTTCTTCGTTTTGCGAAACTGTAACAGCAGGTACAAACATGACACTGGCACAGCAGGCGCGTGCCGTGCGAAAGACGTCATTAGAGGCGAGGA
>CM050206.1:36356991-36359491 GCA_027475355.1 Coilia nasus
TGACCAAATTTCAGCAATTAAAAGCCAAGATATGGACTTTTAAAAAATTAAAGCTACGTGTTAAATGTTCATTGACGTGTAACTTCGAAACGGTTTATCTCAAGATAAATCCTTTGATAATTTTTTGTCAGCATTGTCTGTAGATGGCATATACCAACTTTGGTGAGATTCACATGAACGGCCTATGACGAGTTTGTTCAGATTCGTTTTCGCAATGTTAAAATTTCACAGAAATTTATCTTGTTGGAAGTTTGCGTCAACCAGTGTTTTCAATGTGTGAGGGTCAATAGATTTCACGATAAAAAAAATTGATGCAAACGTAAGCATTCTCTAGATAATAGGCAAAATGACATTTTCTACAATTACAGCGCCCCCTATGGACAAAAATTTTATGGCATGTGCTGTGGTGTTAGAGGTCTTTGTGGTGATCGTGCATGATGTATTTTGTGCAGTTTCCACCTTCTCGGTCCAAGATATTGGCAACTCAAAATCCCAATTTTTGCATTTACCCATATCACTAGGTGGCGCTATGCTTCAATTGAGAGTTTATGGGCTGGGTCAATAGGTCTCTGTAACACCGACATATCACAAAAATTTCATGTTGTTGGGTGAAACGTTCATTGAGTTATTCAGCAAAAACTTTTGCCGGTCTCCCCCTCTTTAACGGACACTGGCACAGCGGGGAGGTGGCCCTGGGGGACCAAAAGGCGTTATTCGCTCACAAACTTCTAGGGCTACATGCCTACAAACATTCATGTCCCCCTGAGTTTCAGTGTCCCGGGAATCGTTGACGAAAAAACGGTGGAAAAAAAAAAAAAAAGGGAACTTCAATATGCCCACTTTCACTAGCGGCGGTCATAATTAGTAACCTTATAGTAGTCATAATATCCAAGCCCTTTGCTTGTTGTAGAACTAACACAGGGTTCACAATCAAACAAAAGCACTACAAACCAACAACTCAATTCCACTAACAATCAAACAAAAGCATTACAAACTAATTTTGGCTTCCTTGACCTGAAGACCTCCCAAAACACAGAGGGACTGAGGCATCATTAAGGAAGTCTTAACAGGGGGGCGGGTGCAGTCAATTACAACTGTGGCACAGTCAATTAGAACACTGGTGTAGTCAATTAGAACTCTGCTACAGTCAATTAGAACTTTGGTGCACTGAATTAGAACTCTGCTACAGTCAATTAGAACTTTGGTGCAGTCAATTAGAACTCTGCTACAGTCAATTAGAACATTGGTCAATTAGAAGAACTCTGGTGCAGTCAATTAGAACTCTGCTACAATCAATTAGAACTTTGGTGCACTGAATTAGAACTCTGCTACAGTCAATTAGAACTTTGGTGCAGTCAATTAGAACTCTGCTACAGTCAATTAGAACATTGGTCAATTAGAAGAACTCTGGTGCAGTCAATTAGAACTCTGCTACAGTCAATTAGAACATTGGTCAATTAGAAGAACTCTGGTGCAGTCAATTAGAACTCTGCTACAATCAATTAGAACTCTGGTACAGTCAATTAGAACTATGTTTCAGTCGATTAGAACTCTGGTGCAGTCGATTAGAACTCTGTGCAGTCAATTAGTACGTTGCTCAATTAGAACTCTGGTGGCCTTAGAGTGTGTGTGTGTGTGCCTTAGTGTGTGTGTGTGCCTTAGAGTGTGTGTGTGTGTGTGCCTTAGCATGTGTGTGCCTTAGTGTGTGTGTGTGCCTTAGCGTGTGTGTGCTTTAGTGTGTGTGTGTGTGTGTGCCTTAGTGTGTGTGTGTGTGCCTTAGTGTGTGTGTGTGCCTTAGTGTGTGTGTGTGCCTTAGTGTGTGTGTGCTTTAGTGTGTGTGTGTGTGTGTGCCTTAGTCTGTGTGTGTGTGTGTGTGTGCCTTAGGGTGTGTGTGCCTTATAGTGTGTGTGTGCCTTAGTGTGTGTGTGTGTGCCTTAGTGTGTGTGTGCCTTAGTGTGTGTGTGTGTTTGTGTGCCTTAGTGTGTGTGTGTGCCTTAGTGTGTGTGTGTGTGTGCCTTAGTGTGTGTGTGTGCCTTAGTGTGTGTGTGCCTTAGTGTGTGTGTGTGCCTTAGTGTGTGTGTGCCTTAGTGTGTGTGTGTGCCTTAGTGTGTGTGTGCCTTAGTGTGTGTGTATGTGTGTGTGCCTTAGTGTGTGTGTGTGTGCCTTAGTATGTGTGTGTGTGTGTGTGTGTGTGCCTTAGTGTGTGTGTATGTGTGTGTGCCTTAGTGTGTGTATGTGTGCGCCTTAGTGTGTGTGTGTCTTTGTGGACACTCCAATAACAGGAGCAGTGACTTCACTAGAGATTTGGTGCGTTTGACTGTCTGCATACGGCAACGGCAGGGGTGGGCATTAAAATACACACACACACACACACACACACACACACACACACACACACACTGGTCACGGCAGGGGTGGGCATTAAAATACACACACACACACACACACACACACACACACACACACACACACACACACACACACACACACACACACTGGT
>CM050206.1:36364491-36366991 GCA_027475355.1 Coilia nasus
TTTTAGGCTACATTTGTTGAGTTGGATGAAACAGACTACTCCTAATCCACAGGATTCCCAGCATGACGCTGAGGGAGTACAGTTTCTGTAAATGTATAATGCGCGACGAACCATAGTAGGAAACCTCTTAATCGAGCACTCGGTTCCCAGCTATAAGCTGAGAGAGAATTCTCCTACGGCAGTCAAAAGGACTCTTCTTCACTCGGATCACCGCCGATCAACGACTGAACAGTGGCGACGACCTCGCGTGTGTGTGAGTGAGTGTGTGTGTGTAGGTGTGTGTGTATGTGTGTGTGTGTGTGTGTGTGTGTGTGTGTGTGTGTATGTGTGTTACATTACATTACATTACACTTAGCTGACGCTCTTATCCAGAGCGACTTACAGATATTTACAGGGTTTCAGTTACAGTCCCTGGAGCAGTGTGGGGTTAGATGCCTTGCTCAAGGGCATCTAAGCCATGGGTAGGGCGGGATTCGAACCGGCAACCTTCCGATTGCGAGATCAACTCCCTAACCACTAGGCACATAGCTGCCCCCACTAGGCACATACATGTGTGTGTGTGTGTGTGTGTGTGTGTGTGTGTGTGTGTGTGTGTGTGTGTGTGTGTGTGTGTGTGTGTGTGTGTGTGTGTAGGTGTGTGTGTATGTGTGTGTGTATGTGTGAGTGTGTAGGTGTGTGCGTGTGCGTGTGCGTGTAAGTGTGTTGGTGTGTGTGTATGTGTGTGTGTGTGTGTTTATGTGTGTGTGTGTGTGTGTGTGTGTGTGTGTGTGTGTGTGTGTGTGCGTGCGTGTGCGTGTAAGTGTGTTGGTGTGTGTGTATGTGTGTGTGTGTGTGTGTGTGTTGTTGGTAATTTTATACCACAGATTCTGGAGACTTGGTTAGGATGTTCAATCAGGAGACAGGCTTTATTTTTTCAATGACGCGCATCAAGGGAGAGCCACAAGCTTCACGATGAAGATTCACCTATATCTCTGAATTAGTCAGCAAATAATCTAATAGTCTAAGTAGTTGTGGGTCAATGGGGGATGTGGCTCTTAGGCCCGCCCTAAATTAATATGCATTAGGAGGCTGTTTGTGAGAGAAGGCTTTGTTACAATTTGGCTATAGTGGGGCATGCTGCTCCTAGGTTCCAATCAACGTCTGTAGGGTTGATCAGGATGTTTAAGGTGACTCCTGACTCCTGAGACAGCCAAAGGGGGGAAGACTGCAATTAATTATGTTTTTAAATCCCTTTGAGGCCAGGAGACGTCTGTCCTGGATACTTAGGAGCAGGAGGTCACACCTGGTGCTCAACAGGGAGCTAGACTGTCATTTGGTGTCACTAGTAAAATACACATTGATAGATCTATAATCATGGCTCACAAAAAATAACAGATACACAATATTTTACCCAACTTCCTTCAGTGTGTGTTGATGGTGCTGATGAAGATGCTTACCTGAGAGAGGATGTAGCCTGGGAATGGAGGAAAAGTCATTGCTATGGAAACAGGAGTGATGGAGACATAGAAAGGAGAAAAGGCATTCGCTAGCGCACACACACACACACACACACACACACACACACACACACACACACACACACACACACACAGAGTGCTCACAGACGCTCACAGATGCTCAGAGATGCTCACAGACACTCACAGACACTCACAGACACTCACAGACACAGATTCTCACAGATGCTCAGAGATTCTCACAGATTCTCACAGACACAGATTCTCACAGATGCTCAGAGATTCTCACAGATTCTCACAGACACAGATTCTCACAGATGCTCAGAGATTCTCACAGATGCTCACAGAGGCTCAGAGATGCTCACAGACACTCACAGACACTCACAGACACTCACAGACACAGATTCTCACAGATTCTCACAGATGCTCACAGATGCTCACAGAGGCTCAGAGATGCTCACAGACACTCACAGACACTCACAGACACAGATTCTCATAAATGCTCACAGACACTCAGACACAGATTCTCACAGATGCTCACAGATGCTCACAGATTCTCACAGATTCTCACAAATGCTCACAGACACAGATTCTCACAGATGCTCACAGATTCTCACAGATACAGATGCTCACAAATGCTCACAGACACTCAGAGATGCTCAGAGATGCTCAGAGATGCTCATAGACGCTTACAGATGCTCAGAGATGCTCACAGACCCTCACAGACACAGATTCTCACAGATGCTCAGAGATGCTCAGAGATCGTAAAAGACGCTCAGAGATGCTCAGAGACGCTCACAGACACAGATTCTTACAGATGCTCAAAAAATGCTCACAGATGCTCACAGACACTCACAGACACAGATTCTCACAGATGCTCAGAGATGCTCAGAGATCGTAAAAGACGCTCACAGACTAAGTCTGTGTGTGCGTGTGTGTGTAAGTAAACTGCATGAGTTAGACTAAGTGTGTGTCTGTGTGTGTTGTGTGTGTATGTGTATGTGTGTGTGTGTATGTGTGTGTTATGTGTGCGTGTGTGCGTGTTT
>CM050206.1:36371991-36374491 GCA_027475355.1 Coilia nasus
ATTATGATGGAGGTGAGTGCGACTGGCCGGTAGTGGTTGGGTTCAGAGGGACGTGTGTTCTTAGGTACAGGAATAATGGTTGAGGTTTTCCAGATGGTGGGTATAGATGCTGATCTGTAGGAGTCCCAGAAGATGGAATGGAGAGGGGGGGCCAGTTCCATGGCACAGAGCTTAAGCACCTTGGCAGAGATGTTGTCGGGCCCAGGTGCCTTTCCAGCTCTGCACCTGCTCAGCTGCCACTGCACGTCCTCTGTTGTGAATGGTGGATGTGTGGGTGTGTCCGGTGGTAGGGCATTGAGAAGCTCCTTACATGTGGCAGAGTGGTCTTGTGTGTCAAAGCGTGTGTAAAATGAGTTCAGGGTGGCAGCAAAGGTGGTGGGATCTGTGATAGTGGTGTGAGACTGAGTGGGTGATTGTCCAGTGAGCATCTTTACTTTGTGGAATGCTTGTTTTGTGTTCATGGTGCTGAATTCATGTTCTAATCTGTCCTTGTATTTGTGTTTGGCCTTGATGATGTCTATTTTTATTTGCCTATTGAGTGAGTTAACGGTTGCCCAGTCCTTGCGTTGGAAAGCTTTGTGTTTTTCCCTTATACTGTTTTTGATGTGGTGTGTGATCCAGGGTTTTGAGTTAGGGAAACGTCTGACCGTTTTGGTGGGAATGGTGCATGAGATACAGAAGTTGATGTAATCCGTGATAGCAGTCACCCTGTGCTCCAAGTCCCCCTGAAAAATGTCCCAATCCGTGCACGCGAATGAGCCCTGCAGTTGTGTAATTGCGTCCTCCGACCAAAGGGTGGTGCTGTGTATGTGTGGCTTAGTGCGCTTCAGTTCCGGTTTGTAGTGCGGCAGAAGGAAAACGGTGTTGTGATCGGAGTAGCCGAGTGGGGGGTGTGCATGTGCGACGAAAGCGTCAGAGATGTTACCATAACACAAGTCCAGCGTGTTGTTCATTCTGGTGGGGATGTTCACATATTGATGGAAAGAGGGCATGACACCGTCCAGTCTGCAGCTGTTAAAATCACCCAAGATGAACACCGGGGCATCGGGGTACTTAGCCAACATGTGGCTAGTAGTAGCGGCTGTCAGATCCGCTGCCGCTGCGGTGTTAGCACTGGGAGGGATGTAAACACAGCTGATCACGACTGTGGGGAATTCCCTCGGGAGGTGAAAGGGGCGCAGAGACAGGGTCAGCATCTACAGCTCTGGTGTGCAGATGGTGCGGTGGACTTTGATGTTCGTACACCACCGCCTGTTGACGAAGATGCAGATCCCCCCACCTCTGTCCTTACCGGACTGTCTGGTCCGGTCTGCCCTCAGCGTGAGGAAGTTGTCAAGACTGACCTCTGAGTCCGGAACATCCCCATCGAGCCAGGTCTCGGTTACGGCGATGATGCATGCATCTCTGAAGGCCCGCTCCACCCGGCATTTGGCGTGCAAGATGTCCATTTTATTGCGGAGAGAGCGTACATTTGCCAGTACCATGGAGGGGAGAGGTGGTCTGAAGGGTCGCCTCCTCAGCCTGGTGCGCACACCTCCTCGCCTCCCTCTCTTCCTGCGGCGTATCTCTAGCGGGAGATCGACTGATGGTTTCTCGTTGCAGAGGGGGGAAGAGCGCAGTTGGAGAAGCTCGAACCGGCTGTAGGTGAGTACGTGTCCGCCATCTTCTGGAAGTAGCGCCAAGCAGTCGTTATTGATCCATAGTAGCAGGCATATAATCCATGTGATTGCGTAAAGTGGCCCCATCCTGGGAGTGTAGACAACGTTAGACTAAACAGCAACAGTAAACGAACGATAAACAGTACGAGAACACCAAAAACCCGACAAAAACACTAACGAGACGCCGACATGGCGTGTGTCAAGTCCGACAGGGTGCCGTCGCAGCAGAGCATGCGCCGAAAAGTAGGTAGGGAGGTAAGCCCCTCCCCACACACACACACAGACACACACACACACACACACTCCAAACTATCAGCTGTAACAAGCCCCTCCCCACACACACACACACACACACTCCAAACTATCAGCTGTAACAAGCCCCTCCCCCACAGAGACTGCAGTACTCTCTCAAGCTAGTTGTATACTCGCCGCATGCAGAAGTGCGCGCGCAAAAGTGACGTCACAGCGCCACACGCCCATATATACTTCATTCGACACACACGGCAATCTTCTCCTCGTCAGAGGTGTCAAATGCCACAGTAGTTCGGGAACCTTGCGTGTCAGAGGAGTGAAACATGACTGAATTGCAGGTTTACTTCATGATTTGGGAATTAAACTGGATAAATCCGAAAAGGTTTGAGTCAGTGTGTATATTTACAGTGTTTTCAGCTTTATAAGACCTTATGAGTGATGATAGGATAAGGCAAAAAGTTAGCTTAATAAACGAACTACAGGTTTGCACCTAAGTTGGTTTGTGGATAAAACTGAACAAAATCCTAAACGTTTTTAGTCAGTGTTTGTATTTCTTGTGAGTTTCCAGTAATATTAGCTGATTTGTAGCA
>CM050206.1:36384491-36389491 GCA_027475355.1 Coilia nasus
TGTGTGAGAGAGATCACTGGAACATCAGTTAGTGTTATTTTCAGGCTGGTGTTTCCTCCTCTGCTCCTAATGGAAGCTGCTTTTCTCTCCTCGGTTGCATAGGTCACTTAGGGGTCAAATTAATCTCCTTCAGCTTTTCACACACACACACACACACATCTGTTTGTCTTCCCTTTAGCTTTAGTGTTAGTGTTAAACTTCATCCCTCCTTTATTACTCATCTCTCCCTCACTATTCATCCGTCTGCGTCTCAGGATCATCTGTCCTTGATGTGTACAGATGCTGATAAGAACCTGTAATTAACATTAATGAACCAATCAGGACAGCCGCCTCCTGAATATTAATGTAGTACTTGATAAGCATCTATTATCAGTCAGCTCTCACTGTGACCCAACACTAACACACCAATCAGAGCAGCTGCCTACTAAATATTAATTTTGCAAGCCCTGCACTTTTTAGAACCAACTTAGAACCCTGTTAGAACACCTTTAGAATTCTGTTAGAACACTTAGAACCCTGTTAGAACACTACAACAGTTAAAACCCTGTTACACCACACCAGTTACAACACCTTTAGAACCCACTTAGAAGCCTATTAGAACACTCTTAGAACCCTGTTAAAACACTACAGCAGTTAAAACCCTGTTACACTGCACCAGTTAGAATACCTTTAGAAACCTGTTAGAACAGTCTTAGAACCCTGTTAGAACACATTTAGAACCTGCTTAGAAACCTGTTAGAACACTACAGCAGTTAATGCCATGTTACACCACACCAGTTAGAATTCCTTTAGAACGCTGTTAGAACACTCTTAGAACCCTGTTAGAACACTCTTAGAACCCTGTTAGAACACTTTTAGAACCCTGTTAGAACACTCTTAGAACCAACTTAGAACCCCATTAGAACACTACAGCAGTTAAAACCCTGTTACACTGCACCAGTTAGAATACCTTTAGAAACCTGTTAGAACAGTCTTAGAACCCTTTTAGAACACTTTTAGAACCTGCTTAGAACCCTGTTAGAACACTACAGCAGTTAAAGCCATGTTACACCACACCAGTTAGAATTCCTTTAGAACCCTGTTAGAAAACTCTTAAAACCCTGTTAGAACAGTCTTAGAACCCTGTTAGAACACTCTTAGAACCCACTTAGAACCCCGTTAGAACACTACAGCAGTTAAAACCCTGTAACACCACACCAGTTAGAACACATTTAGAACCAACTTAGAACCGTGATAGAACACCTTTAGAATTCTGTTAGAACACTCTTAGAACCCTGTTAGAACACTACAACAGTTAAAACCCTGTTACACCACATCAGTTACAACACCTTTAGAACCCACTTAGAAGCCTGTTAGAACACTTAGAACCCTGTTAGAACACCTTTAGAACCCACTAAGAACCCTGTTAGAACACTCTTAGAACACTGTTAGAACACTACAGCAGTTAAAACCCTGTTACACCGCACCAGTTAGAATACCTTTAGAACCCTCTTAGAAAAGTCTTAGAACCCTGTTAGAACACCTTTAGAACCTGCTTAGAACCCTGTTAGGACACTACAGCAGTTTAATGCCATGTTACACCACACCAGTTAGAATTCCTTTAGAACCCTGTTACAACACTCTTAGAACCCTTTTAGAACAGTCTTAGAATCCTGTTAGAACACTCTTAGAACCCACTTAGAACCCGTTAGAACACTACAGCAGTTAAAACCCTGTTACACCACACCAGTTAGAATACCTTTAGAACCCTTTTAGACCCCATTTAGAACCCACTTATAACCCAGTTAGAACACTCTTTGAACCCTCTTAGAACACTACAGCAGTTAGAACCCTGTTACACCACACCAGTTAGAATACCTTTAGAACCCTGTTAGAACACTCTTAGAACCCTGTTAAAAAACTACAGCAGTTAAAACCCTTTAGAACACTACAGCATTTAGGTATAAGTTTGTTAGAACACCCGATCAACCAAGGCTGTTGTCTACTCAATATTAATTAGGGGTGATTTACACTGCTCACTTATTATCATATCATTAATGTGCTTACACAGCTGATGCCACTAACCAATCAGAATCAGCTGAATCTTAAGACCAGCCTCTCTTGATACACCTCACTAACAGAATGACACTCTTTCCTGATTGGTTGGAAAAATAAAGCTGCTTCCAAATTAGCCATCGCTATGGTACCCAGTCATGACATCATCCTAACTGACAGTGCGGGTTTATCTGTGGGGTAGAGATGAGCATCATGCTCAATGTTCACTCTGACATCAGATCCCTTTACTGACCTCAGATACTCTTCAGTGACATCAGATCTCTTAAATGCCTCGAGGGCATCCAGTGACAGTGAGAGACTCAGACGGGATGCTTTGAGGGTGTGTGGGTGTGTGTGTGTGTGAGGCAGTGAGAGAATCAGACGAGACGCTTTGAGAGATTTTAATGGAAAGAAAAGTAGAAACATGTTGCTGATGTCACCATGGTGACGGCTATCATTCTAAGGCACTGTCGTGATTGGACGCTTCTGCCTCGGACTCTTCTGATTGGCGGGGGGATCCCTCAGAGGCGGGTCTTGGAGAAGAGGACGGAGACTCACTGTCGGAGCCGCCTGATTGGCTGCGGCGACTCTCCTCGGACTCAGAGTTTGACTAGGGGCGGGGCCGACGCTTTAAGTCCATATAAACTACTGGCCTTTAAGTCTATGTAAACTACTGGCCTTTAAGTCCATATAAACTACTGGCCTTAAAGTCCATATAAACTACTGCTAAGTGTAATGTAATGTAATGTAATAATAAACTACTGGCCTTTAAGTCCATATAAACTACTGATCTTTAAGTACATATAAACTACTGGCCTTCAGGTTTATATAAACTACTGGCCTTTAAGTCCATAGAAAGTACTGACCTTTAAATCAATATAAAACACTGGCCTTTAAGTCCATATAAACTACTGGCCTTTAAGTGTATATAAACTACTGACCTTTAACTGCATATAAACTACTGGCCTTTAAGTCCATATAAACTACTGGCCTTTAAGTGTATATAAACTACTGACCTTTAACTGCATATAAACTACTGGCCTTTAAGTCCATATAAACTACTGGTCTTAAAATACATATAAACTACTGGCCTTCAGGTTTATATAAACTACTGGCCTTTAAGTCCATAGAAAGTACTGACCTTTAAATCAATATAAAACACTGGCCTTTAAGTCCATATAAACTACTGGCCTTTAAGTGTATATAAACTACTGACCTTTAACTGCATATAAACTACTGGCCTTTAAGTCCATATAAACTACTGGCCTTTAAGTGTATATGAACTACTGACCTTTAACTGCATATAAACTACTGGCCTTTAAGTCCATATAAACTACTGGTCTTAAAATACATATAAACTACTGGCCTTTAAGTGTATATAAACTACTGGCTTTTAAGTCCATATAAACTACTGGCCTTTAAGTGTATATAAACTACTGGCCTTTAAGTCCATATAAACTACTGGCCTTTAAGTCCATATAAACTACTGGCCTTTAAGTCCATATAAACTACTGGCCTTTAACTGTATATAAACTACTGGCCTTTAAGTGTATATAAAATACTGGCCTTTAAGTGTATATAAACTACTGGCCTTTAACTGTATATAAACTACTGGCCTTTAACTGTATATAAACTACTGGCCTTTAAGTCCATATAAACTACTGGCCTTTAAGTCCATATAAACTACTGGCCTTTAACTCCATATAAACTACTGGCCTTTAACTCCATATAAATTACTGGCCTTTAACTCCATATAAACTACTGGCCTTTAAGTGTATATAAACTACTGGCCTTTAACTGTATATAAACTACTGGCCTTTAAGTGTATATAAACTACTGACCTTTAAGTCCATATAAACTACTGGCCTTTAAGTCCATATAAACTACTGGCCTTTAACTGTATATAAACTACTGGCCTTTAAGTGTATATAAACTACTGGCCTTTAAGTGTATATAAACTACTGGCCTTTAAGTCCATATAAACTACTGGCCTTTAAGTCCATATAAACTACTGGCCTTTAACTCCATATAAATTACTGGCCTTTAACTCCATATAAACTACTGGCCTTTAAGTGTATATAAACTACTGGCCTTTAACTGTATATAAACTACTGGCCTTTAAGAGTATATAAACTACTGACCTTTAAGTCCATATAAACTACTGGCCTTTAAGTCCATATAAACTACTGGCCTTTAACTGTATATAAACTACTGGCCTTTAAGTGTATATAAACTACTGGCCTTTAAGTGTATATAAACTACTGGCTTTTAAGTCCATATAAACTACTGGCCTTTAACTCCATATAAACTACTGGCCTTTAAGTCCATATAAACTACTGGTCTTAAAATACATATAAACTACTGGCCTTTAACTCCATATAAACTACTGGCCTTTAAGTCCATGTACACTACTGGCCTTTAAGTCCACATAAACTACTGGCCTTTAACTGTATATAAACTACTGGCCTTTAACTGTATATAAACTACTGGCCTTTAAGTGTATATAAACTACTGGCCTTTAGGTCCACATAAACTACTGGCCTTTAAGTCCACATAAACTACTGGCCTTTAAGTCGATATAAACTGCTGGCCTTTGACTGTATATAAACTACTGGCTTTTAAGTCCATATAAACTAATGGCCTTTAACTCCATATAAACTACTGGCCTTTAAGTCCAGATAAACTACTGGCCTTTAAAGGAGAACTTCTGTGTGAAATGAAAATTGTCATGTTAAAACATCATACCGAGTTGGTATGTGTACTGAGGAGCAAAATTGATTTAGCCTGTTGCATTCAGAGTTTAACTATTTTTAATCGTTTGTCCGAGAAGGCTAACAATAGAAGTGGTAGGTGCCCTTAGACGAAGCATGACGACTATGCTATTTTTAAACCATTAAAACAGCTTGAAGAAACTCCACACTCCATCGGTAGTACAACAAAGGCCTTGAAATTAAAAACGAGGCACT
>CM050206.1:36404491-36406991 GCA_027475355.1 Coilia nasus
GTCACAACTGTGGCATGGCTTTTCCTAATTAACAAATGTATGTCACAACTGTGGCATGGCTTTTCCTAATTAACAAATGTATGTTACAACTGTGGCATGGCTTTTCCTAATTAACAAATGTATGTCACTTTGTTGTCCTTTTTCCTATTTGCTTGTTTTTCCGCCTACTTTCTTTCCTTTGCTGATGGAGGCAATCTGGGTAGAAGAACATTTTCACGCGTACCATGCATATGCAACTTGGAGTGACCTGTGTGTGTCTGAGATATCCGTGTGTGTGTGTGTGTGAGATCTATGTGTTATGTAGTGTGTGTGTGTGTGAGATCTATGTGTTATGTAGTGTGTGTGCGTGTGATATCTATGCGTGATGTAGTGTGTGTGTATGTGTGTAATATCTATGTGTGATGTGTGTGTGTCTGATATCAATGTGTGATGTAGTGTGTGTCTGATATCTACAGTATGCGTGATGTAGTGTGTTTGAGATATCTGTGTGTGTGTGTGTAAGATCTATGTGTGATGCAGTGTATGTGTGTGTGTGTGTGTGTGTGTGTGTGTTTGTGTGTGTGAGAGAGAGATTTATGCATGATGTACTGTGTATGTCTGATATCTATGTGTTATATAATGTGTGTATGTAAGATATCTGTGCGTGTGTGTGTGGTATCTAGGCGTGATGTAGTGTGTCTATGTGTGTGTGTGAGAGAGAGATATCTGTGTGTGTGTGGTATGTAGGTGTGATATAGTGTGTGTGTGATGTGTGTGTGTGTGGAATCTAGGCATGATGTAGTGTGTGTGTAATGTGTGTGTGGTATCAAGGCATGATATAGTGTGTGTATGTGTGTGTGTGTGTGTAATGTGTGTGTGTGTGTGTGGTATCTAGGCATGATGTCGTGTGTGTGTGTAATGTGTGTGTGTGAGTGGTATCTGTGTAATGTGTCATGTGTGTGTGGTATCTAGGTATGATGTAGTGTGTGTATGTGTGTGTGTGTGTGTGTGTGTGTGTGTGTGTGTGTGTGTGTGTGGTATCTAGGCATGATGTTGTGTGTGTGTGTGTAATGTCTGTGTGTGAGTGGTATCTATGTGTAATGTGTCATGTGTGTGTGGTATCTAGGTATGATGTAGTGTGTGTGTATGTGTGTAATGTGTGTGTGTGTGTGTGTGTGGTATCTAGGCATGATGTCGTGTGTGTGTGTGTGTAATGTCTGTGTGTGAGTGGTATCTATGTGTAATGTGTCATGTGTGTGTGGTATCTACGTATGATGTAGTGTGTGTATGTGTGTGTGTGTGTCTAATGTGTGTGTGTGTGTGTGTGTGTAATGTGTGTGTGTGAGTGGTATCTATGTGTAATGTGTCGTGTGTGTGGTATCTAGGTGTGATGTAGTGTGTGTATGTGTGTGTGTGTGTCTAATGTGTGTGTGTGTGTGTGTAATGTGTGTGTGTGAGTGGTATCTATGTGTAATGTGTCGTGTGTGTGGTATCTAGGTGTGATGTAGTGTGTGTATGTGTGTGTGTGTCTAATGTGTGTGTGTGTGTGTGTAATGTGTGTGTGTGAGTGTGTAATGTGTGTGTGTGAGTGGTATCTATGTGTAATGTGTCGTGTGTGTGGTATCTACGTATGATGTAGTGTGTGTATGTGTGTGTGTGTGTCTAATGTGTGTGTGTGTGAGTGTGTAATGTGTGTGTGTGAGTGGTATCTAGGTATGATGTAGTGTGTGTATGTGTGTGTGTGTGTGTGTGTGTGTGTGTGTGTGTGTCTAATGTGTGTGTGTGTGAGTGTGTAATGTGTGTGTGTGAGTGGTATCTAGGTATGATGTAGTGTAGTGCTGTCAGGCGATTAAAAAAATGAATCTAATTAATTACAGGATTTGTAAATAATTAATCTAATTAATCACATTTTAATCTCATATCTGCTAACGGTCCCCAAATAAAGAATTAAAATTCTAGGACATTACAAAATTGTAGTGCTTGACTAATCATTTGAATACACTAAGAAGAGAAGATTTGAAATCCGCATTTTTTTTGGTGAAGTGTGTTTCATAAATGAAATTCGGCCAGGGGCATTATTCAACAATTCAATACAAATGCAGCTAAAAAAGTAAAATTCAGGAATGGGTAAGGCTGAGTCCCAAATAGGCACTTAAGCAGACCAAAACTCAAAAGCTACAGTATCTGGGGCATAACAACTCAAACCCAAAAGAGGATCTGTGGTACAGTAGCTACAGTAACTCCTAAAAACAAAAACCCAACCTAAGTTAATGTTACAGGATCTGACAACAGACAACTTTCTGTCTCCTTGAGCCAGTTGCTCAGACAGACAAGCGTGTTTACACTGTCTGAGTGCAAGGCTGCCCTCTTCTTTTGTATGATGTTACCTGCAGGTGAAAAGAGTCTCTCTCATGGCACAGGCGTTGCGGGAGTAGCGGGTATTTGCGAGCAAGAGAGGACAGCTGTCCATAGGCTCCTGCTTTGAGCTGCCCACTACTCCAGTGGACACTCATGTATTCAA
>CM050206.1:36411991-36421991 GCA_027475355.1 Coilia nasus
GTGCGTGCGTGTGTGTGTGTGTGTGCGTGTGTGTGTGTGTATGTGCGTGTGTATGGGTCTGTGTGTGTGTGTGGGTCTGTGTGTGTGTGTGTATGTGTGTGTGTGTGTTTCTGTGTCTCTGTCTCTGTGACTGTGTATGCTGAAGAATTTGAATCAGTTTGCAGTGTGTGTGTGTGTGCCCAAGAGACACAAAGTCTGTTCCTGTATCTGTGTGTATGTGTGTGTGTGTGTGTTTGCATTTGCCAGTCTTTGTTGAGGTTGTTCCGATGTGAAGAGCAAATGGATTTAGCTGCCAGTGTTTAACGTTGTCTTATTGGCAATTCATAGCAACACACATTACGCGAACCTCCCTCCACAAGCTAAGGTCTTATAACCCTCCATAGCAACACACACCACGCGAACCTCCCTCCACAAGCTAACATCTTATAACCCTCCATAGCAACACACATTACGCAAACCTCCCTCCACAAGCTAAGGTCTTATAACCCTCCATAGCAACACACATTACGCGAACCTCCCTCCACAAGCTAAGGTCTTATAACCCTCCATAGCAACACACATTACGCAAACCTCCCTCCACAAGCTAAGGTCTTATAACCCTCCATAGCAACACACACCACGCGAACCTCCCTCCACAAGCTAACATCTTATAACCCTCCATAGCAACACACATTACGCGAACCTCCCTCCACAAGCTAACATCTTATAACCCTCCATAGCAATACACACCACGCTAACCTCCCTCCACAAGCTAACATCTTATAACCCTCCATAGCAACACACATTACGCTAACCTCCCCCACAAGCTAACGTCTAATACCCCTCCACAAGAACACACATTACACTAACCTCCCTCCATGTGCTAATGTCTAATACCTCTCCACAGGAACACAAATAACACTAACCTCCCTCCACAAGCTAATGTCTTATTACCCTCTAACACGCATATCACGCTAACCTCCCTCCACATGCTAACATCTAATACCCCTTAATTTAATTTAACAAATGAAGAAAAGACCATGAGAGTATATCTACATGCTGACTGAGTTCAAATCTGATGTATGACTCCAGAGGAGCGCTTGAAAAAGGGGTAGATTTGGAGATGGGGCAAATGTAGAGAAGGGGCAAATGTAGAGAAGGGGCAGATGTGGAGAAGGGGCAGATGTGGAGAAGGGGCAGATGTGGAGAAGGGGCAGATTTGGAGAAGGGGCAAATGTAGAGAAGGGGCAGATGTGGAAAGGGGTAGATGTGGAGAGGGGGTAGATTTGGAAAGGGGCAGATTTGGAGAGGGGGTAGATTTGGAGAGGGGGTAGATTTGGAAAGGTGCAGATTTGGAGAGGGGGTAGATTTGGAGAAGGGGCAGATGTGGAGAAGGGGCAGATTTGGAAAGGGGCAGATTTGGAGAAGGGGCAGATTTGGAAAGGGGTAGATGTGGAGAAATAGATTTGGAGAAAGGGAGTTGCTGCATAAAGTGTCAGGTCAGTGCAGACTCAGGGGCATTGACTTGACTAGAGAAGCATATGTTAGAACAGAGGTCAGTGTGTGTGTGTGTGTGTGTGTGTGTGTGTGTGTGTGTGTGTAAAGTGTCAGGTCAGTGCAGACTCAGGGGCATTGGCTTGACTAGAGAAGCATATGTTAGAACAGAGGTCAGTGTGTGTGTGTGTGTGTGTGTGTGTGTGTGTGTGTGTGTGTGTGTGTTTGTGTGTGTGTGTGTGCACACGCTTTTTTTTCTGTGATGAGGTTATCATTTCATGTTCTCGCTCCATCTGTGTGCGGTCAGGCTGGTGAGAGTGTGTGAGTGTGTGTGTGTGTGTGTGTGTGTGTGTGAGTGTGTGGGGTGGGGGGTGCTGATGTCTATTTCAGGAATGGCTGGCTGAGATGGGTGCGATGTGTGTCAGGCTGCCGACCCACTTACAGCAGCACCCTGACGCAGATACACACACACACCTGGAGCAGGGGCCTGGCAGTGCTGTGCGGGTACAAAATTAGTGGGGTGTGTGTGCATATCTGTGTCTGTGTGTGTGTGCGTGTGTGTGTGTGTACGCGTATCTGTGTGTGTGTGTGTGTGTGTGTGTTATCTGCTAGATTGGCTGCTGATTGGTACTCTGTGGAGGAAAGTCAAAATGGGGAACAGTGTGGATGTGTGTGTGTGTGTGTGTATCAAACTAGGGAACAGTGTGTGAAATTGGAGGGCATGTGGGGAGCGATGGATCGTGTGTGTGTGTGAGAGAGAGACAGAGTGCCTGTGTCTATATATGTGTGTGTGTGAGAGAGAGACAGAGTGCCTGTGTCTATATATGCGTGTGTGAGAGAGACAGACATTGAAAGAGAAAGAGTGTGTGCGTGTGTATGTTTGAGAAAAAGAGAGAAAGAGTGCGAGAGAGAAAGTGTGTGTGTGTGTGTGTATATTCTGTTATTGTATATTGTATTGTATTTTTCAATAGGAGGAAGAAGATAAAAAGTGTTCTGTCAGAGAGGTGTGTGTGTGTTTGTGTCTGCTTGTGTGTGTGTGCTTGTGTGTGTGTGTGTGTGTGTGTGTGTGTGTGTGTGTGTGTGTGTGTGTATGTGTGTGTGTGTGTGTACGTGCATATCCGGACCCCTTTTTAAGATGCATAATCAAAGCATCCAGCTGCCTCATTTACATCTGCTCTATCTACACTCGTTTACGCCTGCTCTATCTACACTCGTTTACACCTGCTCTATCTACACTCGTTTACACCTGCTCTATCTACACTCGTTTACACCTGCTCTATCTACACTCGTTTACACCTGCTCTATCTACACTCATTTACACCTGCTCTATATACACTCGTTTACACCTGCTCTATCTACACTCGTTTACGCCTGCTCTATCTACACTCGTTTACACCTGCTCTATCTACACTCGTTTACACCTGCTCTATCTACACTCGTTTACGCCTGCTCTATCTACACTCGTTTACGCCTGCTCTATCTACACTCGTTTACGCCTGCTCTATATACACTCGTTTACACCTGCTCTATCTACACTCGTTTACACCTGCTCTATCTACACTCGTTTACGCCTGCTCTATCTACACTCGTTTATGCCTGCTCTATCTACACTCGTTTACACCTGCTCTATCTACATTCGTTTACTTCATCCACACATCTCAGTTTAGCTCAGCGTAGTCTGGCCTGAGAGCAGCTCTACGCCTCCTCCCTCTGGCTACCACATACTCTCTGCTTTGAGGCTGTGGAATTGATAAGTTAGAGGCCATGGATTCTGTAGATTAGAGCCCAGTAGATTCTATACATTAGAGGCTGTGGATTCTATACATTAGAGGGCAGTAGATTATATAGGTGAGAGGGCGTGGATTCTAAGTCCTTTTATCTCAAGCATGATTTGTAAACCACAAAAAGAAATCAGTCCTTAATTAAAGCCAGCAAAGGTCAGTGATGGACATCACCCTGACAACCCTGATGGACATCACCCTGACAACCCTGATGGACACCACCCTGACAACCCTGATGGACACCACCCTGCCAACCCTGTCCCCTACACCACCCTGACAACCCTGATGGACACCACCCTGCCAACCCTGTCCCCTACACCACCCTGTCCCCTACACCACCCTGACAACCCTGATGGACACCACCCTGCCAACCCTGTCCCCTACACCACCCTGACAACCCTGATGGACACCACCAAGCCAACCCTGTCCCCTACACCACCCTGCCAACCCTGTCCCCTACACCACCCTGACAACCCTGTCCCCTACACCACCCTGTCCCCTACACCACCCTGACAACCCTGTCCCCTACACCACCCTGTCCCCTACACCACCCTGCCAACCTGTCCCCTACACCACCCTGCCACCCCTTTCCCCTACACCACCCTGTCCCCTACACCACCCTGACAACCCTGTCCCTTACATCACCCTGTCCCCTACACCACCCTGCCAACCTGTCCCCTACACCACCCTGACAACCCTGTCCCTTACACATTCGTTGCTTCCCATAAACTATGCTCACCATTCACCAGTCGAACATGTGCTCAATCACTGATTTTACCACCTGAAAACTTCATCACAACAATATGCTAGAATAACATTTCATTATCCTGCAATATCTCTTCAATATCCTGGCCTGTGTGTTTTATAAAGAGAGATTTAAAGATCACCAACTCTAACACACAGAAGAGAGATTTAAAGATCACCAACTCTAACACACAGCCTGTGTGTTTTATGTAAGGGGTAACATCCTCCGAGGCGTGCATTAAACGGTTTTAAGTCAACGAGGTGGAGCCTAAGAACTTCCCGACGCGAAGCGGAGGGAAGTTTGCTCCGCCAAGTTGACTTAAAACCGTTTAATGCACGCCTCGGAGGATGTTACCCCGCTTATGACCTGGTTAATGTCACTCGATAATTTTGAGTATATTTAAAATAATTCTTAATTAGAGGGTTAAGACTCAGTTTCGCTACAATGTGGCCTAATATTTGTAACGTTAAATAGAGCGCTACGCAGCTCTCAGTCACTGGCCAAATTGGTTGCCAAGGTTATCTTTCATTTGGTCAGGTGATTACTACTGGTGATGTCATATGGTGTTAGCTAGCTTGGATTAAGCAACGCGACACATGGCATACTTATTCCAAAATGTTCATTTATTTGCTTTTTTTTAATTAATGGAAATTGAACTCCACATTGCCATTTATAGTGAAGTTGGATAGGGAAACTGGGAGTTCATATTTTGTTATTTTATTCGGTGGACATCCATCGACAACACCGATGTTATGCTCGGATGGACATCCATCGACCACCTGGCGCAGACCACCAACGCTGGAGGGAGTTGGCAGGACAGGCCTGGCTGAGGTCAAGATGTTGCTCCAGCGCCTTCTGTCGTTGGAGCTGGGGGCCCAATAACTTTTCAGGCTACCCTCATTGCGATGGCCTGTCACGGCCATGATCTCCCGACTCTCTAGTCCTGCTTTGGACAGCCGCTGGACTGCAGTGCTCCGCAGGGAATGGTTGGTGTAACACGGGAGACCCACCTTGAAAGGTATGTTAATAAATTAATATAATATATATAGGGGTATTTTTTGTTTTAGACAAGTTATAGGTCTGTGCTGTATTCTTATGTTTTTTTTTCTTGGGCTTAGCCTACCTCTTTACAGATGTTTTTCAACATCTGCCCGAGGGTGTTCACTCCCATCGGCTCTCTGGTGTACCATACATCGCAGGTGTTGAGGAGGGCCTGTGATGCACGTCTCGGATGCAGATAGAAGGCGCTGGCATCTTTCGGACATTTGGACAGATATTTTTTAAAACTCCGTACGGGACAGAGGGGATCACCAGGGGCTGCATATATAAATCCACGGAGCTGCTCTTTTTTAGGGTCGCAGGGATCCTTGTGGTTCTTGGAGTCGGGGTTGAACGAGAAGGTTAAAAACTCGTTTCCGTTTTCATCGACCCTAACAACAAATGACTTGTCTGTAAGGGCGCGGTTCCCCTCCCTGCCGCGCCGTGCCATGGCCAACTGGATGTCAAACCAGACCTTCCTCACAAGTCCCTTTGCTGTGGCTGGTGAAAGGGCATCAGACTCTCTGATTCTCTGAATGTGCTCATCTGGGATGGGAGGATGATGGGAGCTGGTGTCTTTTCCTTGTTTTCTGTATTTCTTTAGGATTGACTTGAAGACAAGGTTGCTTGCAGAAAACTCAGGATCCGTTATAATGTTAAACGGTGAAGCACGGTTAATGCCAGCCCGTATGGCCATATAACTGGCTATACTATATTCCCGACCCTGCGTTGTCTGGACCGAGGCATAGAATTGCCTAAGAGCCTCATTAAGACATTTAGCCGAATTCATAGTTTTTTCAAAGCTTTTTCCGTTTTCTTTTAAAAAATCCACAAATGTTTTTAGTGCCCAATTTGTTGCCCGTTTGGTATTTTCTTCCTGTACCTCTTCCTCGATCTTGTCCACTTCGTCCTTAGTTAAAGTTTTATGCCGTTTCGGCTCGGGTTCCTCATGTTCGATCTATCTATCTATCTATCTATCTATCTATCTATCTATCTATCTCCTTTATCTCACTACTCTCGTCCCTGGTGTGCACTCCAGTCCACCACTCCACTCCTCCTCTCCACCTCTCCTCCACTCCTCCAGTCCACCACTCCACTCCTCCTCTCCACCACTCCTCCACTCCACCACTCCTCTCCTCCTCTCCTCCTCTCCACCACTCCTCCTCTCCTCCAGTCCACCACTCCTCCTCTCCTCCACTCCTCCTCCTCCTCCTCCTCTCCTCCTCCTCTCTACCACTCCTCCACTCCTCCACTCACTCCTCCTCTCCTCCTCTCCTCCACTCCTCCTCTCCACCACTCCTCCTCTCCTCCACTCCACTCCTCCACTCCTCCACTCCTCCTCCTCTCCACCCTCCTCCTCTCCACCACTCCTCCTCTCCTCCTCTCCACCACTCCACCACTCCTCCTCTCCTCTTCTCCTCCACGGATGTAGCATGCAGCTCTCTGTCTCTCTGTCTGCCTGCTACTCGCTCTCTCTCATGTCTCTCTCTCATGTCTCTCTCTCATGTCTCTCTGTCACCCTTTGTCTTGTTTGTCATAGCTCTCCATCTATCTATCTATCTATCTATCTATCTATCTATCTATCTATCTCTCTCTCCATCTATCTATCTATCTATCTACCTGTCTATCTACCTGTCTATCTACCTGTCTATCTATCTCTGTCTGTCTATCTATCTGTCTATCTATCTATCTATCTATCTATCTATCTATCTATCTATCTATCTGTCTGTCTGTCTGTCTGTCTGTCTGTCTGTCTGTCTGTCTGTCTGTCTGTCTGTCTGTCTGTCTGTCTGTCTGTCTGTCTGTCTGTCTGTCTGTCTGTCTGTCTGTCTGTCTGTCTGTCTATCTATCTATCTATCTATCTATCTATCTATCTATCTATCTATCTATCTCCTTTATCTCACTACTCTCGTCCCTGGTGTGCACTCTGATATATATGTGATGTGCCTACTGGTGCGCCGCATAACATGGCTAATGCTAGCGCACAGCACAACATGGCTAATGCTAGCACGTAGCATGGTCCTGCTAGCCCGCTGCTTGTTAGCTGGAAGACTACGTTTGTGGCTACAAGCCTCCCTGTCCTCCATCATGCATTATACAGACTCTACTTACGTACGACATGCTACGGTCCTTGCAGTTGGAGCTCCTGACTGATGTCTGCAGAGTTCAACATGATGTCGATGTCAAGGAGGGAAGGGTACTAAAGTACATGGCCCACTGCCAGGTTACTCCCAGTGGTGACAGGCAACGCTTAAAATATCATGACATCACTTTGCAGAAGCTTCCAGGCCCTTTAAAAGCCATGAACATGTACATAAATTTATGCACCATGGGCATTGTGCTAGGGTGGTGTAAAAGCTACATAAATCTGCCACTGACTATTAATAAGAATAAGCTTTTGTTCTGGGCAAAGCTAATATTTGACTGTCTTGCCAAAAGGCATTTATGGATCTGCAATGTCTCCAAGGTGGTGCTTTTTTGCAGTTTCATTGTAGTAAGTGTTGTAAGAAGTAAATTATCGATATACATAATAATCCACATTATTTTGATCCTTAAGTTCAAGTCCATTTCTTTCTGTGATTTTCTTCATTTACCTGTGGTCTGAGTGTTTTAGCTGAAGTCTCAGTGTTTTGGCTGAAGTGTCAGTGTTTTAGCTGAAGTCTCAGTGTTTTAGCTGAAGTCTGAGTGTTTTAGCTGAGGTCTGAGTGTTTTAGCTGAAGTCGCAGTGTTTTGGCTGAAGTCTCAGTGTTTTAGCTTAAGTCTGAGTGTTTTAGCTGAGGTCTGAGTGTTTTAGCTGAAGTCTCAGTGTTTTAGCTGAAGTCTGAGTGTTTTAGCTGAGGTCTGAGTGTTTTAGCTGAGGTCTGGGTGTTTTAGCTTAAGTCTCAGTGTTTTAGCTGAGGTCTCAGTGTTTTAGCCGAAGTCTCCGTGTTTTAGCTTTAGTCTGAGTGTTTTAGCTGAGGTATCAGTGTTTTAGCTGAAGTCTGAGTGTTTTAGCTGAGGTCTCAGTGTTTTAGCTGTGGTCTGAGTGTTTTAGCTGAGGTCTCAGTGTTTTAGCTGAAGTCTCAGTGTTTTAGCTGAAGTCTCAGTGTTTTAGCTGAAGTCTGAGTGTTTTAGCTGAAGTCTGAGTGTTTTAGCTGAGGTCTCAGTGTTTTAGCTGAAGTCTCAGTGTTTTAGCTGAAGTCTCAGTGTTTTGGCTAGCGTCTGAGGGCCAGATGAACAAAGCCATTAGCGCCCCCTTCTGGCATAATTCTCTTACAAGGAGCGCCTAAAACATAACGTGGTATGTACAAACAGGTCCAAGTTCAAAAATGTAAAGATGGCTTACATGTTCAGTTTTAAAATTACATACTTACGTTTGCCACCTTGTATTTTGATGGTTGTTCTTACATTTACACTTGGGAGGACCCAGGTTTACATAAAGGCATCATTGTCACAATTCAATTGTGCCATGTTAAGCACCGCTAATAATTAAGCGCTAGTTACATGATGAGATTCAGGCATTACACATACCAAGCAAAATCTAAGCAAACAACATACGTACATCTGGCCCTGAGTGTTTTAGTTGTGGTCTGAGTGTTTTAGCTGTGGTCTGAGTGTTTTAGCTGAAGCAAGTGTTTTAGCTGTGGTCTGAGTGTTTTAGCTGTGGTCTGAGTGTTTTAGCTGTGGTCTGAGTGTTTTAGCTAGGGTCTGAGTGTTTTAGCTGTGGTCTGAGTGTTTTGGCTAGCGTCTGAGTGTTTTAGCTAGGGTCTGAGTGTTTTGGCTAGCGTCTGAGTGTTTTAGCTGAAGTCTCAGTGTTTTGGCTAACGTCTGAGTGATTTAGCTGTGGCCTGAGTGTTTTAGCTGTGGTCTAAGTGTTTTAGCTGAATCAAGTGTTTTAGCTGAAGTCTCAGTGTTTTGGCTAGGGTCTGAGTGTTTTAGCTGAAGCAAGTGTTTTAGCTGAAGTCTCAGTGTTTTGGCTGTGGTCTGAGTGTTTTAGCTGAAGCAAGTGTTTTAGCTGAGGGCTCAGTGTTTTCAGCGTCAGTATATTAGCTGTGGTCTCAGTGTTTCAGCTTCAGTATGTTAGCTGGGTTCTCAGTGTTTTACATTTAGCTGGGCTCTCAGTGTTTTACATGTAGCTGGGCTCTCAGTGTTTTACATGTAGCTGGGCTCTCAGTGTCCTCATGCTGGTTATTTAGTTCATTAGCGTTCTGCCAGACCTACCACGCAACTGTCAGTGTTGTCATGGCAGACTGTGACAACACAACGGTGTCAAAGTAGAAATAAAATCTTAAGCACTTAGTTGTTAGTCGACGTGTACACCTGTCATCTCGGCTGTTTGTGTAGGGTGGTGTGATCAGAGCTGTGTGAAGTCAGTCTCTCTAGCATCCTGACACCTCGAAAGTGACAATGACACTGTTGACTGCTGTCAGCAACAACAGGTGAACTTTGTGGTAGGCACGGACCAGAAGGCAGTGTCTACTGAGTACTTGCTTGCTACCTAATATTTCTGGTTCCTGCCACATTTAGGGCATAGGGATCACATAATAGCCTTTCTTTCTCAGGACAGCGAGGGTCAGCCCTCAGTGAGAGTAGTAACAGAAGCAAAAAGAGCCTGACATTGCAATATGAAGATGTTACCTACTGTGTCTCAGCTAAAACGCTACAGTGTGATGGTCTTGTGTTTTTATCCACAGAAAGACTATGTGCTGTCATATATATATATATATATATATATATATATATATATATATATATATATATATATATAAATAAACTCATTTGACTGGAAATGATGTATTGTGTTTACTGTTGTTGTTCTGCTACTTAGGGGGCTGTCAAAATCAGCATGAAACTCGTGGGCTGTGAAAGGACAATCCATATACTGTTGTACATCTACAGAACTAGGAAGAAGCTGAGAAGATACTGACAGAGTGAGTGCTGCCCGTTTAGTGCAGGTGAGGGGAGTGGGTGGGGGGCTCAAAGC
>CM050206.1:36426991-36429491 GCA_027475355.1 Coilia nasus
TTCCTCTTCCTCTAGTCCTGTGCTTATGGGTCTAGTCCTGTGCTCCTGCCTCTAGTCCTGTGTGACTTCCTCTTCCTCTAGTCCTGTGCTCCTGCCTCTAGTCCTGTGTGACTGTGCTTATGCCTCTAGTCCTCTGCTCCTGCCTCTAGTCCTGTGCTTATGCCTGTAGTCCTGTGCTCCTGCCTCTAGTCCTGTGCTCCTGCCTGTAGTCCTGTGCTTATGCCTCTAGTCCTGTGCTTATGCCTGTAGTCCTGTGCTCCTGCCTCTAGTCCTGTGTGACTTCCTCTTCCTCTAGTTCTGTGCTCCTTCCTCTAGTCCTTTGTGACTGTGCTCCTGCCTGTAGAGCTGTGCTCCTGCCTCTAGTCCCGTACTCCTGCCTCTGGTCCTGTGCTCCTGCCTCTAGTCCTTTGCTTATGCCTGTAGTCCTGTGCTCCTGCCTGTAGTCCTGTGCTCCTGCCTCTAGTCCTGTGTGACTGTGCTGCTGCCTGTAGTCATGTGCTCCTGCCTCTAGTCCTGTGCTCCTGCCTGTAGTCCTGTGCTCCTGCCTCTAGTCCTGTGCTCCTGCCTGTAGTCCTGTGCTCCTGCCTCTAGTCCTGTGCTCCTGCCTGTAGTCCTGTGCTCCTGCCTGTCGTCCTGTGCTCCTGCCTCTAGTCCTGTGCTCCTGCCTCTAGTCCTGTGCTCCTGCCTCTAGTCCTGTGTGACTGTGCTCCTGCCTCTAGTCCTGTGCTCCTGCCTCTAGTCCTGTGCTCCTGCCTCTAGTCCTGTGCTCCTGCCTGTAGTCCTTTGCTCCTGCCTGTAGTCCTGTGCTCCTGCCTCTAGTCCTGTGCTCCTGCCTCTAGTCCTTTGCTCCTGCCTGTAGTCCTGTGCTCCTGCCTCTAGTCCTGTGCTCCTGCCTCTAGTCCTGTGCTCCTGCCTCTAGTCCTGTGCTCCTGCTTTTGCTGCCCTCCCCTCTGTGCTTTCGCAAAACAGGACTGTTCTACCCACTGTTTAACCAGGCAGTTGGTTTTGTGTGAAGCAGCTCCGTGGATGTTCAGTAGACTTTCACCTCAGTTAAGATTGTCTGGCTAATGGAAGAGCGGGAATCATTCCAGCCCCAGTATTTCAAAGAGATATTTCCCTTCAGTTCATTTCTCAACTTTCTCTTTCTTTGGAGCGGATGTTAGAGTGGAGCCCAAAATGAGGTGCAATATAAATATTAGATGAGGACATGCCTTTGAAATGTTGCAGTACACACAGGCACCCAAACGCTGCCAACACGCCTCCCTTTATTCTCCTCACAATGGCCTCCTTTCATTCAACCCCACTGCCAAATAATCAAAAACAGAAATACACAGGACTGTGCAGCATGGCCTATTCTTCTTCTCTTCTTCTCTCTGGATGGGTGAACCACAGGTAGTAGAAGGAATGAATAGTTAGCATAAGTGCCTAGCACTTAGCCCAGCTGGGGAGTAGCCACCATAGATACATATATCTCTACCTACAGATCTACCGCTAACAACTCTGTTTATCTCTATGGTAGACCCCACAGCCTTACATATACAAAACTACAACTCTGTTTATCTCCACACTTAATCTCTATGTTAATATGGACACTACCAATCCTAAAGTCTCAGTATGCACATTACTCTTCTTGATCATTGAGTATGTGCACCACCAATCAGAATCTAAGTGTGGACACGTGCCCTAACTACGTGCCCTAGCTACGTGCCCTAACTACGTGCCCTAACTACGTGCCCTAACTACGTGCCCTAACTACGTGCCCTAACTACGTGCCCTAGCTACGTGCCCTAGCTACGTGCCCTAACTACGTGCCCTAACTACGTGCCCTAACTACGTGCCCTAACTACGTGCCCTAGCTACGTGCCCTAGCTACGTGCCCTAACTACGTGCCCTAGCTACGTGCCCTAACTACGTGCCCTAGCTACGTGCCCTAGCTACGTGCCCTAGCTACGTGCCCTAGCTACGTGCCCTAGCTACGTGCCCTAGCTACGTGCCCTAACTACGTGCCCTAGCTACGTGCCCTAACTACGTGCCCTAGCTACTTCCATACAATGGCAGGATATTGCTGAAGCACTGTGGCGATGGGCTGCACTGAGATTGCAATGCTAATTCTGGATCTCAGGTGGAATATGCTGCACTGAAATTGCACAGCTAATTCTTGATCCCATAGTTGGAATATTCTGCATGGAGTTGATGTTGCTGTAGCTGATGTAATCAGTCTTCATGTGACAGGTGTGTCTTTGTGCTGTGTGTGTACTGAGAGCTCTCCCAGAACAGCTCTCGGCCCGGAAGAATGGAACATTGGGTGGGGGGCAGGCGGCAGTGTGTTAACTCTGTCATTAGAGAAACTTCTACTCCTCTCAAATGCTTTTAGAATGATTCCACTGTGTGAGATATGCTGGTGTGTGAAGTATGATGGTATGTGAAGTATGCCGGTGTGTTTAGTATGCCAGTGTGTGAAGTATGCTGGTGTGTGAAGTATGCTGGTGTGTGAAGTATG
>CM050206.1:36434491-36439491 GCA_027475355.1 Coilia nasus
TGGCTTACTCATATCATGGAGGCGTGATGGAGCAGAGCAGGCCCACGCTAACAGGCTAACATGCTAACTGAATAACAGCCAGTTGTTGTTGCTGCTAATAAGCACATGGCGCACAAATGGAACTGTAATGGCCCAGATGAATCACGCCGCACAGAAGGAAGCAGGTCACAGATGATGAATCTGTTTGTCCTGGCAGCACACACTCCTGCTCCCACCACACTGCTACTGCACAGGAGAGAGAGAGAGAAGGGGGGAGAGGAGGAAGAGAGAGACAGAGAGAGGGGGAAGGAGAGAGAGACAGAGAGAGAGAGACAGAAAGAGAGAGACAGAGAGAGAGACAGAAAGAGAGAGACAGAGAGAGAGACAGAAAGAGAGAGACAGAGAGATACAGACAGAGAGAGACAGAGAGATACAGACAGAGAGAGACAGGAAGAGAGAGACAGAGAGAGACAGAAAGAGAGAGACAGAGAGATACAGACAGAGAGAGAAGGAAAGAACAAAAGAGAAGAAGAGGAGGACGGAGACTGGAGAGAACAAGAACGAAAGAAGGAGAGAAAGAAAGGAACAGGAGTGGCGTAGAGGAGGACAGGAGTGGCGTAGAGGAGAGGAGGAGAGGAGTGGCGTAGAGGAGAGGAGAGGAGTGGCGTAGAGGAGAGGAGAGGAGAGGAGTGGCGTAGAGGAGAGGAGAGGAGTGGCGTAGAGGAGAGGAGAGGAGAGGAGTGGCGTAGAGGAGAGGAGAGGAGTGGCGTAGAGGAGAGGAGAGGACAGGAGTGGCGTAGAGGAGAGGAGAGGAGAGGAGTGGCGTAGAGGAGAGGAGGAGAGGAGTGGCGTAGAGGAGAGGACAGGAGTGGCGTAGAGGAGTGGCAGAGAGGAGAGGAGTGGCGTAGAGGAGAGGAGGAGAGGAGTGGCGTAGAGGAGAGGAGAGGAGTGGCGTAGAGGAGAGGAGGAGAGGAGTGGCGTAGAGGAGAGGACAGGAGTGGCGTAGAGGAGAGGAGAAGAGGAGTGGCGTAGAGGAGAGGAGAGGAGTGGCGTAGAGGAGAGGAGAGGAGTGGCGTAGAGGAGAGGAGAGGACAGGAGTGGCGTAGAGGAGAGGACAGGAGTGGCGTAGAGGAGAGGAGAGGAGTGGCAGAGAGGAGAGGAGAGGAGAGGAGTGGCAGAGAGGAGAGGCGAGGACAGGAGAGGCGTAGAGGAGAGGAGTGGCGTAGAGGAGAGGAGAGGACAGGAGTGGCGTAGAGGAGAGGAGAGGAGTGCGGTAGAGGAGAGGAGAGGAGTGGCGTAGAGGAGAGGAGAGGACAGGAGTGGCGTAGAGGAGAGGAGAGGAGTGGCGTAGAGGAGAGAGAGAGGACAGGAGTGGCGTAGAGGAGAGGAGAGGAGAGGAGTGGCGTAGAGGAGAGGACAGGAGTGGCGTAGAGGAGAGGAGAGGAGTGGCGTAGAGGAGAGGAGAGGAGAGGAGTGGTGTAGAGGAGAGGAGAGGACAGGAGTGGCGTAGAGGAGAGGAGGAGAGGAGTGGCGTAGAGGAGAGGAGAGGAGTGGCGTAGAGGAGAGGAGAGGACAGGAGTGGCGTAGAGGAGAGGAGAGGAGAGGAGTGGCGTAGAGGAGAGGAGTGGCGTAGAGGAGAGGAGAGGAGTGGCGTAGAGGAGAGGAGTGGCGTAGAGGAGAGGAGTGGCGTAGAGGAGAGGAGAGGAGAGGAGGAGAGGAGTGGCGTAGAGGAGAGGAGAGGAGTGGCGTAGAGGAGAGGACAGGAGTGGCGTAGAGGAGAGGACAGGAGTGGCGTAGAGGAGAGGAGAGGAGTGGCGTAGAGGAGAGGAGTGGCGTAGAGGAGAGGAGAGGAGTGGCGTAGAGGAGAGGAGAGGAGAGGAGTGGCGTAGAGGAGAGGATGACAGGAGTGGCGTAGAGGAGAGGAGAGGAGAGGAGAGGAGAGGAGAGGAGAGGAGAGGAGAGGCGTAGAGGAGAGGAGAGGAGACAGGAGAGGCGTAGAGGAGAGGAGAGGAGTGGCGTAGAGGAGAGGAGAGGAGAGGAGTGGCGTAGAGGAGAGGAGAGGAGAGGAGTGGCGTAGAGGAGAGGAGAGGAGAGGAGAGGAGAGGAGAGGAGAGGAGAGGAGAGGAGAGGAGAGGAGTGGCGTAGAGGAGAGGAGAGGAGAGGAGAGGAGAGGAGTGGCGTAGAGGAGAGGAGTGGCGTAGAGGAGAGGAAGAGAGGAGTGGCGTAGAGGAGAGGAGAGGAGAGGAGTGGCGTAGAGGAGAGGAGAGGAGAGGAGAGGAGAGGAGTGGCGTAGAGGAGAGGAGTGGCGTAGAGGAGAGGAAGAGAGGAGTGGCGTAGAGGAGAGGAGAGGCGTAGAGGAGAGGACAGACAGATTGAGAAACAGAATGCAAGATTGCTGGAAGTGAACCACAGGGTGTGTGAGAGAATGTGAGTAAGTGAAGAAAAGTGAATAAATGACAGTGAGACTGAAAGTGTGGTGTGTGTGTGTGTGTGTGTGTGTGTGTGTGTGTGTGTGTGTGTGAGTGTGTGAGAGTGTGTATGAAATGGTGTTAGAAAAGGCAGTGGGAGGAGAGAAGAGGAAGAGGAGCTGTGCGCTTTGGCTAAGCTTTCAGGGATTAATGGAGTCGCCTCACAAAGTGCATCAGTTAGAACTGACCACCCGAAGGCACAGATGCCAACCTACTCGTTCTGCTCCTCTCCTCTCTCCACCCCTCCACCCCTCTCTCTCTCTCTCCTCCTCTCTCTCTCTCTCTCTCTCTCTCTCTCTCTCTCTGCCTCTCTCTCTCTCTCTCTCTCTCTCTCTCTCTCTCTTTCTCTGTCTGTCTCTCTCTCTCTCTTCTCTCTCTCTCTCTCTCTCTCTGTCTCTGTCTCTGTCTCTGTCTCTCTCTCTGTCTCTCTCTGTCTCTCTCTCTGTCTCTCTCTTTCTCTCTCTCTGTCTCTCTCTTTCTCTCTCTTTCTCTCTCTCCTCTCTCTCTCTCTCTGTCTCTCTCTGTCTCTCTCTCTCTCTCTCTCTGTCTCTCTCTCTCTTTCTGATGGCACAGATGCCAACCTACTCGTTCTGCTAGAAAAGCTCTACTTCTCCTCCCCTTCTCTCTCTCTCTCTCTCTCTCTCTCTCTGTCTCTGTCTCTGTCTCTGTCTCTGTCTCTGTCTCTCTCTCTGTCTCTCTCTGTCTCTCTCTCTCTCTCTCTCTCTCTCTCTCTCTCTCTCTCTCTCTCTCTCTCTCTCTCTCTCTCTCTCTCTCTTTCTGTATCCTCCTGTCGTTTCATCTCCGCTGTCTGCACTTCTGTCTCTTCTGTCTCTGCTCTCTGCGCGGCTCTTTTAATGATCTGGACTGTCTGTGCATGATACTTCCTGTCTCTGCTCTCTGCGCGGCTCTTTTAATGATCTGGACTGTCTGTGCATGATACTTCCTGTCTCTGCTCTCTCTTCCTGTGCTGCCTGAGCGCATGTGCCATTTCCTCGCCTCCTGTCTGTCTGTCTGTCTGTCTGTCTGCCCTGTAGCGAGTCCTTCTCTCCTCCTGTCTGTCTGTCTGTCTGTCTGTAATGAGTCCTTCTCTCCTCCTGTCTGTCTGTCTGTCCTGCCCTGTAGCGAGTCCTTCTCTCCTCCTGTCTGTCTGTCTGTCTGTCTGCCCTGTAACGAGTCCTTCTCTCCTGTCTGTCTGTGTGTCTGTCTGCCCTGTAACGAGTCCTTCTCTCCTCCTGTCTGTCTGTCTGTCTGTCTGTAACGAGTCCTTCTCTCCTCCTGTCTGTCTGTGTGTCTGTGTGTCTGTCTGCCCTGTAATGACTCCTTCTCTCCTGTCTGTCTGTGTGTCTGTCTGCCCTGTAACGAGTCCTTCTCTCCTGTCTGTCTGTGTGTCTGTCTGCCCTGTAACGAGTCCTTCTCTCCTCCTGTCTGTCTGCCCTGTAACGAGTCCTTCTCTCCCTTTCCCACCTTCTCTCCTCTCTGCACTTGCTACCCTTTCCTCTCCATCTCTTTATCCACATATTCCTCTCTCTGCATCCCCCCTTTCTCTCTCCCTTCCTCTCATTCTAGCCATCTCTCCCTGTCTGCAGGTCCCTCTCATGTGCCTCTGTCAGATGCTGTGAGTTTATCTGCCTGACTAAAGCCAGGACGGCAATGCCTACCCTGAGTGTGTGTGTGTGTGTGTGTGTGTGTGTGTGTGTGTGTGTGTGTGTACTCTGAATGGGGGTTCTGCTCTCCAGGAGCCGTCACAGTTGCTTGTTGATTTGCTTGTTTGTTTTTGAGAGCTGCCTGTCTATCTGCCTGTTTCTGGCTGAGATGTTGAAGCTGCCTATCTATCTGCCTGTTTCTGCCCTGGAGCCGATGGTGGATCGTCTGTCTGGTAACCTTCACAGTGAGCACATTGTAGCACAGGGTAGACTAGTGTAGCATAGATTACCATAGTGTAGCATAGGATAGCAAAGTGTTACATACGATAGCATAAATTAGCATAGAGTACTATAGGGTAGACTATTGTAGCATAGATTACCATAGTGTAGCATAGCGTAGCAAAGTATAACATAGGATAGCATAAATTAGCATAGAGTACCATAGGGTAGACTAGTGTAGCATAGATTACCATAGTGTGGCATAGGGTAGCATAGTGTAACATAGGATAGCATAAATTAGCATAGAGTACCATAGGGTAGACTAGTGTAGCATAGATTAGCATAGTGTAGCATAGATAGACTAGTGTACAGTAGCATAGATTAGCATAATGTAGAATAGATTAGCGTAGTGTAGCATAGTGTAGCATAGATTAGCATAATGTAGCATAGAGTAGCATAGGTAGACTAGTGTACAGTAGCATAGATTAGCATAATGTAGCATAGATAAGCATAGTGTAGCACACAGTAGACTAGTATAGCATAGGGTAGCATAGATTGGCATAATGTAGCATAGATAGACTAGTGTAGCATAGATTAGCATAATGTAGAATAGATTAGCATAGTGTAGCATAGCGTAGCATAGAGTAGACTAGTGTAGCATAATGTAGAATAGATTAGCATAGTGTAGCAT
>CM050206.1:36449491-36451991 GCA_027475355.1 Coilia nasus
TACATGTCACAGAAACACACACTCCCAGGTTACAACATGCCACAGAAACACACACTCCCAGGTTTACAACATGCCACAGAAACACACACTCCCAGGTTTACATGTCACAGAAACACACACTCCCAGGTTTACATGTCACAGAAACACACACTCCCAGGTTTACAACATGCCACAGAAACACACACTCCCAGGTTTACAACATGCCACAGAAACACACACTCCCAGGTTTACATGTCACAGAAACACACACTCCCAGGTTACATGTCACAGAAACACACACTCCCAGGTTTACAACATGCCACAGAAACACACACTCCCAGGTTTACATGTCACAGAAACACACACTCCCAGGTTTACATGTCACAGAAACACACACTCCCAGGTTTACAACATGCCACAGAAACACACACTCCCAGGTTTACATGTCACAGAAACACACACTCCCAGGTTTACATGTCACAGAAACACACACTCCCAGGTTTACATGTCACAGAAACACACACTCCCAGGTTTACAACATGCCACAGAAACACACACTCCCAGGTTTACATGTCACAGAACCACACACTCCCAGGTTTACATGTCACAGAAACACACACTCCCAGGTTTACATGTCACAGAAACACACACTCCCAGGTTTACATGTCACAGAAACACACACTCCCAGGTTTACATGTCACAGAAACACACACTCCCAGGTTTACAACATGCCACAGAAACACACACTCCCAGGTTTACATGTCACAGAAACACACACTCCCAGGTTTACATGTCACAGAAACACACACTCCCAGGTTTACAACATGCACAGAAACACACACTCCCAGGTTTAACATGTCACAGAAACACACACTCCCAGGTTTACAACATGCCACAGAAACACAGAAACACATACTCCCAGGTTTACATGTCACAGAAACACACACTCCCAGGTTTACAACATGCCACACAAACACACACTCCCAGGTTTGGATGTGCATGCCACACAAACACACACTCCCAGGTTTACATGTCACAGAAACACACACTCCCAGGTTTACATGTCACAGAAACACACACTCCCAGGTTTGGATGTGCATGCCACACAAACACACACTCCCAGGTTTACATGTCACAGAAACACACACTCCCAGGTTTACAACATGCCACACAAACACACACTCCCAGGTTTGGATGTGCATGCCACACAAACACACACTCCAGGTTTACAACATGCCACAGAAACACACAAACACACACTCCCAGGTTTACAACATGCCACACAAACACACACTCCCAGGTTTGGATGTGCATGCCACACAAACACACACTCCCAGGTTTACAACATACCACAGAAACACACAAACACACACTCCCAGGTTTACAACATGCCAGACAAACACACACTCCCAGGTTTGGATGTGCATGCACACAAACACACACTCCCAGGTTTGGATGTGCATGCCACACAAAAGCGCTATTTGCACTTTGCCTCTGACACCACATGCTATTTGGAGTTTTAACAAAGTGCGCCCTGTTTGTACATAGCACATTATGTTTCAGACGCTCCTCGCCAGGTACTACGCCAGAAGGGGGCGCTAATGGCTTTGTACATCTGGCCTCAAAGTGAGCTGTGTATTTCACATAAATCACACATAACTCACCTAACTTTACTTCACAATTTGTTTTTAATTTAAAAGCTGTACACGGACTGTTGGCTTTATCATGTGAATGTACAAGGAATGATATCCCACATTTTTTAGTTGTTTGATATGTGTTTTAATGTTAAAGAGTGAGCCAAAAGTCCAAATGCATAATTTAAAACCCTGAGTTCACACGAAACATTCTTTAGAACCACAAAAGAATGACAAGACAATGGACACGATAAGACAAAAAGTTATGGCAATTTATACACCATTTTATGTTATAGTGTATGCAAACAAATAGCTACGGTAATTCGGCATCATATGTATTTGAATTTATTGCATATGTTTGCAATCCCACTAAGCATCCACGTGCAGTACAGTAGCACTTGAATGGTTGCGCAGCGCCAGCGACAACTCTACCATTGTTGTTTTGAAAAACTGCATGAAACCTTTGCAGACGGGTGTAGGCTGGTCATTACGGGTGTAGGCTGGTCATTACATGTGTAGGCTGGTCATTACAGGTGTAGGCTGGTCATTACATGTGCAGGCTGGTCATTACGGGTGTAGGCTGGTCATTACGGGTGTAGGCTGGTCATTACATGTGTAGGCTGGTCATTACGGGTGTAGGCTGGTCATTACGGGTGTAAGCTGGTCATTATGGGTGTAGGCTGGTCATTACAGGTGTAGGCTGGTCATTACAGGTGTAGGCTGGTCATTACAGGTGTAGGCTGGTCATTACGGGTGTATGCTGGCCATTACAGGTGTATTTACCTCTAGTGCACGGGTCACTGTACACGCCCAGCAATACGGTGGTGTAATGTTACAGTGCCACTAGGCCCCGCCTCCTGAACCCGGCGTCAGACAACATGGGTCCA
>CM050206.1:36454491-36464491 GCA_027475355.1 Coilia nasus
GAGTTCATTTTTAGTGCACAGTACTAGTTACTACAGACAATACAGTACTAGTTACTACAGACAATACAGTACTAGTTACTACAGACAATACAGTACTAGTTACTACAGACAATACAGTACTAGTTACTACAGACAATACAGTACTAGTTACTACAGACAAGCACATTGACGACAAACCTATTTTTGCAGCCTGGAACTGATACCTACTTTGCTCCCGCAGACATGAACAGGGGCGTTGTTAAACCTGGGCATTCGAGGCTATAGCCCCGGATCTCTGTGCCGTCAAAATGAATAATAATAATCATTATGATGATGAAAATAGCCCTGTAGAGGAGACTTGTGTGGTTGCATTACCAGCACTCGCAAATGCAACATTGTAACCAGTGAAAATCTGACACGCCCATAGGCTATATGGGCAGATTTAGAATCATTTGATGCAAAATGTTACAAATTCACGTCTGTATTATTTCTTCTCTGCAGTTTGTGTAGGCATGAATGTTTATTAGGCCATAGGCTATTTTCATGCCACATGGTGGCTGCTGGTAGGTGGTGCATCCTGACAGAAGAGACGCTCACCTCCCTATCCTCAATGGAAACATCATGTCATGTGATCACAACATCATGTCATGTGATCACAACTCTGACTACATCATGTCATGTGATCACAACTCTGACTTTCACTTTCACTGATGCAAAACTTAAAAACAGGGATACAATTAAAATTACTTTTCAGTGTCATGCAGGGGAATCATAACCATTATGTCACTCTTTGAGTGGCAAACAGCAGAAGAGGGGAAGAGGAGAAGAGGTGTGGAGGTGTGGACAAAAGCAGGTTTGAGCCTATCAGCTCTCTAGAGGGAGGTGAAAGCCTTGACTCTGCACACAAACTGGGTCAGCCATCACAGCTAACTGGGTCAGCCATCACAGCTAACTGGGCCAGCCATCACAGCTAACTGGGTCAGCCATCACAGCTAACTGGGTCAGCCATCACAGCTAACTGGGTCAGCCATCACAGCTAACTGGGTCAGCCATCACAGCTTTGTTTGGCTGCTCCTGATGCTGCTAGTGTTTTGTGTCTCCACGAGCACTGGTCATGGTGAAAATAAGGTCTTCTGTCTCTAAGAGCACTGGTCATGGTGAAAATAAGGTCTTCTGTCTCTAAGAGCACTGGTCATGGTGAAAATAAGGTCTTCTGTCTCTAAGAGCACTGGTTCTGATGATGCTGGGGCCTGCTGTCTCTAAGCAATCTGGTCCTGATGATGCTGGGGTGTCCTGTCCCTAAGTAGTCTGGTCCCGATGATGCTGGGGTCTCCTCTCTCTAAAAGCACTGGTCCTGATGATGCTGGGGTCTCCTGTGTCTAAGAGCACTGGTCCTGATGATGCTGGGGTCTCCTGTCTCTAAGAGCACTGGTCCTGATGATGCTGGGGTCTCCTGTCTCTAAGAGCACTGGTCCTGATGATGCTGGGGTCGCATGTGTCTAAGCAGTCTGGTCCTGATGATGCTGGGGTCTCCTGCCTCTAAGAGCACTGGTCCTGATGATGCTGGGGTCGCATGTGTCTAAGCAGTCTGGTCCTGATGATGCTGGGGTCTCCTGTCTCTAAGAGCACTGGTCCTGATGATGCTGGGGTCTCCTGTCTCTAAGAGCACTGGTCCTGATGATGCTGGGGTCTCCTCTCTCTAAGCAGTCTGGTCCTGATGATGCTGGGGTGTCCTGTCTCTAAGTAGTCTGGTCCTGATGATGCTGGGGTCTCCTCTCTCTAAGAGCACTGGTCCTGATGATGCTGGGGTCTCATGTGTCTAAGCAGTCTGGTCCCAATGATGCTGGGGTCTCCTGTCTCTAAGAGCACTGGTCCTGATGATGCTGAGTGTCCTGTCTTTAAGCAGGCTGGGTCTGAGTCCTGGTGCTCTGAGAAAGCATTGCCCTTTGCCCCTGTCACGCCAGTGCTCCTTTGACTAAAATACCGTTGCTGCTAAAAATCTAAACAGACAGACTGTCCTATATCATGCCCACTTAAACAACCAGATCTAGAAAATCCAGAAAATCTAAATCTAGAGTTTGAGTACTTCATTGTTCAACGTTGTACTTGCATTCTCTTCACTGCTTGTGTTTTTGTTACTAATATAAATATACGTGTTAAAGCCCTGTGTGAACACTCTGTGTGAGTGCCCTATGTGAGTGCCCTGTATGAACACACTGTGTGAGTGCCCTGTGTTAAGGCCCTGTGTGAGTGCCCTGTGTTAAGGCCCTGTGTGAGTGCCCTGTGTGAGTGCCCTGTGTGAGTGCCCTGTGTGAACACTCTGTGTGAATGCCCTGTGTGAGTGCCCTGTGTGAGTGCCCTGTGTTAAGGCCCTGTGTGAACACTCTGTGTGAGTGCCCTGTGTTAAGGCCCTGTGTGAACACTCTGTGTGAGTGCCCTGTGTTAAGGCCCTGTGTGAGTGCCCTGTGTTAAGGCCCTGTGTGAGTGCCCTGTGTTAAGGCCCTGTGTGAGTGCCCTGTGTTAAGGCCCTGTGTGAGTGCCCTGTGTTAAGGCCCTGTGTAAGTGCCCTGTGTGAACACTCTGTGTGAGTGCCCTGTGTTAAGGCCCTGTGTGAACGCCCTGTGTGAACACTGTGTGAATGCCCTGTGTTAAAGCCCTGTGTTAAGGCCCTGTGTGAACGCCCTGTGTGAACACTGTGTAAAAGCCCTGTGTTAAGGCCCTGTGTTAAGGCCCTGTGTAAGTGCCCTGTGTGAACACTCTGTGTGAGTGCCCCGTGTGAACGCCCTGTATGAACACACTGTGTGAGTGCCCTGTGTGAACGCCCTGTGTGAGTGCCCTGTGTTAAGGCCCTGTGTGAACACTCTGTGTGAGTGCCCTGTGTGAGTTCCCTGTGTGAGTGCCCTGTGTGAGTGCCCTGTGTTAAGGCCCTGTGTGAACACTCTGTGTGAGTGCCCTGTGTGAGTGCCCTGTGTTAAGGCCCTGTGTGAGTGCCCTGTGTTAAGGCCCTGTGTTAAGGCCCTGTGTGAGTGCCCTGTGTTAAGGCCCTGTGTGAACACTCTGTGTGAATGCCCTGTGTTAAGGCCCTGTGTGAGTGCCCTGTGTTAAAGGCGTACGTCCACGAGAAACCGTTTAGTACTTGCTCTTTTGAAATATGATAGGTCACCCCGAGTTGCATATGCATGCTGCATATCAAAATGTTTTTCTATCCCCGTTTTCTATATCAGTCAAAAGAAGACAATAGGCGGAAAAACGACCCAATGCTAAAAGGGCCTCCGGCGTGACGTAGACGCGGAGATACATATAAGAGAAACTGACCGAATGGGCTTTAATTAAATAATGTTAGCCTGTTTGACTGACTGACATAAGATTAGCAGGCTAGTTGAATGACTGAACTGCATTTAGCCGGGCACTTGCAGTGTTTTGTCATGCAAATATTACCATTCTGAAACGTAAATTGACAAATGGTCAGGAAGCGACTGTGCTTGTGCCATCTCTCCTTCCTCTTCGGATTCAGGATCAAACACATACAGCTGTATCTCCGTAGACATTCTGTGTGCAGTTTTAGCGCTGTCAAGTTGACTTGGCCCTTTACCACTCTGCTATCAAGTTGACTGTGGGGCAAAGGAAGCTGCAGGGAGCGTGCCTCTGGTGAAATCGTGTCGTTCTCCCCGCCCCACCCCCTCTACCAAACTAAAACAGCCTGAAACAGAAGCACTAGAACATTTTTTTTATTAACACTAGCGCACAGGGCAATTATTAATACTAGAGAACACCGCAAAATTAATGAAAACACGATGGAAGTACACCTTTAAGGCCCTGTGTGAACGCCCTGTGTGAACACTCTGTGAGTGCCCTGTGTTAAGGCCCTGTGTTAAGGCCCTGTGTAAGTGCCCTGTGTGAACACTCTGTGTGAGTGCCCTGTATGAACACTCTGTGTGAGTGTCCTGTGTGAAACGCCCTGTGTTAAGGCCCTGTGTGAAACGCCCTGTATGAACACCCTGTGTGAACACTCTGTGTGAGTGCCCTGTGTGAGTGCCCTGTGTTAAGGCCCTGTGTGAGTGCCCTGTGTTAAGGCCCTGTGTTAAGGTGTGAGTGCCCTGTGTGAGTGCCCTGTGTTAAGGCCCTGTGTTAAGGTGTGAGTGCCCTGTCTGTGAGTGCCCTGTGTTAAGGTGTGAAAGCCCTGTGTGAGTGCCCTGTGTGAACACTCTGTGTGAGTGCCCTGTGTGAGTGCCCTGTGTTAAAGCCCTGTGCGAACACTCTGTGTGAACACTCTGTGTGAATGCCGTATGTTAAGGCCATGTGTTAAGGTGTGAGTGCCCTGTGTGAGTGCCCTGTGTTAAGGCCCTGTGTTAAGGTGTGAGTGCCCTGTCTGTGAGTGCCCTGTGTTAAGGTGTGAAAGCCCTGTGTGAGTGCCCTGTGTGAACACTCTGTGTGAGTGCCCTGTGTGAGTGCCCTGTGTTAAGGCCCTGTGTGAGTGCCCTGTGTTAAGGCCCTGTGTTAAGGTGTGAGTGCCCTGTGTGAGTGCCCTGTGTTAAGGCCCTGTGTGAGTGCCCTGTGTTAAGGCCCTGTGTTAAGGTGTGAGTGCCCTGTGTGAGTGCCCTGTGTTAAGGCCCTGTGTTAAGGTGTGAGTGCCCTGTCTGTGAGTGCCCTGTGTTAAGGTGTGAAAGCCCTGTGTGAGTGCCCTGTGTGAACACTCTGTGTGAGTGCCCTGTGTGAGTGCCCTGTGTTAAGGCCCTGTGTGAGTGCCCTGTGTTAAGGCCCTGTGTTAAGGTGTGAGTGCCCTGTGTGAGTGCCCTGTGTTAAGGCCCTGTGTGAGTGCCCTGTGTTAAGGCCCTGTGTTAAGGTGTGAGTGCCCTGTCTGTGAGTGCCCTGTGTTAAGGTGTGAAAGCCCTGTGTGAGTGCCCTGTGTGAACACTCTGTGTGAGTGCCCTGTGTGAGTGCCCTGTGTTAAAGCCCTGTGCGAACACTCTGTGTGAACACTCTGTGTGAATGCCGTATGTTAAGGCCATGTGTTAAGGTGTGAGTGCCCTGTGTGAGTGCCCTGTGTTAAGGTGTGAAAGCCCTGTGTGAGTGCCCTGTGTGAGTGCCCTGTGTTAAGGCCCTGTGTGAGTGCCCTGTGTTAAAGCCCTGTGCGAACACTCTGTGTGAACACTCTGTGTGAATGCCGTATGTTAAGGCCATGTGTTAAGGTGTGAGTGCCCTGTGTGAGTGCCCTGTGTTAAGGTGTGAAAGCCCTGTGTGAGTGCCCTGTGTGAGTGCCCTGTGTTAAGGCCCTGTGTGAGTGCCCTGTGTTAAAGCCCTGTGCGAACACTCTGTGTGAACACTCTGTGTGAATGCCGTATGTTAAGGCCATGTGTTAAGGTGTGAGTGCCCTGTGTGAGTGCCCTGTGTTAAGGCCCTGTGTTAAGGCCCTGTGTTAAGGTGTGAGTGCCCTGTCTGTGAGTGCCCTGTGTTAAGGTGTGAAAGCCCTGTGTGAGTGCCCTGTGTGAACACTCTGTGTGAGTGCCCTGTGTGAGTGCCCTGTGTTAAAGCCCTGTGCGAACACTCTGTGTGAACACTCTGTGTGAATGCCGTATGTTAAGGCCCTGTGTTAAGGTGTGAGTGCCCTGTGTTAAGGCCCTGTGTGAACGCCCTGTGGTGGAAAGTTAGGACGCTGGAGACTGGCCTCCCTCCTAGACCTCTTCCCCAAGATTCTCATCTCTCATCCCTCTCTCCTCTCGTCCTCCAGATTCTCATCTCTCTCTCCTCTCCTCCTCCAGGTCCGCATGGCTCCTTCCTGGCTGGCCTTACCCTGGAGACGCCCCCAGTGTTTGCTCCCTCTGAGGTGCACTGAGGAATGCAAGTATTTGCATGCTGAAGCACTTCACAAGAATAGCGTAGCACCCACTAGCATATCTGTCTTTTCAAAGCTTTCAACTTACAAAGCACAGCATCCACCCACGAGCATGCCTGTGGCTTAATTACGATTCCACTAGCACACCTTCGCTTCGTCAGTTTAGAAATGTATGCAGAATGTCTGACACTAAATGAAAAGGAAAAACACTTCAGCAAGATCACGGTGCTATATATGGCTATCGTGTTTTATTTTAATGATGAGATTGACAAGGAGGTTCTTTTTTACTGAATCATTAAATGTTAATGAGAAGAAAAAAGAGGCTGTGACATATGGACATAATTACAGCACAATCAAGCATGTCTTGAGGACCTCCTCTGATAAACAAGAAGGGCTGCCAGTCTGCAGGGAGACGGAGTGAAAATGCTGATTGGACAGCGCTCCTGCCTCATCCTAATCAGACGCTTTCTGCCGCTTGTTAGTGACGCTCGTTAGTGACGCCTGATGAGCTTCCCAATCAACATGCAGATAAGGCCACCAGGCTGCTCTCCTCTACCTGCTCCTCTACCTGCTCTCCTCTACCTGCTCTCCTCCACCTGCTCTCCTCCACCTGCTCCTCTACCTGCTCTCCTCCACCTGCTCCTCCACCTGCTCCTCTACCTGCTCTACCTGCTCCTCCACCTGCTCTCCTCTACCTGCTCCTCTACCTGCTCCTCTACCTGCTCTCCTCCACCTGCTCCTCTACCTGCTCCTCCACCTGCTCCTCCACCTGCTCCTCTACCTGCTCTCCTCTACCTGCTCTCCTCTACCTGCTCTCCTCCACCTGCTCCTCTACCTGCTCCTCTACCTGCTCTCCTCTACCTGCTCCTCTACCTGCTCTCCTCCACCTGCTCCTCTACCTGCTCTCCTCTACCTGCTCTCCTCCACCTGCTCTCCTCCACCTGCTCTCCTCTACCTGCTCTCCTCTACCTGCTCTCCTCTACCTGCTCCTCTACCTGCTCTCCTCCACCTGCTCTCCTCCACCTGCTCTCCTCTACCTGCTCTCCTCCACCTGCTCCTCTACCTGCTCCTCTACCTGCTCTCCTCCACCTGCTCTCCTCTATCTGCTCTCCTCTACCTGCTCTCCTCTACCTGCTCTCCTCCACCTGCTCCTCTACCTGCTCCTCCACCTGCTCCTCTACCTGCTCCTCTACCTGCTCCTCTACCTGCTCTCCTCCACCTGCTCTCCTCCACCTGCTCTCCTCTACCTGCTCTCCTCCACCTGCTCCTCTACCTGCTCTCCTCTACCTGCTCTCCTCCACCTGCTCTCCTCTACCTGCTCTCCTCTACCTGCTCCTCTACCTGCTCTCCTCTACCTGCTCTCCTCCACCTGCTCCTCTACCTGCTCCTCTACCTGCTCTCCTCTACCTGCTCCTCTACCTGCTCTCCTCCACCTGCTCCTCTACCTGCTCTCCTCTACCTGCTCTCCTCTACCTGCTCCTCCACCTGCTCCTCCACCTGCTCCTCCACCTGCTCCTCCACCTGCTCCTCTACCTGCTCTCCTCTACCTGCTCTCCTCCACCTGCTCCTCTACCTGCTCTCCTCTACCTGCTCTCCTCCACCTGCTCCTCTACCTGCTCTCCTCCACCTGCTCTCCTCTACCTGCTCTCCTCTACCTGCTCCTCTACCTGCTCTCCTCTACCTGCTCTCCTCCACCTGCTCTCCTCTACCTGCTCCTCTACCTGCTCCTCCACCTGCTCTCCTCTACCTGCTCTCCTCCACCTGCTCTCCTCCACCTGCTCCTCCACCTGCTCTCCTCCACCTGCTCTCCTCCACCTGCTCTCCTCTACCTGCTCCTCCACCTGCTCCTCTACCTGCTCCTCCACCTGCTCTCCTCTACCTGCTCTCCTCCACCTGCTCTCCTCCACCTGCTCCTCTACCTGCTCTCCTCCACCTGCTCTCCTCCACCTGCTCTCCTACCAGGGAGGAGTGGGAAAAGAGTGATGGTTAAAGTGTGGGGGGGTAGAGGGTGGAGGAGGGGGGAGAGCAGTGGGGAGGGGGCGGGGGGAGGCTGATGGTTGAAGCGTGGGGGGCGCAGGGGGGGGGTAGTGGGGGGTAGATTGGGGCTGAGCAGTGGGGAGGAGGGGGGGGGGGTGATGGTTGAAGCGTGGGGGAGGAGTGGGGAGTGAGGGGTGAGCAGTGGGGAGGGGTGATGGTTGAAGCGTGGGGGAGGAGTGGGGAGTGAGGGGTGAGCAGTGGGGAGGGGTGATGGTTGAAGCGTGGGGGGCGCTGGAGGGGAGGAGTGGGGGAGGAGTGGGGGGGTGAGCAGTGGGGAGGGGTGATGGTTGAAGCGTGGGGGGCGCTGGGGGGGAGGACTGGGGGGGAGGAGTGGGCTGAGCAGTGGGGAGTGGTGATGGTTGAAGCGTGGGGGGCGCTGGGGGGAAGGAGTGGGGGAGGAGTGGGGGGGTGAGCAGTGGGGAGGAGGGGGGGAGGGGTGATGGTTGAAGCGTGGGGGGCGCTGGGGGGGAGGAGTGGGGTGAGCAGTGGGGAGGGGTGATGGTTGAAGCGTGGGGGGCGCTGGGGGGGAGGAGTGGGGAGTGGGGCGGTGAGCAGTGGGGAGGGGTGATGGTTGAAGCGTGGGGAGTGGGGGGCTGAGCAGTGGGGAGGGCTGATGCGTGATGGAGATATTCTGATGCGTGATGAGATATATCCTAGATATTCTGATGGTTGATGGAGATATATCCTAGATATTCTGGTGCGTGATGGAGATATATCCTAGATATTCTGCAGTTGTGAGGGTGATGCGTGATGGAGATATATCCTAGATATTCTGATGCGTGATGGAGATATATCCTAGATATTCTGATGCGTGATGGAGATATATCCTAGATATTCTGCAGTGGGGAGGGTGATGCGTGATGGAGATATATCTAGGGTTAGGGTTATATATATATCCTAGATATTCTGATGCGTGATGAGATATATCCTAGATATTCTGGTGCATGATATATGGGAGATATATCCTAGATATTCTGGTGCGTGATGGAGATATATCCTAGATATTCTGATGCGTGATGGAGATATATCCTAGATATTCTGATGCGTGATGAGATATATCCTAGATATTCTGATGCATGATGGAGATATATCCTAGATATTCTGATGCGTGATGGAGATATATCTTAGATATTCTGATGCGTGATGGAGATATATCCTAGATATTCTGATGGGTGATGGAGATATATCCTAGATATTCTGATGTGTGATGGAGATATATCCTAGATATTCTGCAGTGGGGAGGGTGATGCGTGATGGAGATATATCTAGGGTTAGGGTTATATATATATCCTAGATATTCTGCTCAGCTTTCTTTCTGCACTGCTTCACACTGACTCCCATCTTCCACAAGCTGTCTGCGCCGGGCCGCCATGAGAGCTGTCAACACACACTTAACCTCCTGCCAGCCATCACAGCAGTGGCAGTGGCGTCTGACAGCTCCAGCTAGAGGGGGTAGGAGGGGTAGGGGGGTAGGGGGTAGGGGAGGAGGAGGGGGAGGAGGAGGAGGAGGAGAGGAGGAAGAGGAGGAGGAGGAGGAGAGGAGAGAGGAGACGAGAGGAGAGAGGAGAGAGGAGAGGAGAGGAGAGGAGAGGAGAGAGAAGACGAGAGGAGAGAGGCGAGAGGAGAGGAGAGAAGAGAGAGGAGAGGAGAGGAGAGTAGAGAGAAGACGAGAGGAGAGAGGCGAGAGGAGAGGAGGAGAGGAGGAGAGGGAGGAAGCCAATCACAGGGCAGGACACTCTCCGCCAATCACAGGACAGGACACTCATAGCCAATCACAGGTAGTGAGGTATGCCTGAAACACAGCCTGTTATAGCCATAGTGAGCCTCTAACAGACATAGTGAGCTCTATGTGAGCTGTACAGCACATGCGGCCTCTAACAGACATAGTGAGCTCTATGCGGCCTCTAACAGACATAGTGAGCTCTATGTGGCCTCTAACAGACATAGTGAGCTCTATGCGGCCTCTAACAGACATAGTGAGCTCTATGCGGCCTCTAACAGACATAGTGAGCTCTATGCGGCCTCTAACAGACATAGTGAGCTCTATGTGAGCTGTACAGCACATGTGGCCTCTAACAGACATAGTGAGCTCTATGCGGCCTCTAACAGACATAGTGAGCTCTATGCGGCCTCTAACAGACATAGTGAGCT
>CM050206.1:36486991-36489491 GCA_027475355.1 Coilia nasus
CACACACGTACTGCACCTGGGGAAGGGCTTTATAATGGCTTCTCTCTCAGGGGCACTACTTTGACTTCTGTTCTCTCTCGTTTGCTCGTGTTTCTCGTACACACCGACTCATCCTCTACATCCACACACACACACACACACACACACACACCGACTCATCCTCTACATCCACACACACACACACACACACACACACACACACACACACCGACTCATCCTCTACATCCACACACACACACACACACACACACACACACACACACACACACACACACACACACACCGACTCCTCCTCTACATCCACACACACACACACACACACCGACTCATCCTCTACATCCACACACACACACACACACACACACACACACACACACACACACACACACACACCGACTCCTCCTCTACATCCACACACACACACACACACACACACACACACTGACTCATCCTCTACATCCACACACACACACACACACACACACACACACACACACACACCGACTCATCCTCTACATCCACACACACACACACACACACACACACACACCGACTCATCCTCTACATCCACACACACACACACACACAGACACACACACACACACCGACTCATCCTCTACATCCACACACACACACACACACACACACACCGACTCCTCCTTTACATCCACACACACACACACCGACTCCTCCTCTACATCCACACACACACACACACACACACACACACACACACCGACTCCTCCTCTACACACACACACACACAACCGTCACTCCATTGAGCACGTCACCCCTAGACACTGCTCTGGTTCATTTGCTTTGCTTTAGTAAATATCTTATTGTTTAAAACAGTTGTTGTTGTGTACCTCATTATGTAAAGGTGTACGAGCCCATCATTACAACACACACACACACACACACACACACACACACACACACTCCCCTTCAGTGACATGGAGATATGAACTAATATTACATTTTTTGCTGGGGTTCTGCTGGGGTTCTGCTGTGGTTCCGGTGGGGTTCCGGTGGGGTTCCAACTTAAAGCAGTTGTTGGGTGTGTGTGCGTGTGTGTGATCCCCAGTGTTGGGGTTGTTACTCAATGAAAGTAATCCATTACACATTACTCGCTACTGTTAAAAAATGTAATGCTTTACTTTACTGCTTATGAAAAGTAACTCGTTACATTACTTTGCGTTACTCATTAACAGCCTTGAGCAAAACACATAAATTCCTATTGCAACGAGCAAGATGTAAGACAAGTCGTTCTTTCATGCCACTTAACGAAAACAGGCTACACCACAAAGTTGGTGAAAATCTATAGAGCACTGCACAGTATTGCACTGCTGGCAAGTTTATGTCCTAAATAAAACAAGGCAAACGTCTAAAATAGGCTAACTTTATCACAGCACTCACTAAAAATAGAATGAATGAAATAGCATGCAGACACTGGCATATGGGCTACAGTATAAATCCTTTAACAAACTAGACCATTTAAATAAAACATGCTACTAAATAGAATAACTCTGGACATTTAACCACATTAGATGATATCAAGGTAAACACATTTCATTGGCATGGTATAGTCTAGGGCAAAGGCACTTTCTTAAGTCTTTGGGGGTGCTCCCCACTAAAACGATGGTCATACTGCATGAGAAGTCTTTCAAATCTTGCCTCGGACAACCGATTTCTATTAGGCTTCAGCGTGAGACCGCTAGTCTGAATCTCTTGACTGGCGCGCTACATAGCTGTGTTCATATATAGTTCATACATATAGTATAATTTTCATATACTTTTTATGAGGGAAATGGTTAAGGACTTCAGTGTCTGACTTCCACTTCAAATACTCTGTTGCTTTAGTGTCAGAGTTGAAGGAAGCTGTATCTCCCTCATCAAAAGCAATTCTCCTTCTCAGCGACAGTGCCGTATGGCGGCAGGTTTCTGATTCTGCTGCACAAGCGGCCCCACATCACACGACACGACACAAAAAAATCCTCACTGCTTCTCCCTTCCCCTCTTCCCTAACCCATTGCACTTTAACTTTGGCAACGTCTCTCAACATATTAAAAATGAGCTTATCGCCACCCCCCCGAACATTATGGTAGATGGCTCAGCCATTTCTCCGAATTTAACAATCACCAACAGTTGCATGTGGACATGTCTCGCGACTAATGTGCAAGCGTGCGCCTAAGGGTTTTGGGGGAGGGTCAGGGAATCCGTCTCAGATATCTGTGGTCAGACTGTCCACTGGGGAAGTCCAGTAATCAGCATATGCACTGTTAGTAACTGTAGTGTGATTAATAAATTTATAACAGTATAACGTGTTACACTACTACGTTACCGACACATATAATGTGAGTACAGTAACTTAGTAACGCGTTACACCCATCTTTGGTGATCCCACCTACAGTCTGCAAGATATAGGAGTGTGTGTGTGTGTGTGTGTGTGTGTGTGTGTGTGTGTGTGTGTGATCCCCCCTACAGTCTGTATTGTATTCAC
>CM050207.1:0-47500 GCA_027475355.1 Coilia nasus
CTATACATAGTGATGTTAAAAGAGTTGCGTTTTGCCTGTCTACACGAAAACGAAACGGCGGCGTTGTCAGACTTTCTCACTTTGGAACCCGTTCTCAAAAAGTATCGTTTTCGGGCACCCAAAACGCCGGCCCCGTGTGGACGAAAGGCCAAAACGCAAACAAACTTTACCGTTTTGACCTGAAAACGTTGTCGTGTGGGACAGGCCCTATCTTACTGAGTGGACCCCATACTTCACATCCGTATAATGCAACAGGCATAATGACACTGTCAAAGATTTTCCACCAGATTTTAATTGGGATTTGAATTTTATGAAAGTTTCTTTTGATAGCATAGAGAGCTCTACAAGCTTTTTTTTATTAGCGCATTCATTGCAAGGTCAAAGCTTCCAGAGGCACTGAGTTTCAGGCCTAAGTAATCATAACATAATGAATGGTCTAGGGCAAGTGTTTCCTAGAGTGAAAACGTGTCTGGTTGCCTGTGATCTGGCTTTCTTTTGGAAGATTACAATCTTTGTTTTTTGCCAAATTAACTGTCAGGGGCCAGTTCTGACAGAAGTGCTCTAGCATGTCCAGGTGCTGCTGTAGCCCTTGTTCGGTGGGTGACAGCAGCACCAGGTCATCCGCAAAGAGCAGGAATTTAACTTCCATGTTGTTTAGGGGGAGTCCAGGAGCTGTAGATTGTTCCAGTTGCACTGTTAACTCATTAATATAAATATTGAATAGAGTAGGACTCAAACTACAGCCTGTCTCACCCCACGCCCTTGAGTGAAGTAGTCTGTTCTGTTATCAATTTTTATAGCACATTTGTTGTCCAAATACATGGTTTTGATTATGTCATATGTTTTACCCCCTACACCACTTTGCAAGATTTTGTAAAATAATCCATCATGCCAATGGATTTTATTGAAGAATATGTTTGTTGATTAGGGATGTGTAGGGTGTAAATATGGTCAGTGGTCTATGTTTTGGTAGGAAGCCAATTTGACCATTAATCAAGACACTGTGTTTGATAAGGAAGCCTGTAGATGGGCGTTTAGAATACAGCAGAAAACCTTCCCCAGATTACTGTTCACACAGATGCCTCTGTAGTTGTTGGGGTCGAATTTGTCTCCACTCTTGAATATTGGGGAAATAAGCCCCCTGTTCCAGACCTCAGGAAGCAGCCAGCTTGAGTAAGGTTAAATAATTTCAAAAGTACACTATGCAGCTCAGGGGTGCTGTGTTTAAGCATTTCAGTCCTGATGCTGTCAGGACCACATGCTTTCTTGGGTTTTAGTTTGTGGAGTGTGTCAGTAATTCATCTAGTGTGATTTCATAGTCAAGAGGGCACCTGACTGTCTTTTATTATCTTTTCGAGAGAATGTAGTTAATGATTTGTTGGCCAATTGTGAGGTTATTGGGTGTGATATTTTCATAAAGGTTTTCATCTGCAATCCGTTTTCAAAATATCTCTTCCATATTTCTCCATCCTTCAGTGGTGTTTCTTGTCTTTGTTTTGGGTTTAAGTTATTCCATTTTTCCCAAAACTGGTTTTGATTTATGGAGTTTTCAATTTCATCAAGAGTTTCATTGTAGTGGGTTTTTCTTTCTAATCATGAATTTATATTCTTTGAGTTGTTTGCTCTTATTTCTGGGTTATGTGGTTGTCTATGTTTTTGGGTTAAAACAGTTGTTTAAGATTTTTCCACATTAGTTCCACACTCCTTATCAAACCCATTTCTCTTTGTTGGGCTTGCTTTGGGGTTTTGGATTTCCTTTTTAGTAAGTTTGCTACTATTGCAATTTTATGGTATAACTCAGTCACTTGATATACTGCCCAATTGACATCTGATTGGTGTGGTTCAAAATTTGTTTGTAAAAAGTTGTTAATAGTATTAGTAATTTCAACAGAGTTTGCTACATTACTGAATTCAGATGCACTGCCACTTGTCCATTTAAAAAGTTGGATGAGTTTTAAAAGTTTCTTTCTATCTGTTGTGATGATTTGTTGTGTTCTTTTAAGAAAAAAACATTGATTTGGCAGTGATCTGAAAGAGGTAGCTGTGGTCTTACAGTGAATTATGGAGGTGGGGTCCATGTCAGTAATTGCATAGTCTACTACGCTAGACCCAAAAGGTGAGCAATATGTAAACCGACCTAATGAGTCCCTTTCATCCTACCATTAAGGAAGTACAGGCCCAGGCCTCGGCAGAGATGCACTAACTCTCTACCATTTTTATTTGTGGACAGGATCAGAGTTATGTCTTCATTTTTTGTCGGATTTTCCAGATTTGGTAGAAAAGTAAATGCGTTATCTTTGTCGTTCATGTCAAAGAAGGCCTGTTCTGGCATTGAAATCCCCACATGGCAACACATTGCCCTGAGCCTGGAAAAGGTTGCATTCTGTCACTGAAGAACTCATCGTTGTAGTATGGTGATTCTGCTGGTGGAACATGACACATATATATATATGTCATTGTTATCATTTGCAATGCCTTTGTTCAATTTTAGCCATACATGAGTGAGTCCTCTTTTAGGGTGGGAGGCTTTTAGATAGGGTGATAGGTATTCCTTCATTCAAATTATAACACCCCCTGAGTCTCTGCCACATGTTATGTTTTTATTTTTTAAAGATGGCAAAAGAATTTTGTAGTACCCTGGGGGATAGTGAGTAATAGTGTCAGATTTATACCAAGTCTCTAATAAAACGATGATGTCGTGGTTTCTGATATGCAGGAGAAAATCTGGATTATGACTTTTTGCTCCAAAAGCTGTTGAGTAAAGTCCCTGGAGTCATAGAAAGAGACATTTCAGTGGATAAAAAGAGGTACAAAAGTGAAAGGAATCATTGCTTTGCAGTGTTGCGCATCACATCACAGATATACACAATTCACAGTTTTCTTTTTTTTTTTCTTACTATCCTAATTTGTTGAAGATGAGGTGGAGTAGTTGCTAGGCATGGGCGATACCACTTATTTTCATTTCAATATGATACCAAGTAATACTAGGGTTAGTATCCCAATATCGATACTGATATCGATATTTTCTAAAGTTTTTTTTAATACTGCAGATTTTTTTTATCCACCACTAGATAAAGGTGATACTGTAGCTTCACGCTACCGGACTGACAGTGATGGCTGTAAAATACTAGTCATCATAAAGGGCCTTAATCAAAGTTTGCTATATCATATAATTTAAAAGCATGAGGAAGTTACAATACTTAAGAGCAAGGTGTTTAAACCGCAACATACAACGTAGCCCACAGCAACTTCTGTGGCCATCTATGTGCCTGTTCACCTTAGATATGTAACTGTACATGACACCCCTTCCCAAAAAAAGCATGCAGCGTGAAAGAAGTCAGTAATTAAAACATGACTTGATATCGATATTTTAACACCAGGATCAATCCATATTAAATACCCCATCAAAATCGAAGTATCGATACTTTGGTATCGATCTGCACATCCTTAGTAGTTGCCTCACTTCTCCAATGTCTGTACAGACTGGATGCTGTTTACCTTGCAGTACATCTGAGTAGGTAGGGTGGCACTGGGGAGCTCTGTAGTATTAACAGCTGCCTGATATGTCCCATGTATGATATGTATGATATGCCCATATGTACCTGTAGTGTGTGCTAGTCGAGGTTGGCAGCACAGTTCATTTTGGTGGGCTTCAAGGCTTGGCTGAGGTGTGTTGACTTTGACCTTCCTAGGTCGGCCATGCTGTGTCCTGTGGGTTGGGCTGGCCTGGTTGGAGTTCTGCTGGGTTGGGCTCTGTCATACTGGGGTCGGTTTGTCTGTTTCTGAGATGGACGGGGCTAGCTGGGCTGGGTCCTGAGTGCCGTGTGTGTTCTGGTTGAGGTGTGGTCCTAGCTGTCGACCATGGGGCTGGTCACCATGTTGGATTGGAGGGGAAAGTAGACTCTGTTTAGTCTTTGAGATCTCAGTTGGTGTCTTTGAGATCTTTGGCAAATTGTCTCACTGCATCTGGATTTAAGTGCACATGGTCGTATAGGTGTTCATGGACAGAGATCGATGATGGGCAACACGAGTGTTGGGAATGTCGGAGCAGTATGGGGTGATTTTTTAATTTATTTTGTTGATCAATTCGTTGGCAAAGTCTTTTCTGGGAAGTAGTGCTGAAATTGCTTGCTGTGGGGAATTGCTTGTGGGCCTTCATTGCCACTGCTTTTAGGTATTCTGACTACGTCCTCCCCTTTGGATTTAAAATTATTTGTCCCTGTGTGGATAATGATGTTTTGGGGGTCCTCCCTTGGTCTCTGTTGGTCTTCTGTCCTCTTGTGTGCAAAATCACCAACTCTAACACCAACACCAACACCCAACACCAACACCAGTAGGCTGGCTAATTATCTCATTAATCAGGTGAATTGAAACAGGTGGGGGAACCCAAAACCAAAATCCAACAGTTTAAAAACATTCATTCAGCACAGCTTTCTCACTGCCAACAGAAAGATAATTGGCTCATGACAAGTACACAAAACAAAATACAAAAAGAAAACATGAAACATGGCAGGGAAACAAAAAGTCTATAATAAGTCTATAAAGTGCTAAGCAGTGAAAAGGTGAGGTCTCCTTTTCACAGGGAGGTGCACCATTAGAGGTGTGGGGAGGTGCAGTATCTGAAGTGTGGAGAGGAGGTGGGGAGGTGCAGTATCTCAGAGTTATGCGGAGGTGGGGAGGCTGATGTAGGGCGAGTGATGAGCAACAGCAGACTGTATCCAAGGGCAAGGAAAAGAGCTAATGGAGAAAGAGAGGAAGGAGAGATGGAGAGAGACTGTTTGTTTCTGCACAAATGTATTACACGACTGTTTTGGCAATACTTAAGGACCTACATAGCCATGCCAATAAAGCACTCTTAAATTTGAATTTGAGTGAGTGATGGGGGGTGGTGGCATTGAGAGAGAGAAACAAAAACATAGAGGGTGAAAGAGGTAAAGTAAAGGAGTGAGACAGTGAGAGAGAGTGGAAGAGGGAGAGAAAAAGTATGTGAGACAGAGAAAGAGAGAGAGAGCTGCCATGTATAAATGTGGGGCTCCTATCTGGAGTGATTTCCTGTGTGAGGGGTCAGCTGGCTCTGAGGTGCCCTGCCTGCCAGCAGTGCTCTCAGCTAGGCAGCACATTTGGGTTATTTAGAGTTTGCTTTTCTTCGCACTCTCTCCCTGCTACTGTGGTCCAGATTCATATGCTTTATGGTGGCCTTACTACAGCTCACCCACACACACACGCATGCCCGCACGCATGCACACACGCACGCACGCCTATACAATGTCTGAGTTTTACTCTTTCTTTCCTTTCTTTCTTTCTTTCTTTCTTTCTTTCTTTCTTTCTTTCTTTCTTTCTTTCTTTCTTTCTCTCTCTCTCTCTCTCTCTCTCTCTCTCTCTCTCTCTTCCTCTCTCTCTCTCTCTCTTTCTGTCTTTGTGGTATGGGTGGTGTTCAAGTCCCTGCTGTAACCAGTGGGCGTTATTATTGCCACTCTGTAGCCATGACGCCCATAGACTATGGCGTGTTAATGTCCTCTAAAATGAACATGTGGGCTGGCCAACACACCCACACACACGCGCACAGACACACGCACACACACACACACACACACACACACACAGGACAGTCTCACCCCACAATGGTGGCTTGCCTTAAACAAGATTTTGTAGCTCCAGTGTAAAGCCAGGGAGCGCCATCTTGTGGAGGAAGCCATTATTGCAGCTCACCTCTGAGGATGCCAAACCTGGGTGAAGGGAAGAAAGAACAGCGTCACTAGTGGGCATTTGGTGTGCATAAGTGTGTGTGTGTGTGTGTATTTGCGTGATTCTTTTCCGTGTGTGTGTGTGTGTGTGTGTGTCTAATCATGCTGTCTTGTATATAGCAGCAGTCTGACAGGGAAGTTCAGACTTTACATGATGTCCTAACATGGGAATCCCTCTCATACTGCTTTTGAATACATTTACTTACTGCCTTTTTTGTCTCTCATATGCTCTTTCTCCCTCTCTGTCCTGTCTGTCGCCCCCCCCCCCCCCCCCCCCCCCCCCCCTGCGCTCTCTCACCCCTCTTTCTCTCTCTCTCTCTCTCATTCTGTCCATCTGTAATTATCTGTAAGCGCAGACTACTTTAGTCTTTTGTGCTTCAGTATTGCTGACTTTTCTTTCTGTGTGTGTGTGTGAAGTATGTCTGTGTGAGTGTGCTGAGTCCTTTTTGCGGTTTGCACTGGTCATTGTTGACTCCGATCTTTCCTTCCCCATTTCTTCTTCCTCGTTTATTCAGGGGGAAAAAAGTCAGATAGGCCTGATTGGAGCCCCTGGGGACCCACTCGTGTATTTCTTTCTCGCGGTTGTTTTTGCTTCCCCTGCGACCCTCTCTTTTCCTCTCTGGATTCTTGTTCAGTTTTTCTCAGCTTGGGGTTACATGTTAATTACCGTGTAGGCCTGACCTTGCCGCGCTGCAGCATTGAGTGATTACAACGTGCCAGAAAAGTCTTCTGACAATGGGACCCCCCCAACCCCAACCCACTAACACACTTTCCAAAATGCTTCACTAATGCACACATACAGTGTGCATACGTGTGTCTCAGACAGACACACACATACAAACACACACAGAAATACAGTACACTCAAATACACACACATTGTATGTGCAGTCACACTCATGCATACACATAAGGCCATTACGGAGCCTGTCTGGGTTGTGTGTTATTAGATTTAAGAGCAATGCTCTTGGGCACCATTGCCTTAACAGCTCTCATTTATAACATGGCATAGTTCATCTGGGCCACATGCTGCATTGCTCTATAGCCCACCCGCAGAGCTTAGGGTACACACACACGCACACACACACTCACACACATACACACACACACATGCACATACACACACATAGACGCACACATCCACATGCACACACACCCAGACACACACACATAGATACACACACATGCACACACACACATTTGCCTTCTCAAATAGACAGAAACACACAAACACACGTCTGAGCCTTGTGTGATTTGTGTGTGCTAGTGATACTATCTAAGAGTGCTGGTGGCGGCAATCTCTTTGATAAAGCACCGCATTGTCCTGTCCCTGTGTATGTATTGACATGTCCCCAACTAATTCATATTTGGCATTAGTAGGACGGCACAGACACGCACATAAGCAAAGAGAATTGACTCAGCTTGGAGGAATGAAATTGAATAAAATTAGCCTGAGCTGCATACATCATCCATCTCCATTGACAGTGAGTAGACGCAATCACAGGAGAGGGCCGTGGATGGACAGACAAGGAGCAGTAGAGAGAGAGAGTGAGAGAGAGAAAGAGAGAGAGAGAGAAGAGGGCAGTGGAGGAAGAGAAATGGTTTATCCTTGACATGCTACTGAAGCATATTTTAGATTCAGTTTGAAACGGATAAAAGAAAGAACAGGAGACGGTAAGGTATGCTTATTTGTGTGTGTGTGTGTGTGTGTCTGTGTGTGTGTCTGTGTGTGTGTGTGTGTGTGTGTGTGTGTGTGTGTGTGTGTGTGATGGTGTGTATGACAGATGGAGAAAGAGAGAAAGAGAGAAAAAAAGAGAGACAAAAGACAAAGACACAGAGAGATATAAGAAGGGTATGCGTTGACTGCTCTCAAACTTACGTTGATTGCTCAGTATCAACTGTTACTGCTCTTCATGTCTATGATGCACACGCGTGTGTGCGTGTGTGTGTGTGTGTATGTTCACATGCGTGTGTGCTTTTTTACTCCTTTGCTGTATGGGTAGGAATAATCAAATGAAGCGTTTTCATCTGTTTTCCATTTCAAAGGGCCACCAACAAATCCGTGAGCACACACATACACACACCCACGCATGCACGCACACGCATACACACACACACACACTCACACACACACACACTCACACACACAGACACATGCACACTCATGCACACGCATATGCATAAACACACACACACACACACATATTAATATGTTTACTGTATTCAGCTTGTCTCTCCACAGACCCACAGTCCACAGTCACTTCCCATGGTTTTTATCTCCATGGTGTCCTCAATCTGCTTCTGGGTAGAATCTAAACGTGTGTGTGTGTGTGTGTGTGTGTGTGTGTGTGTGTGTGTGTGAGAGAGAGAGAGAGAGAGAGAGAGAGAGAGAGAGAGGTTTGTGTGTATGTGTGTGTGTGTGTGTGTATGTGAGAGAGAGAGAGAGAGAGAGAGAGAGAGAGAGAGAGAGAACCAGAGTATTTTCATGTGAGTGTGTGTTTGTGTGTGAGAGAGAGTGTGTTCTTCATTGGGTAATCCTATTGTTTTATCAGTCGGTGCACTTAGAGTTCTTGACAGCCAGAGGCAGCGATGGAGAGACAGAATGATGGAGGGAGGGTTTGAGAGAGAGATGGAGTGAGAGTCAGCCCTTTTATGGGCCTCCCTCACACTCATCTAAAAGCCCTAAGCCCTCTGCTCTGATGAACACATATTCCTTTCTTCCCCACACCTTCAGGCTAAAGCTTTACATCGCCTTCCATAGCGCAGGACAAGGACATCACTGTTTCAAGCGCTTTCCTCTCTCTCCTCCTTCTCCTCTTTCCCCTCCTCCTTCTCCTACTCCCCTATTTCTTTTCCTCCTCTTCTTCACTCCTGTTCCTCCTCTTCCTCTTCTTTCTTCTCTTCTTCTCCTCCTCTCCTTCTTCCTTCTACTCCTACGCTTGCTGTCATCTGCCCACTTGTCTTTCCTCCCTTTCTTCTAGTCTCACTCCTCACTTGACTCTGAAACACTCTGGCAAATCAACTGGACCCTAAGATGGTGCATCTGTGCATGTGTGTGTGTGTGTGTGTGTGTATGGAGTCCCATTAGTTCTCTCAGAGGACACTTTATTGCGTCCATAAATGCCCCTAACCGCCAGTTCCATCAGTCAGCTGTGTGCTGCAGGGTTCTGCTCCACCCAAACAGGGAACAGAGAATGTGCGTGCGTGCGTGTGTGTGTGTGTGTGTGTAAATGCTAGCCAAATGGTCACGAATAGGAGTCAGGAGTAAAAGTGAATTAACCAATAACAAATCTGCGCCATGCCCGGCCTCTCCTGTCAGCCTGCGCTTTCAACCCCCAACAACCACCCACCCCCCAAACCCTCTCGCTGCTCTTCTGCGCTGTTTGACATTTCTGTGGCGGCGGGCCAAAAAGGCTTTTATATCCATAAAGGCTATGGATCAGGATAAATCAAATTAAGCTGTCCAATTTAATTAAAGTATCGACATGACATAATAGATACTTATACAGGGCAAAGACAGAGAGTAAGAAAGGGAGCGATTTCCATTTATAATTCTCATGCAGTAGTGGCCCTCTCTCTGGGCTCTCTCTCTGTGTGCACCAAAGGCAGGGGGAGACCTTAGCAATCAGGGCCCCTACCCAGGGGAGCATTTGGGCCTATTCTGCTTTAAAGGCTGACACTCCTTCTCCTCACTCTCTTCTCTTTCTTTCTTTTCTTCTTATCCTGACTCCCTCTGTGTTCAACTACTCTCTCCCTCCCTCTATCTCTCTCTTTCTTTTCTAGTGCTGATTCCCTCTGCCTTCTTCTACTTTATCTCTCAATCTCCCTTTCTCTCTATCCCTCATCTCTCTATCGCTCTATCTCTGTCTCTCCTTTTCTCTCTCTCTCTCTGTCTGTCCTCGTCTCTGTGCGCTGGCCTAATGAAGAGGCTGCTTGTCCTCTTTTAGCTTGTGTCAGCGCTGCCTCTGATCAATAGTGGAATATTTGGATTCATAAAGAAGCGACTTAATGAAATCAAGTGGCCACTTGGGAGCTGGGGTTGGGGGGTGGGGGGCAGACAAGGGCAGAGAGTTAAATGACTGGAACAGAATACAAATCTAACCCCCCGTCTTCTCTATCAAAATTCCTCTCTCTTTTCCTCTCTACTCTATATCTGTCTGTCTGTCTGTCTGTCTATCTATCTATCTATAAAAGTCAGTCATCATGGTGTGTAAGCACTGCCGCAGCATACGGTGCCACACTGAGAAACAGCTTCTTTCCACAAGCGATCGTGTTAATCAACACACTGAAGACAATTCTATGAACATGTTACTGACATCCAAAAACAATCTTACACACAGTGATGTCCATGCTGCATTTTCCAAATTGCACCTTTCACATATTGCACTTTACATATTGCACATTTCACTTTTCACCTTCAACAGCTACCAAGCTACCAAGCAGCTACCTCAACTTCCTTCTTGTTGAAATGGTCTACCTGTATGTCTTATGTCTATGTATTGTTGATGTCTTTATACACTTCATGTCCATTAGTGTAGCTCTGTGTTTGTGTACATGCGTTTGTGTGTGTTTTAGTTTAAATTGCACATTTGGTGTCTCTTGAAACGCAATTCCAATCCTCTATGTAATGCTTGTTACATAGCAAATTGACAAAAAAGTACACTTTGACTTTGACTTGTAATGTGTGGGTGTGTGTAGTGTGTAGTATAGTGTGTGGTTGTATGTGTGTTTAGTGTGTTGGTGTGTGTAGTGTGTTTAGTGTGTAGGTGTGTGTAGTGTGTAGTGTAGATGTGTGTGTGGTGTGTAGTGTGTTGGTGTGTGTACAGTAGTGTAGGTGTGTGTATGGTGTGTGGGTGGTGTGGGTATTATAAGATGAGTGTGTGTAGTGTGTGAGAGTGCAGGTGGACTTAATGAATTCTGCTGAACACCATTCCCAAGCAAAACACCCCTCCAGCCCAGAGTTATCATATGATAGTGTGGAGATTCCCCTTTCCCACACACACACACAGACTCAGAACAGGACCTCTGGGTAGATAGGTGCTCTCGCTGCTTTTGAATCAAAAGGTGTTCAAATGGTACCTGTATGGGCTTCTCCTCTCCATTTACTATCCAGCATTATGTGTGCAAACACACACACACACACATACACATACATGCCCACACGCACACACACACAATCAATCAATCATATATACCAACACACACTCATTCTTTCTCTTTCTCTTTCTCTTTCTCTATCTATCTATCTATCTATCTATCTATCTATCTATCTATCTATCTATCTATCTATCTATCTATCTATCTATCTATCTGTCTGTCTGTCTGTCTGTCTGTCTTCCCCACTATTTCTGTCCTCACTCGTGTCTTGCTCCTCTTCCCTTCTTCTTTTTTCCCCTTTTTTTACTTTCTCTCCTCTCTCCTCATCCGGCCCATCCACATCACTGCTGTGTTGTTCTGCCACTCTCCCAGGATGCCGTGCTGTCATGGTTCTTAAGGGAGCATTCTGAGAGAGACGCATTCTGAGACGCGTGCGTGTGTGTGTGTGTGTGTGTGTGTGTGTGTGTGTGTGTGTGTGTGTGTGTGTGTGTGTGTGTGTGTGTGTGTGTGTGTGTGTGTGTGTGTGTGTGTGTTTCTGTGTGTGTTTCTGTGTGTGTGTGTCTGTCTGTTTGCCTGCCTGTCGTTCTGTGTGTGTTGAGGGGGGATTACTGTAATGCTGCATTGTTCTTTGTCATGTACATCTACACTTACAGACACGTTGATCTAAATTACTCTATGATTTCCCAGCACTCAGATATTATACATATACCTCAGACATATTACACGTGTGATAAAGTCCAGATATATCACACATGTACTCTAGATAAAGTCCAGATATATCTGGGTAGCTGTGGTCTAGTGATTAAGGGGTTGGTCTAGGGACTGGAGAGTCGCAGGTTCGAATCCCGCCCTACCCACGGCTGAAATGCCCTTAAACAAGGCATCTAACCCCACCCTGCTCCAGGGACTGTAACTGTAAGTTGCTCCGGATAAGAGCGCCAGCTAAGTGTAATGTTTTTTTTTTTTTTTTTTTAAATTTAATTTATTATATCAAACATGGACACCAGATACACCACACATGTACTGTAGGTATTCTCCAGTTGTACTGTACATAGTCTTTAAATTTACTTCAGTCATACTACACAAATACCCCAGATCTAAACATATATTCCAGATATATGACTTGTATACTACATGTATACTTATCATGTACCCAAGGTACACTGGAGGCATACTCTACATTCTCTCTCTTCAGCTCTTCAACTATTCAGCTGGGCACAGGTGTGCAAAGGTGCAGGGCTCACAGTTGTAACTGGGATGAAGAAAGCACAAAGGGTCCTTTTGATGGAGGACTGGAAAACACTGCTCTGACCCCTGGGAAAAGAACAAGTCTTGCAAAGTGTCTTCGGTGTGCCCTTGTTCTGTTAGTAATTTGCAGAGACAGATGACACATCACACTTAGCCACAGAGGAAGCCACACACACACATTGACACACATATACACACACACACACACACACACACACTCACTTTCACTCACTCACTCACTCTCACACACACACACACACACACACACACACACAGATTGTCCTCTGGCTAATTGAAATGCTCCATTGTGTTTTCTTAATGAATCGTCTTTGTGTGTGTGTGTGTGTGTGTGTGTGTGTGTGTGTGTGTGTGTGTGTGTGTGTGTGTGTGTGTGTGTGTGTGTGTGTGTGTGTTTTGTGTTTCCTTAATTAATAGTCTTTGTGTGTGTGGACAGCAAGAGCAGATTGTGTGAGGAACAAATCCATAACACTTTAATTTGCCCTGACTCTTACAGGAGCTCTAAAAGCTTGCAGGGGATAGAGAGCTCTCTCTCCTCATCTCTCCTCTCCTTTCCTCTCTCCTCCTCACCTCTCCTCCTCTCCTCTCTTCATCTCCTCCTCTACTCCTCTCTTCTCCTCCACATATTGGCTGTAACCATATGAAATATGACACACCTTCAATATCATATTCGACCTCTGCGCTTATCCAGCCACTTTAGGTGCTAAATGAAATGTTGCTGAGAGATGGAAACAGAGAGTACACTTCTCAGTAGAAGTGTGTGTGTGTGTGTGTGTGTGTGTGTGTGTGTGTGTGTGTGTGTGTGTGTGTGTGTGTGTGTGTGTGTGTGTGTGTGTGTGTGTGTGTGTGTGTGTGTGTGTGTGTGTGTTCGTGTTCATCACAGGGAATGGTATCTCCATGCTGTCTTAACCCTGTGACATACCAGCATCCTTTGCTAAGGGCCTAATTCCTGGTGATGCCCTTATGAAAAACAAATATGTCCACCCCGCTTAGATATCTATCCCAAGGCTATATGTGTCAGCATTCATTTAGTCACACTCACATAACACACACACACACACACACACACACACACACACACACACACACACACACACACACACACACACACACACACACACAGACACACACACACCGCAGGGAGAGAGAGAGAGAGAGAGAGAGAGCATTGATGACAGAAGGATAGACAGAGGACAGAGAGAGATGAGGCAAAGGCAAAAAACATGCAGACAGGAAGAGGTCATGAGAGACAGGAAGTGGTTGGGGAGGAATTCCACTAAGACAGATATAAAACAAAAGAAGGGTGTTAGAAGTGGTGTTATTTTAATGTTGGCATTCTTGATGCTTGTTTAAATAAAATCAGAATTTGAATCAGATATCAATCAATCAATCAATCAATCAATCAGTGTATTGTTTTTAGCAAAATCAGCATGCGGAATGGTCTCTAGACACTTTGAAAAAATAAAAGAAGATAATGTTCATTAGGGATAGCAGCTGAGAGACAGAGAGAGAGAGAGAGAGAGCTAGATACACAGAGAGGAGAAGAGTAAAAGATTGGGAAGAGAAGAGAAAACAAAATTGAGAGAGAATGAGACAGAGAGAAAGAGGGAGGTAGGAGGTATTAGAAAAAGTGACAGCAGACTTCACCGCCTGCTTCTGATAAGACAATCCCCAAGCGGTTAACGGCTGTTTCCCCTTCCACAGATGCACACACAACATGAGCCCTTAGACAGAAGGAGACAGAGAGAGGGAGAGAAAGAGAGAGAGAGAGAGAGACAGAGAGACAGAGAGATAAAATGAGAGAGAGAAAGACAGGGAGAGACAGAGAGAAAGAGAGGGACAGGGTGGGAGCGAGAAAGAGTGGAAGAACAAGTACAGAGAGAGAGGGAGAGAGAAAAAAATAATTAGTACTTAGAATGAAAACGAAAGAGAGATGGGAAATGAGAGTCCTAAATGACAGTTTAGTGTAGATGAAGGTCCTGATGCGGAGGGTATCAGTGTATAAACAGGATTAGCTATGCCTGAGCAGGGTGAGTGTGTCCCTGTTATGTTCAAACCAGAGCATGCTCACACACACACACACACAAACACACACACACACACACACACACACACACACATAGTGCAGAGGCCAGGCTGGACAGACATCTTACTAGACAACACACACACACACACACACACCATCTGCAAAGGGGAAGACATGCCACTAGATAGCCTCCTCCTTTTCCCATTTGATCAAAGGGCGAACCAGCGGCCATCTCAAAGAGCACACACACACACACACACTCTCTCTCTCTCTCACACACACACACACACACACACCAACTGCATGATGTATATGTTTGTGTGTTTGTTGTCTTTGTCCTTGCAGAATGTACATACAATATGGAAGATAAAGCTGAGAGAGCTAGTGTGTGTGTGTGTGTGTGTGTGTGTGTGTGTGTGTGTGTATGTTTGTGCATATGCATAAACCTTTGTCTGTTGTCTGTCAATGTGTGTGTGTCTGTCAATCTCTGTGTGTATATGCGTGTGTGTGTGCTGTGCTTTTATCGGTAATATGTTTTGGAGAAGCCTGGTTGTCTGGCTGTGCTGCGGCGTAATGGAATCAATAGAAGATTTATGACATCCATCCTGACACACACACACACACACATCCATCTGACACACACACAGCAGCACAAGGACAACATCTAATTAATTACATTTGCAAGCAGACCAGCAGCTCACAGAATTCTGTGATGGCCATGTATGTGCAATGGTGTGTGTGTGTGTGTGTCTTCTCTTCTCTTCTCTTCTCTTTGTGGTCATGGTCATTTGGCCATGGTACCTTGATATTACAGAGCAGCTGGAACATCTGTGTGTGTGTGTGTGTGTGTGTGTGTGTGTGTGTGTGTGTGTGTGTGTGTGTGTGTGTGTGTGTGTGTGTGTGTGTGTGTGTGTGTATGTTGAATATGGCATCTTTGGCCACCTAGTTGGCCACCCAGTGTTCTGTTAACACTCACTTTCACTCCAGCAGTGTGTCAGAGTAGAAAGTGAGCTCAACATCTCGCAGAGATTTTGCTTCCCCTAAAAGCATTGCACAAGTGATTTCCCTCCTGCTGCAGATCACTCTTTCTCTCTTTCTCTTTCCTTCCCTCTCTTTCTCTCCTCTTTATTAATTTCCTCTCTGTCATTATTTAGTGTGATGATGAAAAACACAAAAGAGGGTGACAATAAAATTCAGCAGAGTAAACAAAACAATAAAACATGCATTAGATGCTCCCAAGTCAAGACTGATGTGTGATGTGTGGGTGTTTGTGTGAGCCTGTGTGTTTTGTCTGTCTGTATGTGTGTCTGTGTCAGTGTATACAGATGTTGTCATTTCAGAATGCTCATGTCACTCGCGCAAGCCGAGATTCATGCAGTCCGTGAAATGTCATTACCACTGCCGCCGCTAGGGACAGCATAGGACCACAAAGGTTTACGCAGTATTTAGTTGACTGTAAAAGTGCCATTATCTCGTAATCCTGCGGTTCAGTTGCAGTGAAATTAAATCCATACATGGAGAAATATTGACAATACAGCTGTCAAAACGTTTAAAAAGCAAAGTCATCTTGTTTTCCTTGTTAAAACCGTATGCCATGACTTCAAAGTTTAACAATTTAAACAGCAGTATTATCGTCATTTCTACAAACCGATTGAGTTTTCCCTGAGTTTGGACAGAACAACTGTAATATATTTGCAAGTTGGCCATGAAGTGGAACATTTACCACGGTAACACCGGGAATGTTTGGTTTGTGAGACACACAAGAGGTACTGATAACGGTGTGAGAGTGCCTATTCAGCTGTGGTCTAGTGGCTATGGAATTGGTCTTTAGTTCGGGTAGTAAAAGGTTCGAACCCTGTCCTGATATTTTTACTCGTTTATTGCACGTTCTTGTAAAAGTTCAATACATTGTAGTGAGATGGCACTCTTACCAAACAGCGGAACAGTTTTAAAACAGCGGAACCTGGGCTTTACATCATGACCGCCCGCTTATTTGTGCTCAAGTATCAGCCAGATATTCTTTTTTGGCAATTATTCAGCGGCTTATGGCAGTACCAACCCAAAGTATATCGACATTGTAACAGCATTCTTGTTTTTTGACCACAGCACACTTAACTAATTTGCCCTTTGGTAGGCATTATTCACGGTTTTATTTCGCAAAGAAAAATCATACATCTTGCTTATGTCGTGTGATGTTGCTATTATTAGCTCTCATAACAACACAGCAGGGTTGGGTTCTTCAATACGGGCGTTTATTTGACCAATGAATACACTGTAAAAATGGGTAAAATAACATCACTATGTATAGATCTCTCTCCCCCTATTTCCTCCCTCCCCCTCCCCCCATGCTCATTGAACTGCAGTGTGACAGACTGTCGGAGTCTCCCTCTTGTGAACTTTTACCGCCAGCTGGATAAAGACAGGTACCAAGAGATTCGGACATTTGCCAAGAAAATTTTGAGTTTATTTCGCTGGACATATGTACCTGTGCGAGAAGACATTCTCACTTTTGAACTTTAACAAGAACTGTGTGAGGACAAGACTAAGTGACTCTCACTTGCGTGACATCTTGCGCATGAAAATCACTGCGTTTTAGCCAGACTTAATTGTCGTCTGTGTGTGTCTGCAAACACGCCTGTGTGTGAAACAACTGATGTCCTCATCAGCTGGCGGCTTTATAACACATAGCATGGCAGAGAGGGCCAATGGCAACATTTCCAAGGTGAACGATGATGCAGATGGTGCAGGTGTTGATGTATATCTGGGGACTGGTCTTTCAGGCGTCAAATGACTTCCATGCTCACGCATAGTGCCTGAATGTCCCTGATCCCAGCCCTCACCTCAGCCCCGAGGACGGGAGACCTGGATCGTAGATAAAGCTGACTTTGCACACAGGCTGCGTATACTTAACGTACATACTGCACTGGATATTTACACGTGTATGTATTTTGTAAATAGCACATTCTTCTATTTTTATTTCTATTTCCGACTTTGCCTGTGAGTGTCCCAATAAAAAAACAGAGTTTCAGTCTGAGTGCTTTATTTGCTTGGACAACAGGTGAGCACAGCAGGCAGCAGAAAAGACAAAGAATTGTAAGACAGCAATCAACGCCTATCGTTAAACTGTACAATAAAGAACAAATCGAAATTTGGCAGTCTATCGCCATGTCATTGTTGGTGTAATCATACTTTTTCCAATCGTGCGACAGGCTCAATTGAAATTCCTACACTTCACTGCCATATACTGAGTAGCCCCTGAAAGATAATAGTTTTATAGTATGCTAATACAGGGACGTTGATTACAGAGGGAGAGGGGCTCAAATCAGAAAAGGGCAGTACAGTATGTCCGCATATCTGATGCTCCGTGGAGAGAAACAAGGAATGCAAAATAACAAAATGAACTGGATCTGCAGTAACGGCTGTGACAAGGGCAACAAGAATATCAAGGATGACTGGCGCATCTGATTCCTCAATCTGAAAGATACATAAAGGGTGCAACTGTAAGGTTATTTGTACTTATTGTAAGGTCAGACTCGGTTTAATCTGTTTGTCCAATAATGTAAGACAGGACAGAGTTAGGTTGACACTTCTGATGCGTTGGAGCTCAGCATAAAGCGTGAGACAAGCGAACTGGATATAAACCCAGGCAACTCTCTTCTGACTGGCCTACCTGCTTGCCCAATGAAACCATTACAAATGATCCAGAGCGCGGCTGTGCGTCTGGTATTTAATCAACCCAAAAGGACGTCACTCCTGTTCTCTCTCTATCCCGCTCTCACGGGCATAAGCTGCTCCAAACAATTTAATGCCGTCGGCCCGACAGCAAACATTCCAGTCCGATATTTACCTGTCCATTTTCACCATGCAGTCTTCACTATGTGTGCGTGTTGTGTACTGTATGTGAGTGTGTGAGAGTCTTCTTGCGTTGGCGAGTTATTTTGCAAACCATTCAACCAACCCACTCACCCACAAACTCCCAACAACATCCTTGGCGGAGGTAAAAATACAGACATCCCAAGTCTCCCAGAAGTTCACAATTGACTAAACGCTGGCTGACTGGACATAAAATTAAGAAATTAAAAAAATATATATTTTTACTCACCAAGTCAAGCCGTCTCTCTCTTGCTTTTGCAACTTGCAGTCTGGTAGCATACATAAAATGGCCATTGATCACTTCCTGTTAGGAAGTGTGTTAGGAAGCTGCACTAAGGCAATATTATCCCCCCTTCGCTACAACTGGTGTCAGAATTGGTTGGCTTGCTATGAGGTCACCGGATGTCCACCCACTGTGTGAGAAGTATGGTGGGAGATGCGTGAGGGACACCTGAGTGTACGTTGGCGCTGCGGTCAGAGCCACTGTTTACCACCCTGGAGACCTGGGTTCGAGTCCCGGTGGGGTGACTTCTCCTACTACATATTTACTTGTATGCTTTTACACTTGTTTTACCTTTTATGCTTCTACCACATATTGATTTTACTGGTATGCTTTTACACTTGTTTTACCTTTTATGTTTCTACAACTACTTTATCTGTTATGCCTTTATATATTGTCCTTTGCTTTTATTTTTGTGAAGCACATTGGATTGCCGTTGTGTATGAAATGCGCTATACAAATAAACTTGCCTTGCCTTGCCTTGCCTTGCCTATTATGAAGTTTCACTAACTTAATACTTTTCCTTGTTAAGTGAAAGCAGAAATGCTTATCCAAAATCAATGTATTTCTGAGTTAAGACAGCTTTCTTTAATTTTAATTTTGATCAACTTGAAATATGTTATCAACTTAATAAAATAATAGACGTGATAAATTGTGTTTTTCCATCTGAAAAAGCTCATGTTTTAAGTGAATCATTTTTAGAGTGGTGTTAACCACTGGTTCAAATACAATAGTCCACTACAGTGGTCCCTCACTATATCGCAGTTTACCTTTCGGCCTCGCTGTTTCGCGGATTTTTTTAGTGCATGCAATCTCCTGTACAGTACAGAATGCGCTCAGCTTGTAAAATGTACATAAATCTTCCACCGCTAGCTGTCTGACTCTGAAGTGGTGTATGTTTGCAAATGTGAACTTTGCCTGTCTGAGAAAAGTGTATAAGTATAGGGAGGGATTTTACAGCCTTTAAACATCTATAATAATTGTAAAAAAATAAAGCTGACTACTTTGCGGATTTCGCCTATTGCGGGTTATTTTTAGAACGTAACTCCCGCGAATAACGAGGGACCAATGTATACCATTTATTGTGTTATAAAGGCGGCACTCCCAAGTGCCACCTGGTGGTTGTTTGGGTACATTGCAGCTTCTGACAAAAAGGCTGCGTGAATCTTACGAGAGTCTTGCCGAGAATCATGTGTGAAACGAAGCAAGCTGAAAGGACAACATCTCCTGCACGTGTGTGTTTGTGCATTTCTGTGTGTGTCTGTTTGACTGTCAGTCATGAGAAATATAAAAATGCCTTGAGAGGAAGTAACAAATAACCCCCAACCAGGGATGCCAGTCCATCTCTCTCCATCTGCCTCTCTCTCCCTCACTCTCTCCCTCTCTCTGCCCCCCTTCCATCTCTCCTGCATGCCCTTTGTCTCTCTCCGTCTCCATCTCTCTCTATCTAATCTCTTTCTCTCTCCTTGTCTCCCTCTTTCTGTCATAATGTTAACATGTTTGTCATTTGCTTCATCATATCCACAGCATGCGTGCATGCGTGTGTGTGTGTGTGTGTGTGTGTGTGTGCCAGGCTCAAAAGTGGAGCCTACAGAGAAATCTATGGTTGCAGAGAAGCACCCATATGCAAAAATGGACGTGATGCGGCATATGAGAGTGTGTCATGTTATAAGTAATGTTTCTGATGTGTGTGATTGCGAGCGTGTGTGTGTGTGTGGAAGATATACAGAAAGCTGGGCTGTGTCAGACCTCCATCAAGTCTGGCATTGGCAGACTCTAAGAAGGCGAAGTGTGTCTCTTTTTAACCTAATTCTCACATTCAGTGTTCTTCCTATGTGAGCAACAGTTGAAAGACAACATGTGTGTGCGTGTGTGTGTGTGTTCCTCGCATCATGCCCACCCCTGCATCAGCGCTTGATTGTTTATCACACAAATTGGTTGCAGCAAGGTCAGTGAGAGGCTTGCGTCAACCGGAATAGAATTGTGTGTGTGTCTATCTGCTCACATATGCGTGCGTGTCTGTGTGTGTGTGTGTGTGCGTGTGTGTGTGTGTGTGTGTGTTTGTGAGACGGAGATGCCCTCATTATCCCTGCTGATATCTCCTATCTCATTTGTTTGCTCTCTGGCCAGTAATTGCATTCTGGTTTTCAAATTGGGTTTGCCAGCAAGGGTCCACCAACAAAAACGCCTAATAAAGTTATGGCCTTGCTATTGTGTAGTGTCAGACATAATCTGCTTCATAGCTGGACGCTAAAGAGGAGGCACAGTGCAACATCTGTGTGTGTGTGTGTGTGTGTGGAGGAAGTATCACAGTAAAGAAGTGTGTGTGTGTGTGTGTGTGTGTGTGTGTGTGTGTGTGTGGGTGTGTTTTTTAGCTCAGGATGTAGTTTCTTGGGTTACTTAAACACAGACATGTGCAATTGCTTCATTTATCACCACAAATTATACAATATTCAGGGAGTGTGTGTGTGAGACAGAGTTTTTGTCTGTGTGAGTGTCTGGTGTGATATTTTTGGAAATTAGTTGCACTGGAACAGCTACACACACGCGCAGCCACACACACACATACATCCACACATGCACACACAAACACACACACACACACACACAGTCAGGCACTCTGAGGGAAGATATTGGTTTTACGCTCCACAGAACAATTTGTCTTGGAATTTCAAAGCGCAGACTATCACCCATATGTTCTTTATTGGCTGCCTTGTGTAAAATATGAAATGGCTTCAAAACAATCTCCTAACATTTTACTCTCCCCGTCTCTCCCCTGCTCCTCTCCTCTCTCTCCCTTCCTCTCATTCTACATCTCCCTCTCTCTATCTCTTGTTCTTCATGACCAGGGATCTGAGTGAGAACCTGATCCAGGCTATTCCTCGCAAGGCGTTCCGTGGAATCACTGCTGTTAAAAACCTGTAAGTACCCCAGTAAGCCCTACACACTAACACACACACACACACACACACACACACACACACGCACGCACACACCCCCCATGGGCAGAGATGGGTGTAACGCGTTACTAAGTCGGGAGACATGTCCACACGCAACTGTACTTGATTGTTAAATTCGAGGAAATTGCTAAGCCGTTTACCATAATGTTCGGGGGGTGGCGATAAGCTCATTGTTTTTAAGATGTAAGAGACGTTGCCGAAGTTAAAGTGCAGTGGGTTAGGGAAGAGAAGGGAGAAGCAGTGAGGATTTTTTTGTGTCGTGTTTGCACCGTGATGTGGGGCCGGTTGCACAGCAGAATCAGAAACCTGCCGCCATATAGCACTGTCGCTGAGAAGGATAATTGCTTTTGATGAGAAGGAATATACAGCTTCCTTCAACTTTGACACTGAAGCAACAGAGAATTTGAAGTCAGACATTGAAATCCTTAACCGTTTCCCTCATATAAAAAGTATATGAAAATTAACACAGTTACCCCATCTAGCGCGCCAGTCAAGAGGCTATTCAGACTAGACGGTCTCGTGCTGAAGCCTAATAGAAATCGGTTGTCCGATGCAAGATTTGAAAGACTTCTCATGCAGTGTGATCATCGTTTTAGTTTAATGACTTAAGAAAGTGCCTTTGCCCTAGACTATACCATGCCAATGAAATGTGTTTACCCGGGCATCATCTAATGTGGTTAAATGTCCAGAGTTATTTTATTTAGTAGCACGTTTTGTTTAAATGGTCTAGTTTGTTAAAGGATTTATACTGTAGCCCATATGCCAGTGTCTGCATGCTATTTCATTCATTATATTTTAGTGAGTGCTGGTATGAAGTTAGCCTGTTTTAGACTTTCAGCCTGTTTTTTTATGACATAAGCCTGCCAGCACTGCAATACTGATACGACCCTGTGCAGTGGCTTATAGATTTTCACCAACTTTGTGTTGTAGCCTGTTTTCGTTAAGTGGCATGAAAGAACGACTTGTCTTACATCTTGCTCATTGCAATAGGAATTTATGTGTTTTGCTCAAGGCCATTGATGAGTAACGCAAAGTAATGTAACAAGTTACTTTCTATAAGGAGTAAAGAAGTAAAGTAATGCATTAAATTTTTTATCAGTAGCGAGTAATGTGTAATAGATTACTTTTTTTGAGTAACGACCCCAACACTGCCCATGGGTACTAGCGGACTTACGCTACGTTCGCATTACAAGCGTCATTGTTCCAGCCTGATTCTTTTGGCCAAATCAGATTGGCCCATGTTGCCAGCTGACATTCATGATGTCCTCGCCTCATGCCACCTCCCTCCCGCCCCCCCCCCCCCCCCCCCACACACACGTCACAGCCCCCCCCCCCACCTAACACACATACACAAGTAGCATGTAGGACACGGTTCTTTGATGCCTCCACCCCGCCACCGCCTCCCTCACACCAACAACCCCCCACCCCCCACACAAATACAGCACCACTGCCCTCACTGCCCCCCCCCCACACACACACACACACACAGCCCCCCCCCCCCCACGCACACACAGCACACAGCATATAGCCTCGCTCCCCGCCTCATGCCACCTCGCTCCACCCCCCCACACATACAGCACACAGGACACAACCCTCACGGCTCAAGCCCCCCTCCCACACGCACACAGCACATAATATTTCAAAAGGTTGCGATTTGCCTGTCTACACAAAAATGAAACGGCGGGGTTGTCAGACTTTCTCACTTTGGAACCCATTCTCAAAAAGTATCGTTTTCGGGCACCCAAAACGCCGGCGCCTTGTGGACGAAAGGCCAAAACGCAAACAAACTTTACCGTTTTGACCTGAAAACGTTTGCCCTGAAGGCACACACCACAGTGACAGTCTGTAGGCTGTACGGGGGAGGGCTTATCTTGATGTCATGCAAATGAGCACGATTCAGAGGTGAGAACTGCTAAATCTTCAAGAGAGGTTTTCTCAGCTTTGTGTTTTAAGATGTGCATGCTTTCAAATGGCCACAACTTCTTCACATATTATCAGATTTCCATGTGTACGGCATCATTGAAAAGTTTAGAACCTACACTTTCAGAATCTGTGAATAACTCAAAATGTGTTTGGGACGACTTGTGGCTGGTTTTGCTGTGGTCGGTCACATATCTTTGCTCCCTGCTGCCCTCAGCCCTCTCCACACACGTTTGTGTTTGTCCAAACCCACCTCAGTGCTGTCAGCTGCACACGCAGTGCCACCCCCCACCCCACACACAGCCCGTCATCTGCCATCTGCCAGTCCTCCCTCCCAACCATAACTGCACTTTATCCCACCACCCCCCCCCCTCCCCATCACCTTTTCTACCTCTGCCCTTCATATAGTAGTCATCCCCCCAAGTGGATTCTACGCACTTTACTCCACACTCCCCATGCACAGTCTAGGCTCACAATCAATAGTTTCACTGCATGTCCTACTACTCAGTATGTCTATGCATGTGACAAATTATCCTTGTATCCTTGTAACTGTGTCCTGTGTCTAACCTGCACTCTCTGCTGCTACATTCATGATTAACCGTGTCCTGTGTCTAACCTGCACTATGCTGCTGCATCCATGATTAACTGTGTCCTGTGTCTAACCTGCACTATGCTGCTGCATTCATGATTGACTGTGTCCTGTGTCTAACCTGCACTCTGCTGCTGGGGGACCATGATGACAGAACCAAAATCACGGCTGTACTGACTAAGTCCTAAACAGAGTCTAGTACTGATGGCCAATACGGAGGAGTTGCCCAGTGCACGCAAACATAGCAAACGTAAAACTCAGTAAAGTTAAAATTATCTCACATATTTATTTTCATTATTTATCATCACAGCAGCAATAGCTTTAACTCATAATAAACATAATCAAAATAACAAACCGAATGGCTCACTATCACCACAAAGGCACATAGGCACAGTCGAAAAACTGTTTGCTTCCAAATCAGAAACACCTGCATTTCATTTAACATGGTTAATAAAGGCCTTCCTGGGCTGCCCCTCAGGTCAGCTGTGTGACAATGAATACACCTTATATTGGCAGCCCCCTAGTGACATGGACCAGAAATACAGGCAATAGAAAATTAATATGGCTCATACACACCCACCCCTAATTGCTTCTACCAGAGCAATTACACCACATTCAAATGAGTCATAAATACCAACAAAAAGAAAGAAAAATAATAATAGGTAAACAATTACTCTTTAGCTTCATTGAGCAAGCATATTTTGGTTATGGGTCGTTCAATGATGTTTGTCTTGATGTTTTTAAACAAACCACACGTACTAGACCCTGTAGGTACAATTGGCCTTAACTAATCAGTCTCATTAAATCAGTCTCATTAAAATCAGTCTCATTAATATTACCATCAATTTCGGTGTTTAATAATAAATTATCAAACACTAAATCTATGGTATATTCCGGATTGCTATGGTTACACTACTAGTGCAGTAATAATGTATCACTTACCGTTTTACACTTACACTACAGTTAATAGCATTCACATACAACCGGAAGGGTTGAAGGTATTTGGAGTTTCTCAGATTGGGTGGCTTCAATGAATACAGCGGCAACACAGACAAAACACAGTTTCACAATAATCGAATTTATTGTAACAACGCTAATAAATGGGTAATAGCAATTGAGTACATTCAATGTCGATTAGCAGCAATAAACAGTCAATGTAAACAGTGAGGTAGTATGAATGTGCGTATAGGTCGCTAAAAGCTACGGGTGTGTGTGTGTGTGTGTGTGTGTGTGTGTGTGTGCGTGTGCGTGTAGGCTGTGAGAGAGAGAGAGAGAGAGAGAGAGAGTGAGAGAGAGAGTAGGAAGTTGCCTCTTCGCTGTCCAGCGAGTGACTGAGCCCTCTGGCTATGTGCACGGGCGCGGCTGCGCAGTGGAACCGGAGAGGAGTGTGAGGCAGAGAGGAGGAGCAACAGAGTTTGAGAATGCGCGCGAGACACGCACGGAGAGATTGTATATGTGTAGATGCTCGTGAGGTGTGTGTCTTTAGGAACGCGCAAGATAAATAAACCAGTGAATGGAATGTTATCTAAGGTGTTGGGGGAAGGGAGATCACCGCGTGGTCTGTGCGAGAACAAAAGACTTTCGTCCAAGTTAACCTTAGCCCACTACCTTATATAATTACCAGTTCCACTGAAATCTTGATGATGTAAAAAGGTGTGTGTGATATCAAATAAAGGTGTTAGAAAGAAGAGGGAGAGAATAGAGCATGCAATAACCTATCTAGCAGAGCAACAAAGATAAACACATAAACAACAGTGATCAAAACGACACGCTACGTGTCTTCAGTGTGCACATTTAAACCGTTCCTGAGTTTACAGCACTACTGCATAATAATCTACTCCTACAGGACTAAGGTGCCCAAATGCCAGCCCTTACTTCCAATTGTCCGTCTGCTCGTCCTTCGACGCAGAGGGGTCTGACCTGTCGGGTCAGCGGAGATTCCGGAATGTTCGTGGCGATTCCGAAGTTTGCAGAGTCCCTGTTCGTCCGAAGCTTCTTTGACGAGGGAAAAGTCTCTGGTTGCTTGTGCGCGGCGCGAATAATAAAGGAAGAAGGAATCCTGTCGCTTCTAACTTTCAACTAACTGCTTGGGCTGCAGTCGTAACGTTACTGTTAACGGAACTGTAATTAACCGGTTGTATCTTAGCAATAAAGAAGTAGCGAACTCAAGTACTGATTACCGTGGCCAATGGTAAAATACAAAAGCACGTTGAATCTTCTTTGTTACAAGGCGTTGAACTTTCACCAGGTGAGTGTAGAGGTATCTCTTTAGTCCGAGGTCCGGGTCAGAGAGAGAGGGCAGGGCCCACTGTAACCTCTAATTATAGGAGATGACCGATGTGACGTCGATGTCATGACGGTCCCGGAAGTGTAGGTTTGCTGGGAATTGTAGTTCTAGCGGGGACTGTGGACGTCCCTACACCCCTTTTATCAGGAAAGGTTTCCAGGACTCTTCCAAGCATCCATTTCCCACGTGGTGCTGTGGAATCCACAACCACAACAAGGTCTCCTGGAACAAAACTCCTCTTCTCCTGATTTCATTTTTGGCGCTCCTGTAACAGTGGTAAGTACTCGCGAATCCACCTCTTCCAAAAGATCTGAGATGTACTGGGTTTGTTTCCACATTCTCCTTGTATAAAGATCCCTTTTGTCAAACAGCCCTGGTGGCAGAACTGGTTTTCCTTTGAGGAGTAACAGATGGTTTGGCATCAACGCCTCAAGGTCATTAGGGTCCTCTGACAGCCTTGTGATGGGTCGATCATTGAGCATGGCTTCAGCTTCACAGAGCACAGTATGGAACATTTCATCATCTGGGGTTTGCTGACGGAGCACAGAGCACAAAATCCTCTTTATCATCCGTACCACACGGTCCCAGGCACCACCATGATGGGACCCAGCTGCAGGGTTAAAGCTCCACTTGATTCCCTTCTTGGACAAGGCCTTTTCAATGCGTTCGTGATTCAAAGAGGATAAGGCCTCTTGCAGCTTTCTTTCTGCACCCACAAATGGGGTGCCATTGTCTGACCTCAAGTGCAATACTTGTCCTCTACGACAAGATGACCCTACGCAATGCATTAATGCACGAGTCTGTATCAAGGGGTATAGGCCACTTCCAGGTGCACGGCCCTCCTCGTCATACAAGTGAACACTACGCCATATCTTTACACAATGCTACGCCTTCTTTTAACATCAACTGGCCCAAAGTAATCTACGCCAACGTTGGTAAATGGCCGTAGATCAGGAACCACTCTCTCTTCTGGCAGGTCTGCCATTTTTTGCACCATGGAGCTTACAGGTAAGACATTGTGATATGATCTTTCTCACGGCAGTAGGTCCACTTGTGATCCAGTATTTTTTCCTTGCAGAAGAAAGAACATGATTTCTACCTCCATGCCCAAGCTGTAGATGGATATAACAGAGAATAAGTTCAGAAATATGCTGGTCTTTTGACAAGATGAGGGGGAATCTCCCCGGAATCTCTTGAGGGTCATTTAGCAAGTCCCAGCAAGACCGATCCAATCAGCGAACAGAGGGTGTGTTCGTTAGCCGTGACGTTGACCTTGTGTGCTACATTTGAATTGTGGGTAGGTAGGCTAATTGCATACGTGACAACCAGGCATTAGCGATTGGGTAAAGGCAGAGGCACTTTTTTTAAACTGCAGCAGGGTCCACACCTGGACTGGACTCGCAACTGATGACCCATTTCTCTGTGTGTGTGTGTTCCAAGATGGTGGCGCGTTAACACGCAGCGGCCACACCGGGGTCAAAAAGTTGGTGTTTTGTTTATGTTTTACTGCCTGGCATAGGCTCTTTTTAGCAAGTACTATGGAATATGTGTCGGGAATTTGGAACACAAGGTTACAATAGGAATACTTTACTGCAGATCGGTAGAAATGCAGTCACTTCTATCACGGAGAGCACTCTCTGTGTTCTCCGTGAACTTCGCCTGCTGCGGGATCCAGCACACCAGCCGGCGGGGTCTCCAAACAAAGCTTGCCTGGAGAGGAGACCTCGGAAGCGGTGTGCAAGAACCCGGAAGCGGGGTAAGAGGGCAGGGATCCGAGCTAGATGGAAAGCTAACACCAGCCGGCCACCGGTCCCTTCCATCCTGCTAGCGAATGTCTGCTCTTTAGACAACAAGCTGGACTACATCCAACTACACCGGGATACTCAAAGGATATACAGGGACTGCAATGTTTTCGTGTTTGTGGAAACATGGCTCAACGACAGTGTACCGGACTCCGCCATCCAGCTACCAGGACTGCTAGCCTTCCGAGCCGACAGGAATGCTGCACTGTCAGGTAAAACCAGGGCAGGTGTCGTTGTTTATGTCAACAACGAATGGTGCAGGAATGCGGTGCTCGTTTCCAACTTCTGTTTGCCGCTAGTGGAGTACATGACTGTCAGATGCCGACCTTTCTACATTCCACGTGAATTTACGTCCGTGTTCATAACCGTTGTTTACATTCCACCAAGCACTAGCGCTAGCAACAATGCGCTAACAGATCTCTACGAAGCCATCAGTAAACTACAAAATGAACACCCTGATGCACTGTTTATTGTTGCCTGTGACTTCAACCACGTCAATCTAAAGAAGGTCCTACCAAAATTCCATCAGAATGTGGACTTTCCAACAAGAGGAAAAAATATACTGGACTGTGTTTACACCAACATCAAGGGTGCTTACCGAGCCGAGCCCCTCCCCCACCTAGGACACTCAGACCACTCAACAGTTATGCTAATTCCGGCATATCAGCCACTGGTCAAACGCATCAGACCAAGTCGGAGGGAAACAAAGACCTGGCCTACGGAAGCAATGGCGGCCCTCCAGGACTGTTTTGAGCGACCTGACTGGGACATTTTCAAGCAGGCAGCCACCTACAACGGCACCACTGATCTGGAGGAATACACCTCAACTGTGACCAGCTACATCAGCAAGTGCACAGAGGATGTGTCTGTCTCCAAAATCATCACCACACACCCCAACCAGAAACCATGGATGACTGCAGAGGTGAGGGCGCTATTGAAAGCCAGGGACACTGCCTACAGGGCTGGAGAGGAGGAAGCCCTGAGGAAAGCAAGAGCCGGGCTTGTCCCAGGCCATTAAAACAGCAAAGCGCTCTCATGCTCAGAGAATCCACAACCACTTTGCAGACACTAACGACACACGGCGTCTATGGCAGGGCATTCAAGCCATTACCAACTACAGGCCTGCCCCCTCTCCTGTGGCGGTGATGACTCCCTGCCTGAGGCGCTAAACCAGTTCTATTCAAGGTTTGAGGAACAGAACGACTCAGTGGCGAGAAAGAACACCCCTCCCCCTAACGACCTAGTGCTGTGTCTGTCCACTGCTGAAGTGAGGAAGACCCTACTCAGAGTCAACCCACGGAAAGCTGCTGGGCCGGACGGCATACCAGGCCGTGTGCTGAGGGAGTGTGCGGACCAACTGACAAATGTTCTCACAGATGTCTTCAACATCTCCCTGGCCACTACTGTCGTTCCCACCTGCTTCAAGACCACCACCATCATCCCCGTTCCGAAGAAACCCACAGTGACTTGTCTCAACGACTACTGCCCAGTTGCACTGACATCCACCATCATGAAGTGCTTCGAAAGGCTGGTAATGAGACACATCAAATCACTACCAGCCACACTGGACCCAATGCAGTTTGTGTACCGCCCAAATCGCTCCACAGACGATGCCATCAACACTGCCATCCACCTGGCTCTCTCTCACCTGGACCAAAAGGACACATATGTCAGGATGCTGTTCATTGACTTCAGCTCAGCATTCAACACCATCATCCCCCAGCAGCTGATAACAAAATTAGGTGAACTTGGCCTGAACACAACCCTCTGCAACTGGGTCCTGGACTTCCTGGTGGGCAGACCCCAAGCAGTCAGGATCGGGAGCAAAACCTCCAGCACAACCATACTGAACACAGGAGCTCCTCAAGGCTGCGTGCTCAGTCCGCTGCTGTTCACACTCCTCACCCATGACTGTGCGGCAACGCACAGCTCAAACCACATCATCAAGTTTGCTGATGACACTACCGTGGTGGGTCTGATCAGCGGAGGCAACGAGGCCCCGTACAGAGAGGAGGTGGCTCAGCTCAGCAACTGGTGCACCGACAACAACCTGTCCCTCAACGTGGACAAAACTAAAGAACTGGTCATCGACTTCAGACAGACTTTGCATAAACACAACCCACTGTGCATCAACAACCTCCCAGTACAGATTGTCCAGAGCACAAAGTTTCTGGGCATACACATAACTGACGACCTCTCATGGACTCTCAACACCACACACATCACAAAGAAAGCCCAGCAGCGTCTGTACTTTCTGAGAAGACTGCGTAAAGCTAATCTCCCAACCTCCATCCTCACAACCTTCTACAGAGGGACGATTGAGAGCATCCTCAGCGGCGCCATCACAGCGTGGTTCGGCAACTGCACCGCTGCAGACCGTAAGGCCCTGCAGCGGATTGTGAGGACAGCCGAAAAGATCACTGGAGTCTCTCTGCCCCCCCTCTCAGACATCTACAGCTCCCGCTGTCTGCGAAAAGCCAGGAACATCATCAGAGACACTTCCCATCTCTCCCATGGACTATTCACCTTATTACCATCTGGTAGAAGGCTCCGCAGCATCACTGCCCGCACCTCCAGAATGGGGAAGAGCTTCTTCCCGCAGGCAGTCAGACTGCTGAATAACCTGTAATGCAATATTTTGGACTGTAATTTCTTAGTAACTCAGGTTGCAAACCAGCGCGTCACAGCACACCGCACCTTATGCCCCCGCACTTTTCTGCTGCTACTACTTATATTTATTTAGAATAGTCTTGTTTACAAATCATACCACTAGCCTTGCTGCTATTATTTATATTTATGTAGAACAGTCACTGTTTACAAATCACACCACTAGCCACAGTGCTCTGCTAAAAGCCATGCCCTGTCTAGAGTGTTTGTTCTAGGTCACCTGCAAACTTGACCTGCCTTGTTTACAACTGTGTTGTATTGTTCACTACTGTGTTGCACTGTATGTACAGAAGTGTACAGGAGAGTGCAAGCGTGTGTGTGTGAGTGTGTGAGTGCGTGTGTGAGTGGGTGAAGTGAATCTGTGTAGTCCCTCAGTAGTGTATGTAGGCACTATTATGTATCTGTCTTGTCTATACTGTGTTTTAACAGTTACGTGTACCACCAATTGTTCCCGGTGAAACGTTGTCTCGTCTCACTATGTACTGTGTATATGGCTGAAACGACACTAAAAACCTACTTGACTTGACTTGACTTGACCTCCAACAAATCGTTTCTGACGGTCTCTGTTCCAGACCCTCTGTACAAAATAAAATGAAGTACGAGGGGCTGGTTTACCAGGCTAGGAATTCCGGGCCTTCAATCCATCTTTGTTTCACAAGATCTCCTACCTTTAATCCACGTAAAGCATCATCAGCAGGGTTCAGGGATGTGGGAATGTATCTCCATTGCTCAATTTCCGAATTATCCCTAATGGTGGTTACCCTGTTAGTGTCAAAGGTTTGAAATCTTTGGTCCTCATTCTTTATATACTTAAGTACTGATGTACTGTTAGTCCAAAAGCAGGTCTTCTTCAGTGTAAGCTCAACCTCTAATCAAAGCATCTTGTCCACTCGTACTGCAACAACGGCAGTAGTGAGCACCAAACGGGGAATGGTGACAGACTTCAGGGGAGCCACTCTGGCTTTGCCAAATAGGAAGGCAACATGAACCCTCTTATCCACATTCTGCATCCTCAGGTAAGTAGCCATGCCATATCCATTTTCACTTGCATCAGAGAAGTGATGTAATTGGGCACTGACCATCCTCCCAAATCCTTCAGGCTTCACATATCTTTGGATCTTGAAGTATGCCACCTTCTCAAGATCAGCCATTTGCTCCACTTCTGCTGGAAAGCTGGGGGTATTGGATCATTCCAATCACACCTCATCCTGCATAGCTCTTGCAACAGCAGCTTAGCAGGTAATAAAGGTGCCAGGAATCCTAATGGATCATAGACAGAAGTGATAATGGATAGCATGCCTCGCCTGGTTGGCAGCTTCTCTTTGACTTTCAGCTTCAATTTGAAAGTGTCTGTCTCGATACACCACTGCAAACCCAAAGCTCTATCTAATGGCAGCCTATCCCTGTCCAGATCAAGCTCCTGCAAGTTCTTGGACTTGAGATCCTCTGGGAGGCTTTGAAGCACTTTTCAACTGCTACTGATCCATTGAGTGAAGGTAAAACCTCCTTTGCTGCAAATGGTTGTAAGGTTCTTAACCATGGTGACTGCTTCCTCTTCAGAGGGCAGACTCTTCAACAGATCATCCATATAAAAGTTTCTATTGACTGTTTCAATCACTTCTGTTGGAAAGCTGGCCTGATTGTCTTCAGCGGTCTTTCTAAGAGCAAGGCAGGCAACACTGGGTGATGAAACCGCTCCAAACAAATGGACAGTCCACAAGATCTTGTTCCAGGTTACCTTCAGGCCACTACAAGAATCTTAAGTAGTCCCGGTGTTCATCTGACACCTTAACCTGATGGAACATAGCCTTTATGTCAGCCATTATGGCCACTCGTTCCTGTCTGAACCTCTTAAGAACTCCGACTAATGAGCTGGTGAGGTTTGGGCCTTGCAAGATCTGATTGTTGAGCGAGACCCCGTTGCATTCTGCTCCACAGTCAAACACCACTCGTAGCTTTCCCTTCCGTGGATGGTACACACCGTGGTGCGGGATATACCACACCTTCCCTGTTGGTGTTTTGAACTGATGCTGTGGCACTTCTTCAGCATAGCTATTGCTAATGACATCAGCAAGAAAGTTCTTGTACTCCTCATGAAAGCTTACATCTTTCTGAAGTCTCCTACATCTGTCCCTTTGAAAGGCAGTTGAAACGTGTAGTGTCCATTCTGAAACTGAGTAGAGCTTTCCATTATTTCCACAAACTTCTTTTCTTCCCTTGACATTTCTTCCTGTTCTGCAGAAGCTCGCTCATTGAAGTCGAAGTTGTACTGGCTGATTAACAGCTCTTCAATTCTGTCAATGGCAGGGTGGTCGCTTCCAGAGTCGCTACATCCCTGTAATGGACCATTTATTACCCACCCCAGTAGGGTTCTGATTGCGTAGGGTCCATCTTCACCTTCACGGCTGTTAATCCCCTCCCATGGCTCCATCAACTTGGAGGCGTTTGTGCCAATTAACAGGTCAACATCAGCATTTATATAGGGCATTTTTACATCCTCTAAATAAGACCATTTTCTCAGCTCCCTTTCACTGGTTAAGTTGGCTGTAGAGACAGGCATCTCTTCCTGGGTACACACCTTGGGAAGTGGATAGAAGTTCATGTGAAAATCCGGAAATCTCCAGGCTGTCGACAACAGAGCTTTCTACTACGTTGTTATGGCCCAATGTGCGGACATGAATCTTAAATTTGCATCCTTCCATATTCAACTTATCAAGGAGCTTCCTGGTACAGAAAGTTCCTGTACTTCCTGGGTCAAAAAAAGCATAGGTTTCAATGATCTAATTTCCCTTTGAGCACTTTACCTTAACAGGCAAAATGGGAAGAATTCCATTACAGTGGCCAGCCCCCATAACACCACAAGCAGAAGATGTTGTACAACTATCAGATGTCTTCTGCTGCTCAGTATTCTTTTGAGTAACCCTTTCCTTTTCTCCAATGTGCAAAACACTGGGATGCATTCGGTCGCACCTTTTGCAAGTGATGCGCCTGCCGCAATTTTTGCTCAAGTGTCCTGTGCACAAGCAACTGAAACACAGACCCTTCTCCTTTAGAAAGTCCAGTTTCTCCCTGTGTGTCTTTTTTCCCAGCTTAAAACATTGCTCCAAAGCATGACCACCAGAATCACAATACAAACAGGAAATAGAACAGGAAATAGAATCATTCTTCAAAAATCTTGCTTTTGTAGCTCCTTTGATAACAGGTGAAGCATCCTTTATGTCACCAAAGACTGGATCTGAAATTATTCTGACCTGGTGCTCAATGAACTTCACAATATTTGAGAATCGTGCTCTTTGATTAGTTTTGTCCAATATTTTACATGCCTTTGTTCTCCACTTGTCTCTGAGTTTATACGGAAGCTTCTGACTCAGAATCTTTATGTTAGCTGGCATGTTAAGTTCCTCCAAATACCGAAGATCAGCCATAGCATTGGAACACTCACAGAAGAAAAGTCCATATGCTTTAAGCACTTTGGTGTCCTCAGCTTTAATACTTGGCCATCCTATGACCTTCTCCATGTAGGCCTCAGTTATCTTAAACTCATTTCCAAAATGCTCTTTGAGCAATTTCTTGGCAACAGCAAATCCAGTATCTGCAGTCATATGAAGGCAGCTGGGTATTATATCCCTTGGCTGTCCTCTAGTAAATTGTTCGAGATAATACAGTCTCCTTTACAGGTTGTCTTGCTTCTACACAATGCTCAAGCGCCTTTATGAATGTATTGAACTGCAGGGGATCTCCATCATAAATTGGAATTTTTCAATGCGGCAGCAGTTGTGAAGTTTGCATTTGAACAAGGAGAGTGGTCATATCGTTCTGTTGTTGCAGCATATTGTAGTGACCTGCTGTTTGATTTTGGTTTTGTAAGGGTTGAAACACTTGTCCTAAAGTAGGTTGAAAGCCTTGATTAGAATTTGTCTCTTACTGTAACCAATGATGTTGAGAGCCTTGACTGACAGTTGGTTTTGACTGTGATGCAAAGTGAGTGGGTAAAGATGTTGAAACAGCAACTTGGTTTTTCACATTCATTTTGCTTTGACATGATGGGTGGCGTTGCAACTGATGAAGCATTGCTATGCAGTGGTACAAATGTATGCTGTTGTGATGGTGGAGGCACAAATGTTGAAGCCTGCGGATTAAGAGAGGTAAGTGTGATCTAGATCTAGCCTCTTTCCTGATATAGGAAGCCATTGCATCAGATCGCCTTGAATGGACACTGCTACCAACCTGTAGCACTGCTAGCTTAGCTGCAACTTCTGCTATCTCTGTGTCCAGCTCAAGCTGCTCCTTTTTTCTCCTCAAGATAAACTCCTGCTCCCTTCAGTGCATGCTTATCCTTTAAAGCAGCAGCTCTAGCCAAGAGCGCAGGCTGTTTCACCTCTGCCTTGCGTCTGGATTAAGAGGTGTCTTCAGGTCGGATCTGATGTTCCTCTTCCTCTTCATTTCCAACAGCAAGTCCATTTCCATTGCTGGCATAAACCTCCTTTCCATTTCCATCATTGACATGAACAGTTTGAGTTTGTTCCCCTTGTATTACCACGCACTGTAGCAGCTGAACAAGCTTTGACGTTAAACAACCATTGATTTACACCCACATTAAATTCATTGACATTCAACATTTTAGCTTGGTACCATATTTCATGTTTGCTTGTTTCATCAGCAGGCAATAACCCCAATAAAGATGTATGCACCAGTTGTATATTTTCACACAACCCATTGAAATTGTACAATTCATTTTCAACCTCATTTACATACCTTTTGTCACTCATCAATTTAGCAATAGATTCTTTTACTTTAGACAGTTTATGAAATTCAGACCTTCTTTGCTTTTCTAACATTCTTATTTTGTCCAACAAAGCTTTGGGCGTTAATTTAACCACACGTTTTTCAGTTACAAATTGCACCCCTGCACCCACACAAAGTTCAGACTGATGGCCAAGTTGGCCTTTCTCCTCTTCGGCCATTATGACCACGAACAGCAAATTAGCGTATTAATCAATTAACCCGCAAATAGTTTGTGTTGCGACAACTCGTCTCAACGAGCAAGGTTATTTTTAGACAATTGCCAGTCTGTTACCAATGCATTGGATTTAAACGAATGTGTGCACACAAATTATCATGGCCATTCATAATATCAGCATTGATCAACACATACCCCAATCGAGCGTTGGTCGGCTTTGATGAATGGTGCCCCGGTCTGATGACACTGGTGTTCCGCTGCTCCTGTAGTGCGGTCTGGTGCAGATCCCATTAGCAATCGGCAACTCCAAACATTTGCCCACCTCACATCCATGATTTCCAAACTAATCCACTTGATGAACGATAATCCAATTCAAAGCAGTTTTTTGACCTAATTGTACTGACTAAGTCCTAAACAGACTACGGAGGAGTTTAGACATGCGCCCAGTGCACTCAAACATAGCAAACGTAAAACTCAGTAAAGTTAAAATTATCTCAAGTATTTATTTTCATTATTTATGATCACAGCAGCAATAGCTTTAACTCATAATAAACATAATCAAAATAACAAACCGAATGGCTCACTATCACCACAAAGGCACATAGGCACAGTCGAAAAACTGTTTGCTTCCAAACCAGCAACACCTGCATTTTGTTTGACCTGGTTAATAAAGGCCTTCCTGGGCTGCCCCTCAGGTCAGCTGAGTGACAATGAATACCACATATATTGGCAGCTCCCTAGTGACATGGAGCAGAACTACAGGCAATAGAAAATGAATATGGCTCATACAACAGCTGACGGCAGAGTGCCCGATGGTTCTGACCTGGTTTCGTTCTCATTCAGGTCATATTGCCACTGATCAATCACATCCATTTCCAAACTGACCACCAATGAGTTCAAAGAGATCAACTCTGGAAATCCACAAAGTCCTTGAAAAATCAACAGACTTTAGTCATGACAGTGGAAAAAAAAACAGCTAAAACAGATTGGAGTCACTATGGCCTGCTAATGAGAAGGCAGCCATTGGAAAACAACAAGTACAATTCTGTCACAGCTGCTCAGCTGGTTGGGATGATGGCATCACATGTCAGGTTATTCAGATGCCATGAGTTGAGCATCCTCATGATCTCAGAGTGGATTCTACCCCTGCTGCGTCTGCATACATTCCTCTCTCATGCCTTCTTTTTTGATCTCTCCTTATTTCCGCTAGTCTCCACTGTGAAACCAGTGGGTATAGTACGTGCGTGTAGTGTGTTGGTGTGTGTAATGTGTGGGTATGTGTGTGTGGTGTGTAGCAGTGGCGGCTGGTGGTTGTGAAAGTAGGGGAGGAAGGAGGGTGCCTATCTATCAGTTTTTAGTTGTAGTAGTGGCAGAGGCATATTCAAACATGTATGACTTGGAAACATTGAAATCAGCAGTAAAGAGTTATGATCCAAACCAGTGAGAACTACCACACACACTACAACACAACAGCACAGTAGTCTAAGTACTAGATACGTTTCTAGTGTGCTGAAAGTCTTTTGCTTTAAAGTATGTTCTGGTGGGTGGGGTCATCATATAGCCTTGGTGAAAATGACAAATTGTTCTGTGCTTTAGGTTACATGACAACAGGCCTGTATCATTTAGCTTTAAAATTGGAAAAATGATGATTCATGAAATACTGTTTTTCAGATATAAAATTAGGTTAATATCTTAGAACAAGGATAAACAGTATATATATTATAATAAATATCCCTGACCATAGGTGAACAAAAAATCTCTACAAAAAAAAATCTATGCCCGAAATCATCAAAATGTTTCAAAGTTATTATGACTATCTATGAGCAAATGTTAAATGTACACTAATGTCCCATGCCTGATTTCAGGCACCATGCATGAGTTCTTTCAGCCATGTGTATTGTGCATGCTGTTTAAAAGCCAAATTGGTAGAATGAAAAACAGATTGCTACCTAACAATTTATTGTTATCTGGTGTGGTGAAAGAACATCTATGTCTTTAAGAAGATCACAATTCATCAACACTGAGTTATCTTCTCATGTTATGTTACATGACCTTAACTTAAATGGGGGCTTTCAAAGGTCTCATTGCATCATTTTTTTCATTAATTTTGAGGTGGTCTGTAGTATTAATGAATGCCCTGTGAGCCGGTTTTAGTGAAAAAAAAATGCTTTAGTGCTCCCGTTACAGGTTGTTTTAGTTTGGTGGAAGAATTGTCATTCTTCTCAGCTATGCTAGTCACAGGCTACAATCATTCAAAGCCCAGATTTAATAAAGATTTAAACGTTCTAAACAAACACACATACTTACCTATATTTTGTGTGGGTGTGTGCTGCAACAAGACTCCTCCGCTAATCACAACTGTGGCATGGCTTTTTCTATTTAACAAACTTACATCACTTTGCCTTTGCTTTATTCGCTTGTTTTTTCCACCTATTTTCTTTCATTGACTAATGGAGGCAATTGGGGTAGAAAAACATTTTCACGTGCAGTATGCATATACAGCTTGGATTGACTTGTATTTCAAAAAGAGCAAGTACTAAATGGTTTCTCGCGGAATGAGACCTTAAATAACTTTACTTTGGAGGGTGGTTTTGCAAGTTTGTGGTTTTGGTCTCCTAAATTAGCAGACAAAGCCAACATTATAGCATGTTGTTTCTCATACTAGCACTGAGATATTGGTGCTTTTTATATAGGACCTTATCATTTGTTTTCTTCATGCTTCGAACTCGTCTCTCAGCTGCTGACTATAACCTCCACTGTGTAGTCCACAGAATTAAATTGAGCATTGAATAAAACATAGACACCATCTACTGTTTCCATTTTACTTTATTAGCAATTACATAATTTATTCTACACAATTATTTACTGACTGATATCGGATAAGATTTTGTTGACATGTCAAAACTCTGATGGGGCATTGCCCAGCGCAGTCAGCACTGCAAATTGGTTCATAAATTTTGAGCGCTAAATCCAGAGCCTTGCCTAGATAGGTCCAAAGGGACGACCATCGTCCCCTTCCGCCATTTACTCCCATGTTAAAAATTGAGTTTCATGAGCCACATAGGGTGGGTAATCTAATCGATGGACTTCAATGAGGCAATGAGGAAGAAGGTCCTCTGCAGAATAATTTCCTATTGTGGTAGCAGTTGTTGTCTGAATTTTGACATAGTGAGACTATTTAAGTGGCTACAAAGTGTTAAAATACCGCCTCTGGTGTGTAGTGTTAGCTGTGTGTGTAGTGTAGGTCTCTGTGTGTGTGTAGTGTGTATGTAGTGTGTTGGTGTTGTAGTGTGTAGTCTAGATGTGTGTGTGTGTGGTGTGTAAGCACTGCTGCAGCATGCAGTGCCACACTGAGAAACAGCTTCTTTCCACAAGCGATCATGTTAATCAACACACTGAAGACAATTCCATGAACATGTTACTGACATCCAAAAACAATCCTACACACAGCGATGTCCATGCTGCATTTTACAAATTGCACCTTTGACATATTGCACCTTACATACAGTATTGCATATTTTTACTTTTCACCTTCACCAGCTACCAAGAAGAGCTACCTCAACTTCCTTCTTGTTCAAATGGTCTACCTGTATGTCTTATGTCTATTTATTGTTGATGTCTGTATACCCTTCATGTCCATGAGTGTAGCTGTGTGTTTATGTACGTGCGTTTGTGTGTGTTTTAGTTTAAATTGCACATTTGGTGTCTGGTGAAACGTAATGTCAATCCTCTGTGTAATGCTTGTTACATAGCAAATTGACAAAAAGTACACTTTGACTTTGACTTGTAATGTGTGGGTGTGTGTAGTGTAGATGTGTGTGTAGTGTGTGGTTGTATGTGTGTTTAGTGTGTTGGTGTGTGTAGTGCAAGGGCGTAGAATTGGCGTGGACGGAGGTGACGCGTCCCCACGAATATCCAGCAATCACTGATTTGTCCCCACCAATAATTTGAGCCCCTCAAAAAAAAAAAAAAAAAACACCAATCTGTGACATCTCATTACCTAGCGGTGCAGAAATGGTTAAATTACGTTCTCTACTGAAGTCCTAATACATTTGGCTATGCCCTGCTTTCACGTGAGACTCGATTTGGTGTTAGCAGCGCCAAAACTAGAAGCAGAACGTATCCAGTGAGTGGGGAGTAAGCATGCTGAAAGTGGCATGAAATAAGTCCCGTACCAACATTAACAACGTTAATGACAACTAGGCTTTGGCACACAGCATGCCTACAGCAGGCTAAAATTGTTTGTAGCAGCTATTCATAACATGCACAACAACAATGCCAACTGTCAGTTTGCTATAGATATTATTAGCCTACAGTGGCTGTTAAATTGACATGTTTAACGTTAGAACTTTGGTGAGACAATAATTTTATTCTAATGGTAACTGACTTTGCAGTGCAGTCGGCACAAATTATATATAAAATGCACTCTCTGTACAAACGTTAATGATGATTTCAAGATCTGCATAGTGACACAGAAGGACTGAAGTAGCTATCCAATGTTTTTTTTTTTACTGGCATGGGGGGTGGCAATAGGTCCCCACCAATGTCAAAAGCAAATCTACGCCCCTGGTGCAGTGTGTTGAGTGTGTAGGTGTGTGTAGTTTGTAGTGTAGCTGTGTGTGTGGTGTGTAGTGTGTTGGTGTGTGTACAGTAGTGTAGGTGTGTGAAGGTGGTGTGGGTATTATAAGATGAGTGTGTGTAGTGTGTGAGAGTGCAGGTGGACTTAATGAATTCTGCTGCACACCATTCCCAAACAAAACACCCCTCCAGCCCAGAGTTATCATATGATAGTGTGGAGATTCCCCTTTCCCACACACACACACACACAGACTCAGAACAGGACCTCTGGGTAGATAGGTGCTCTCACTGCTTTTAAATCAAAAGGTGTTCAAATGGTACCTGTATGGGCTTCTCCTCTCCATTAACTATCCAGCATTATGTGTGCAAACACACACACATGCATACACATACATGCACACGCACACACACACAATCAATCAATCATATACGCATACACATACCAACACACACTCATTCTTTCTCTTTCTCTTCCTCTCTATCTATCTATCTATCTATCTATCTATCTATCTATCTATCTATCTATCTATCTATCTATCTATCTATCTATCTATCTATCTATCTATCTATCTATCTATCTATCTATCTATATATCTATCTATCTATCTACTAAAAGTCAGTCATCAGCGGTAGCCTGAGTTAGTCACGCGTCTATGCTGAGTCACTGAGTGAGTGTGTGTGTGTGTGTGTGTGTGTGTGTGTGTGTGTGTGTGTGTGTGTGTGTGGCAGGGTTGATTAATCAAGGTGGGCAGTGCCCGCACATCTGTCGGGAAAGGGGCGGAAATACTATGCCTCTTACACTTACTTACTTACTTACTTACACACACACACACACACTGAAACTCACCCACACACAAGCTGTCTAAGTCCTAAATGCTCATACGTACACATACACCTCTCTGTGTACACTCATGTCCATATACACCTGTTTGTACCACCCCCCCCCCCGACACACACACCTGTACACAAACACACAGACACACACACACCTGTATGCAAACACATACACAAACAGACACACAAACAGACACACAGAGATAGACAGTGTTAATGAAGCAGCAGATGGAGGTCTTTGGGAAATTAGATGCAGGAAATTAAATTTGGATCTTTTCTCTCCCTTAGCTCTCTCACACACATGCACATACACACACACACACACTCACACACACTCACACACACACTTGTATGCATACACACAGACACCCGCATACATACACAAACACAAACACACGGACAGACACACACATGCGCACACACACACACACACACACACAAACATACTGTATGTATACACACACAAACACATGCACATAGTAGTATGCATACACACACAGACACACGCATACATACACAAACACCCAGACACGCACACACACACACACACACACACACGCTCATTTGCATACACACAGAGACACATACATACACAAACACAAACACCCAGACACATACACACGTTCTCTCTCTCACGGCAATACTATCACACAATGCACACAGCCAAGTGCACACACACACACACACAAATAATGCTCCTACACAGTTGGCCTGCTGGTCTGCCATATTAAACAGATAGGATCTGCTCATTAGTGTTGCATGGGATAAATCACCTATGATCTTGAGCTGGGCCAGGAGCTCCAAGCTTGCTCTGGTATAGCTCTTAAGTCATGTCTGTTATTCAGGGGAAATTTAGTGTGTGTGTGTGTGTGTGGGTGCACTTGGCTGTGTGCATTGTGTGATAGTATTACCGTTTTTCATGATTGCTTACACACAATTTTCTAAATTTGGCTCATTGCTTCAAAACTTTACACATACAAAACACAAAACAAAACACAAAACCCTTAGAGAGAAACATCTTACTTCTGAAACTCCACAACCAAAACTTCTTTTTCAAAATGACATTTTTTACTTTACTATAAGTAGTACACGCATGTATCATCTGAATTTCTCTCCTGTATCAGCAACAACACACTGATATGTTTTTTTACAAAACACTGCTGTGTTCACATATAGATATTGATAGAAACAAAATAGAAGTTATTTAAAAATCAGCATTACACTAGAAATTGTTTTAAATAACTAAAAGAAAATAGTTATAGTAATCAGTACAACATTTTACTTTTACAATGCATTTTGCGAAATGCAGAATCATAGAAGCAAATAAAGTACATATAGTAGTCTAGGTATTTGAAATGTCTCTCTCTATTGCCAGGTCTTCTTTCTTCTTCCTTGTTTTTTTGTCCTCACTGTAACATTGTGCTCTCCTTACAGTATGTCCATGCCGACAGTGTTCACACACAGGAGTTGTGCCTTTTTTTTTTCAGATCAACTTATAGAGCTATGACTAATGTGTTTTCAGTTTTCTTTCCTAGAGTTTATGTGTGCATGTTTATTTTGCCAATTGCCAGGTGTTGCTATGTATGCTAAATGGAGTTTTTGTTGATGAGCGAAGTGTCTAATGTAAAACAATATGTGTACTGTTTTGAGAAAAGTGGGTAAATTCATTGCAAAGACAGTGCAATGTAGAAATTGTGTTTATAGTTTGAGTGTCTTAGATTAAGGTATAGTTACATACAGTAAATGAGAAGTATCAATGCATTTGTTTGTTATGCAAGTTGTGATATTTAGTGTGTAAGCAATAAAGAAAAAGCTTTTTTCTGTGTAATTGTGTTTGTGCGCGTGTGTGTGTGTGTGCGTGTGCGTGTGCGTGTGTGTGTGTGTCATTGAGGTGAAATGTGTATCGTGGGGACTTGCGGGTCCTTTAATTTCCTGTAGAGAGAGATGCTGCAGGCTGGCCAATAAAACTGAGAGGACCCACCCACATCCGCGCGCACACACACACACACACACATTCACCATATCCCAGATGAAGGTGGCTAGCTGGCAGGTTGCTGCAGGCTGCCCAATAAGAGTGGTCAGCAGAAAGGACGAGCTGCTTTAAACATGGATACTGCGCTACTGCCACAGTCTACACTGATTATATTACAACCATGACCAATGCTTAGGGGAAACTCTCTCTGTCTCTCTCACACACACACACACACACACACACACACACACACACACACACACACACACACACACACACTTCATACACACAAACACACACACACAGACACATGCAAACACGCTCATCCCCACAGGCACACATCATAGACATACATACACACACACACACAGAAACACATTAATTCACAGAAAGCAAATGAGACATAGAGAGCAAGAGAGAGAGAAAGAGAGAGAGAGAGAGAGTGAGAAAGAGAAAGAAAGAGAGATGGAGAGAGAGAGAGAGGTGGTGCATGCTGACATGGAGGAGATAGGTGTGCAGGTGTGTGTAATATCATCACACACCATTAAAGAGAAACAGAGAGGGAGAGGAGGATGAGTATGTGTATGGAGAAGTGAGAATGTAACTAAATAAAGCAGTGTGCATGTGCTCGCATGCGTGTACATAAGGACAAGTGTGTGTGTGTGTGTATTTGTAGGTGTATGCAGGGATGTGTGTGTTTTTATGTTATGTGCATTGATGTGTGTGTGTGTGTGTGTGTGTGTGTGTGTGTGTGTGTGTGTGTGTGTGTGTGTGTGTGTGTGTGTGTGTGTGTGTGTGTGTGTGTGTGTGTGTGTGTGTGGAGTGTGTCAGTGGTGACTGGGCCTGATTTATGCTGTTTCTCCCCTAATGAAATAGTTTCAGAGGCAGAGCCAGTAAAAGCTGGTAATGGATTGGCTGCTCTAATGTAATGAAATTACTCCTGCTCTGACTTCACTGAGGGGGGTGGAGGGGGCGGAAGGATGGAGGGATAGAGATGGTTGATAGAGGGATGTGGATAGAGAGAAAGAGAAGGAAACATGTCTTTAATATCTTAAAAACTAAGGAGCGTTTAGCATCATACTGGTACTACTAGTCTCTCACTCTCTCTCTGCATCTCTCTCTCTGTTGCACTCCAACTTAAACTTTCTGTCTCTCACACACACAGTTTCTCACCATTCCACTATACTTATACTACGGCTCTCTCTGTCTCACTCTCTCGCTCTCTGTTTCTCTCCATCTCTGTCTCTGTCTCTCTCTCTGTCTCTCTCTATCTCTCTCTTTCGCACTTTGTTTCTCACAATCCAATTTTGTCTTTTTATCTTTCAGTGTTCTTGTACGGGTGTAGCAGTCATCCAGGCCACCACTATCACCTGCTCCTTAAGCACAGATAGAATAGCATAGCTGTATGTGTGTGTGTGTGTGTGTGTGTGAGAGAGAGAGTCCTTGTGTCACAAGCCATTGTTTCAGGTGTATATGTGTCTGTGTATGTATATTGTGTGTGTCTCCCTCCTCTCTGTCTGTCTCTCCCCTAAGATCCTGCATTCCCCCTTACCCACCCCCAACTCTCGCTCTCTCTCTTTCACACACACACACAGACACACACTCCCCCTCCCTCTTTTTCCCCCTCCCTCTCTCTCTCCTCTCTCTCTCCACCTTCGTCTCCCTCCCTCCTTCCCTCTTTGTGTCGACTGGACCTGCTGCTGACTTGTGTCTCTCCTCCGTAGGCAACTGGACAGCAACCACATCAGCTGCATCGAAGATGGAGCCTTCCGAGCACTGCGTGATCTGGAGATTCTGTGAGTCTTTCCCCTCTCCTCTCCTCTCCTGTCCTCTCCTCTGCTCTCCTCTCTTCTCCTCTCCTGTCCTCTTCTCTCTTCTCTCCTCTCCACTTTTTTTTATCTTCCTTTCTTGTCTCATCACTTGCTTCTCCTCTCCTCTTAGACACTGTCTCTTTTTTCTCTTCTTTTTTCACTCCTCTACTTTGCCATGTCTTTGGTATTTGTGTATAATACTCTATGGTTAAAGTATGTGCTTAATTTGTTGGTTATTTTTTAAAGGACATACTTCGTATAGCGTGTGTGTGTGTGCACCTGCTGGGTCTATGTTGCCCTGTCATCGCTTGTGGTGTGTGCACGTTTGTTACCGTAACAACCGCTTTCCCGAAACTTCCTGCTTTTCTATGCTGCATCATGTTGTCACCACGGCGCCCTGTTGCCGTAGCGCTGGAGGTGTTGCATTCGCTGTGCCACCACTTCACTGCAGCTGCCACTGTTGCTGTGTGGTCAGCGTGAGTGTGTGTGTCTGTGTCTGTGGTGTGTGTGAATGTGTGGTCAGTGTGGTCTGTGTGGTCAGTGTGTGTCTGTGCGTGTGTATTCAGTGTGTGTGTGTCTGAGAAAGAGAGTGTGTCTCTATGTAACTCTATGATGCTTCTGCCCTGAGAAGAACTCCAATGTGCCATTTTATATTCCCCCTGTAGGCACAGAGACACGCTGACACACACGCACATGCACACACACACACACACACACACACACACACATGCACACACACACACACACACACACACACACAACACACACACACACACAAAAGCACACATAAACATGCAGACATATAGTAAGCCTGCATGAACGCAAACTCCGTGAAACATTTTAATGCTAACAAATGCTAATGGCTATCCAGCAGTTAGAAAGCAGCCGGGCTGAGACACACACAAACATACACACACACATGCACCACACACACATCAGCTGACAGAGCTGCACTAGGGACAGGACACTAGAGAAGGGCATGAGTCACAAGGAAGCTTTTAGTGCAGCCACACAAAAATGTGTGTGGGTATGTTTGTGTATGTGTGTTTTGTTTGTTTGTGTGTTCGTGTGTGTGTGTGTGTGTGTATGTGTGTGTGTATGTACCTGTGTGTGTGTATGTGTGCATGTGCGTGTGTGTAGAGATGTGTGTGCCATTATGTGTGTGTGTGTTTTGTGTGTGTGGGTGTGTGTGTGTGTGTGTGTGCGCGTATGTGCGTGCATACTTGCGTGCATGCATGTGTGTGTGTGTTTCTGTACATGCTGTGCATGCATATGTGTCATTGCGCGTGTGTGTGTGTGTGTGTGTGTGTGTGTGTGTGTGTGTGTGTGTGTGTGTGTGTGTGTGTGTGTTTGTCCATAGGCAGAATGGGATGCAGTGTCAGGTCATCCATCAGAGCCATCGGCAGGCAGCTAAGTGGTGGCGTGATCCGCACTGAACACAGCAGAGGGGAGGAGAGGAGAGAATGCAGATAGAGAGAGATGGAGGGAGAGGGGGAGGGAGTGACGGAGAGGAAAAACTGAACACAGCAGAGAGGAGGAGAAGAGGAAGGGAGAGTAAGACATGGTGGTAAAGAGAAAGACGTAGAGATGTAAAGGGAATGGAGATGAAAGAGGAAGAGAAGGGATTACCAAAGAGAGAAATAGCAAGGAAGGTAAAGCATGAGAGAAAGAGAAAGGGACGAACAGAATAAGAGAGTGAAAAAGAGACAGAGAGGATGAGGCAGAGGCAGACAGAAGAAAGTATGAATGAGGAAGAGTGCAAAGGAGAGCTAGAGAAAGAGAGAGAGAGAGATAGAGGGAAGGAGAGCTAGAGAATGCGAGAGAAACAGAGAGACGGAGAGAGGAGAGGAAAAACAGAGAAAGAAAGAAGAGGAGAAGAAAGAGGGAGAGAGAGAGGGGATGAGAGAGAGAAATTGGATGGGTGGCAGACAGTGCCATCAATCCAGCCAGCATGAACAGACAGCTGGGCGCAGAGCAGGGCCCTATATCACTGCAGCAGTGGAGGAGTGTGTGTGTGTGTGTGTGTGTGTGTGTGTGTGTGTGTGTGTGTGTGTGTGTGTGTGTGTATGCGTGCGTGTGTGTGTGCTTGCACATTTGTGTGTTTGTGTTTTTGTGTATGTGTGTGTGTGCATGTGTCTGTGTGTGCATTTGTGTGTGTGTGGTGGCTTTAAAGGCACAAGGGTACAAGGATACATTGATATTTATTTGTCCCATGCATACTGGATAGTAGGACATGCAGTGAAACTGCTGATATCCACATACCTATGTGGTAGGTACAGCCAATGACACTGTATATTAGCAATAACTGCAAGGGACCCATGAGTCCACAAGGCAGAAAAAAAGACTTCTGAGTATCACGTGAGGAGGAATTAGTATTTTTTCTGTTTTGACTAAAACCAACAAAAAATGCAAATTCATTGACTACGCACATGAGAGCAGGGCAGAGAGAGAGAGTGAGAGAGAGAGAGAGAGAGAGAGAGAGAGAGAGAGAGAGAGAGAGAAAGAAAGAAAGAAAGAAAGAAGAAAGAAAGAAAGAAAGAAAGAAAGAAAGAAAGAAAGAAAGAAAGAAAGAAAGAAAGAAAGAAAGAGTGCAGTGGAGAAAGAGAGGAATCAATTTTCATGAATAATAAAAAATATTCTAGTTGTCTGCTATAGCCCATTAAAGGGTCTTGGGAAGACAGAGTCACAGATATTCTGTGGTCACTACACAGAGTAGCCTTTTCACACACACACACACACACACACACACACACACACACACACACACACACACACACACTGACCCTACTCACTTCAAAACACACACACTCTAACACACGCTGACACACCAACTCA